>JAFELL010000384.1:600000-1040000 GCA_019059645.1 Caranx melampygus
CCACATAAACACACATAAATGTAAATAATACCAGAATAAATGTATGTATATAAATGTGTGCATTCACACACATCTAATGACTGACACAGATACTAGATCACACACACACATTCACTGTGCAGGCTGCAGAATAAAAACAGTACAATTCAATCAAATGCGTGAGCAGAGGTTGTTTCTTAAAACTATCACAGTAGGAGACTGGAGTTTAGACCAGCTGAAACCTGCTTCACTGGACCATTTACTGTAAGTGTTGCTCTCTCACTCTTTCTCACTTTATCATATAGTTCCACAAAGACGCAGCATTCTTTCAGTTATGTCTTCATCTGTGCTACTCTATCTGAGTCTCCTGCCTTCTGTGGTATTACTGCAGTCTGATGTAGAGCTGTATCTGGGCAGCAGGAAACTCTATTTGTGTCAGTTAACTTGACAAGACAGAAACCTGTGTTTTTAAAGCATGCTCCATCTTGGGTGACAAATGGGTGACAGCTCAAAATTCAGGCGTGAACACAGCCAAGACATATTGAGGACACACTTTAGATCCGATTGCTCAGACCACATTCAAAGGTGATCTGGACCAGGTGAGGCTACATTCTTTCAACAGTGGGAATGCAAATGTGTTCTGACCACATTGCAGGGCCAACTACTATGTTGTCTGACACAATCTCTCTCTCTCTCTCCCTCTCTCTCTCTCTCTCTCTCTCTCTCTCTCTCTCATTCATTCACACACTCAAGCCCTTCACAAGTGGTCAATCCAACTGAGATACATGTGGAGACACATTTTAGAGAAGATGATAGTCAAATACATAACATAAGCCATGTTACTGTTATTACTATGAGGTATTAGGTTGAAGAGTATCAGTAAAAGTCATAACACAGTGAAATCTGAACAATAGAAATCCTTGTATCCAATCCATGTGTTTATGGGTGAAGCAATAATGTACCTTCTGCAGAGGACCTACTCCTCCATCAACTGACCCAGCAGTGTGGTAGAGATTATGTTCTTTGACCTTCCCAGTACTTTCAATACCATCCACCTCAAAAGGCTGAAGGATAAACTGGTAGACATGCCAGCGGACACCCCTATGGTCCCATGGATCAAGAATGACCTGATGGCCAATTTGTAAGGCTTCAGAACTTTGTCTTAGTACCTGAGGAGTAACAGTGGGATCCTGCAGAGAGCTGTACTATCCCCCCTCCTGTTCACCACCCTCAAACCCAACTCCTGTCATCTGCAGAAATTTTCAGACAACATTGACATTGTGGGGTGTATGTAGGGTGGCTGGGAGGAGGAGTATAGGGACCTGGGCAACAGCTTTCTAGACTACTGTGGGGAAATTGCCCTGCAAATTAATGTGGCCAAGACCAAGGAAATAATGGTGGATTTTACAGTTTGCTTACATCCAAACAACGAATGCTTAGACCAAAGCTTCAAAACCAAAACTTCTTGTAACAATACCTAAAACACGTTGTGACCATACCTTAAAGGGCCAGTGTGTAAAATTGGGGCTGGGGAACCATGACATCTAGCGTTCAGATTCTAGATTGCGCTCACCCCTCCCATCGGCTAAGTGACAGTGGCCTCCGAGGACATGGCGTCTTCCACAACTGGGACGACTGGGAGTATTTCAGGAGCATCTAGCAATGAGATGAAAATCTAAACCATATTACAATATATTATGATATCTTCTTTCCTTCCGCTTCTTCTTCGTTGGTTTATTTATGCACATGAAACTCACAAAATTTGTGAAATGCGCTAACTGGATTTTCTGTTCAGGCTGCCATACAAACATGGTGGTGCAAGATGGCAATACTCTCTAAAGCAAGACCCTTGCTATATGTATATATGAAAGAATACAAAGAATACAACATGGTGGTGCAAGATGGCAATACTCTCTAAAGCAAGACCCTTGCTATATGTATATATGAAAGAATAAATATAAGGCTACGAAAACCAAATATTATAATATTACACAGTGGACCTTTAAACACATTTTCTGCTTTGAACTTTGTTTGCAATTCTTCAACACAGTTGTTGCAGAACATTACATACAGTTTCCTACATTAGACACTTCACTCAAAAATAAAATAGCTTGTTCTCATTGGGAAACACTTTTATTTAAAATGCAAAACAAACCTGTAAATTGGACATATTTATGCACACACCTGAAAACACACAGCACACACAACACAGAAAACTCAGCATCGATCAGTCTGACTTTTAGCGCTACAAATAGCAAGGCAAGGCAACTTTATTTGTGTAGCCTGTTTTTACAAACAGTTTGTCTCAAAGGGCTTTACACAGCATCATGACAACATCCTCTGCCCTTAGACCCTCACATCGACTGAGGAAAAACTCCCAAAAAAAACCCTTTTAACAAGGAAAAAATGGAGAAACCTCAGGGTGAGCAACAGAGGAGGGATCCCTCACCCAGGACGGGCAGACGTGCAATAGATGTTGTATACATACAAGAAAACAGTTTAAAACATGGAATATGGAAAACATGGAAATGGAATCAGTCAGTTAACCAAATAGAGCTCAGGTAAGCTATTTTGTCAACTCTGCAAACATAGAGGCACCTAAGACTCACAAACCATGGGAACCATGGGACAATTTCAGTGTTGTACATGCCCACTTAGTCCCCATTTCTGAACCCAAGTGAAGAATTCTTCTCAGCATGCTGCTGGAAAGTGTACGACTACTGAAAAAGTATATGAATTACTTGGACAAATCCAACTTTAGCTCCTAAACATTCACTCATTCATTCACTCATCTATCCATCCATACGCTTCTTCCTAACAGTCATCCATGCATGCATACATTCATTCATCCACCCAGCCAACCCAGTCATCTACTGTGACCATCCTAGCCCTTAAATCGGTGATTGTATCTTACAAGTAGAAGCTTTTCCAACTTCTGGTCAGACAGCCTGCTCCTCTTTGGAGTGAAGACGAGCTTCCACAGGCTAAACAGTCTCTGGATAGAGTGGCTGCATTGTCTTTGAGTGAAATTTTCTTTACTAGTGGAAATCCATTAAGACTGTCCATCCCTTGTGCTCCTGATTTGAAATACTCCGCGGCTTGACTTTCAGCAGTAGTGGGGGTGTCATCCTCGTCCTCAAAGGAAAAGAACTCATGATCTATGGCTGAGTGCTGCGTATTGGTGTGCTGGTAGTACCTGTTGGCTGGTCTTCATCTCAAGCAGTTTTCTGGCACTTTGCCAGCAGACTTGCCTTGGCCTTGTCCTTCCTGTCCTGTGTCCATAGCCAACGTAGTTTAAACCTGGGCAGAGTCACAGCAGCAAAGATGGCATTCTCGCTTTCCAGCACCTCTGTTTTGATTGCCTGCAATGGTATATAATACAAAGGACATACTGTGTTATACTAACTGATCTACACACACAGAGCATTACACATTATGAGTATGTTTAAAATAGGGGTGGAGCCAAATACAATATTCGGAAAGGCACAAAGGCACAAATACTTATTTCAAACAAATACTTTTTAAATTATTTGTATTCGAGAACAAGAAAAACATTATCAGAAAGCTGCATTTCCTCGTGACCGCAGTGAATATTTGTGCTCCTGGCCAGAAGCTTGAGTGACATTCAGGATTCAGAGAGAGTGAAAAAGTGTCTGACTGACACAGGCTGGTCAACACAGCAACAGAGGAGGCTCTGTCTGCACCAAACAGGACTTAACTGCATCACTTTTTGCCGAATAGATTTTTTTTTACCTTAACTGGGTGGCGGAGGCAGTTTATAACTTTTGGGAACATATATGCAACTATGTGTGACCTATATGCCGCATATATACAGCATATATGCGCATATATGCCATATATATGCCACATATAGGCCAAATTTAGGTGCATATAGGTCTCCTATATCGCTTCTTTATATCCACATATAGGCCCTATATGTACATACAAGGTATATGTCCCCTTTATAGCTCATATACCCAGTGGCAGTATAACTCATATCTCACTTTTGCAACTGTCAGATATGATGCCTAGCTCATAATTTTATTCTCAAGGTAATATCTACATATTTGTCCAAAATCCCTTACATAAAAATAGGAATTTCACACAATAACTTATTAATCGCATGTGAACAAGTGAAATTGGCATCACATTTCATCCTAAATGACATGTAACGGCATGTTATGTGGAAACCAGTCTTTATTAGCAATGGCAAGTGAGAGGAGACAAAACGCTATGATATCAACACAAATAGGGCAGGGACAACGCGTCAACGTAATTGATTATGTCGATTATGTAAATACGTCGACACCTCAGACCAAAACAGAAATGGCGGTAGCTTGTAGCAGCAGTAGCAGCAGTAGCAGCAGTAGTAGCGCAAGTGATTGGTCAGAGCTTCAACACTATTGGCGCTTTTCCATTACACAGTAGGCCACAGTAGGCCTTCATAGTACCTCCTCAAGTTGGGCGGGGTTGTCCAGGGCCAGGGCCCTGTTGTCTCGCTCTCTTTTTTCGATCCTCTGCTCCAAACTCAGTCGTCTGCACCTCGATGACTGACCACAGTGAGGTTTTTTCACACAGCAGCCATTTAACTCACGTGAAACAATAACACCAGTCTAAGTGCAGTCAAGCTACGCTACAAAACTTGGACAAATAACCACACTGTCTCATATGAAACCTATATGCGGCCCTATATTAAAAGCTATATGTTTATAATAATAATAATAATAATAATAATACATTTTATTTATAAAGCGCTTTTCAAAATACTCGAAGTCGCTTTACAGAATTAAACAACAATGGAAACAACAATATTAGAAACACTTAGAAACACATAAGTACAATGCAGAGATTTATCAAAACATAAGATGTCCAAAACAATCAGAACGGAGAAAAACACAGTTGGATAAAGATTTGAGTGAAGTGGATGGACTAGACGGATCATAACAGTGCAGGTAGAGTTAGAATGCTAGATGTTAAAAGCAGAGTGGAACAGGTGCGTTTTGAGAAGTGACTTGAAAGTCTTGAGGTCTGTGGTTTCCCGGATGTGTTTGGGAAGGGAGTTCCAGAGGGTGGGGGCAGCAACAGAGAAAGCTCTATCTCCCCAGGTTCTGTGCTTGGTCTTGGGGACAGTGAGGAGAATGGCATCAGAAGAATGGAGGGTGCGGGAAGGGATGTACGGGTGGAGAAGGTCTACGAGGTAGGAGGGGGCCTGGTTATGGAGTGTTTTATGGGTGAGGAGGAGGATTTTGAATTCAATTCGTTGTGTAATTGGGAGCCAGTGGAGGTTCTGGAGGACAGGTGTGATGTGGTCACGGGAGCAGGTGTGGGTGAGGAGGCGAGCAGCAGAGTTTTGGATATATATATATATATATATATATATATATATTTATATATTATATAGGTTCTTTCCATGTGGGATACATGTCTAGGAGGATATGGAGATGTATATTGAACCAGGAATTGTTTTAAGTATGGTGGAACATAAATGGATACATTTAAAAAAGAAACAAGACACAGTGAAACTGACACCTGGATTTAGGATGAAGCTAGTTGAGGGCATCATACCTGAGGCAGTGGTGAGTTCTGAAGGGACATGATTGATGAGCTGACAGACAAAATAAATTTCACCATCCATCCATCCATCTTCCTCCGCTTATCCGGGGCCGGGTCGCGGGGGCAGCAGCCTGAGCAGGGACCCCCAGACTTCCCTCTCCCCAGACACTTCCTCCAGCTCTTCCGGAGGGACCCCAAGGCGTTCCCAGGCCAGCCGGGTGACATAGTCACTCCAGCGTGTCCTGCGTCTTCCCCGGGGCCTCCTTCCGGTGGGACATGCCCGGGGGCATCCGGTACAGATGCCCGAGCCACCTCAACTGGCTCCTCTCGATGTGGAGGAGCAGCGGCTCTACTCCGAGCTCCTCCCAGGTGACAGAGTTTCTCACCCTATCTCTAAGGGAGCGCCCCGCCACCCTGCGGAGGAAACTCATTTCGGCCACTTGTATCCGGGATCTCGTTCTTTCGGTCATGACCCAAAGTTCATGACCATAGGTGAGGGTAGGAACGTAGATCGACCGGTAAATCGAGAGCTTTGCCTTTCGGCTCAGCTCTCTCTTCACCACGATGGACCGATACAACGACCGCATTACTGCGGCCGCTGCACCGATCCGCCTGTCGATCTCACGCTCCATCCTTCCCCCACTCGTGAACCGGACCCCGAGATACTTAAACTCCTCCACTTGAGGCAGGAACTCTCCCCCGACCTGGAGAGGGCAAACCATCTATTTCCGGTCGAGAACCATGGCCTCAGACTTGGAGGTGCTGATTCTCATCCCAGCTGCTTCACACTCAGCTGCGAACCGCCCCAGCGCATGCTGAAGGTCCTGGCTCGAGGGAGCCAACAAGACAACATCATCTGCAAAAAGCAGAGATGAAATCCGGTGACTCCCGAACCGGACCCCCTCCGGACCCTGGCTGCGCCTAGAAATTCTGTCCATAAAAATAATGAACAGAACCGATGACAAAGGGCAGCCCTGTCGGAGGCCAACATGCACTGGGAACAAGTCCGACTTACTGCCGGCAATGCGAACCAAGCTCCTGCTCCGGTCGTACAGAGACCTTACAGCCCTCAGCAGAGGGCCTCCGACCCCATATTCTCGGAGCACCTCCCACAGAATGCCACGGGGGACACGGTCGCATGCCTTCTCCAAGTCCACAAAGCACATGTGGACTGGTTGGGCAAACTCCCATGAACCCTCGAGCACCCTGTGGAGGGTATAGAGCTGGTCCAGTGTTCCACGACCAGGACGAAAACCGCATTGTTCCTCCTGAATCTGAGGTTCGACTATCGGTCGAATTCTCCTCTCCAGCACCCTGGAATAGACTTTCCCCGGGAGGCTGAGGAGTGTGATCCCCCGGTAGTTGGAACACATCCTCCGGTCCCCCTTTTTAAAAAGAGGGACCACCACCCCGGTCTGCCAGTCCAGAGGCACTGTCCCCGACTGCCACGCGATGTTGCAGAGGCGTGTCAGCCAAGACAGCCCCACAACATCCAGAGACTTGAGATACTCAGGGCGGATCTCATCCACCCTCTCATCCAGCCTTGCCACCGGGGAGCTTCCGAACTACCTCGGTGACTTCAGCTTGGGTGATGAATGAATCAACCTCTGAGTCCTCTGTCTCTGCTTCCTCCATGGAAGACATGGCAGTGGGATTGAGGAGATCCTCGAAGTACTCCTTCCACCGCCCGACAATATCCCCAGTCGAGGTCAACAGCTCCCCACCTCCACTGTAAACAGTGTTGGCAGAGCACTGCTTCCCCCTCCTGAGGCGCCGGATGGTTTGCCAGAATTTCTTCGAGGCCGATCGGTAGTCCTCCTCCCTGGCCTCCCCGAACTTTTCCCATACCCAAGTTTTTGCTTCCGCAACTGACCGGGCTGCCGCACGCTTGGCCTGTCGGTACCCATCAGCTGCCTCAGGGGTCCCCCGAGCCAACCAGGCTCGGTAGGACTCCTTCTTCAGCTTGACGGCATCCCTTACTTCCGGTGTCCACCACCGGGTTCGGGGATTGCTGCCACGACAGGCACCGGAGACCTTGCGGCCACAGCTCCGAACAGCCGCATCAACAATGGAGGCGGAGAACATGGTCCATTCAGACTCAATGTCTCCAGCCTCCCTTGGGATCTGGTCAAAGCTCTCCCGGAGGTGGGAATTGAAGACCTCAATGACAGAGGATTCTGCCAGACGTTCCCAACAAACCCTCACAGTACGTTTGGGTCTGCCGAGTCTGTCCAGCTTCCTCCCTCGCCACCGACAGCTCAGCCCCTCTCTTCACCCGAGTGTCCAAGACATACGGCCGGAGATCAGATGATACGACTACAAAGTCGATCATTGAACTCCGGCCTAGGGTGTCCTGGTGCCACGTGCACTTATGGACACCCTTATGCTCGAACATGGTGTTCGTTATGGACAAACTGTGACTAGCACAGAAGTCCAACAACAGAACACCACTCGGGTTCAGATCGGGGAGGCCGTTCCTCCCAATCACGCCCCTCCAGGTATCACTGTCGCTGCCCACGTGAGCGTTGAAGTCCCCCAGCAGAACAATGGAGTCCCCAGTTGGGGCACTTTCCAGTACCCCTTCCAGGGACCCCAAGAAGGCCGGGTACTCAGCACTGCCGTTTGGCCTGTAAGCCGAAAAGACCGTGAGAGACCTATCCCCGACCCGAAGGCGCAGGGAAACGACCCTCTCATTCAGCGGGGAGAACTCCAACACATGGCGGCTGAGATGGGGGGCTATGAGCAAGCCCACACCAGCCCGCTGCCTCTCACCATGGGCAACTCCAGAGTAGAAGAGAGTCCAGCCTCTCTCAAGGAGTTGGGTTCCAGAGCCCAGACTGTGCGTAGAGGCGAGCCCGACTATCTCTAGCCGGTACCGCTCAGCCTCCCGCACTAGCTCGGGCTCTTTCCCCCCCAGTGAGGTGACATTCCATGTCCCTAAAGCCAGAGTCATTGTCCAGGGATTGGGTCACCGGGGCCCCCGCCCACGACCGCCACCCAAACCACAAAGCACCGGCCCCATCTGAACCCTCCCGCGGGTGGTGGGCCTACGGGAGGGCGGGCCCACGTCGCTCCTTCGGGCTGAGCCCGGCCAGGTCCCGTGGGCAAAGACCCGGCCACCAGGCGCTTGCCTGCGAGCCCCAACCCCAGGCCTGGCTCCAGAGTGGGGCCCCGGTGACGCCATTCCGGGCGACGTGAACTGCCTCGATGTGTTGTTCTTCATTTGGGGCTTTGGAACCGCTCTTGGTCTGACCTGTCACCTAGGACCTGTTTGCCTTGGGAGACCCTACCAGGGGCATTAAGCCCCGGACAACATAGCTCCTAGGATCACTCAGGTGCTCAAACCCCTCCACCACGATAAGGTGGCGGTTCAAGGAGGGGAATAAATTTCACTTTGGGGATTAATAAAAATTCCAAAATGTCAACTCTATAAGCATCTCCACAATAGACCGGATATTGAACAAGCGTCAGATGACCATGAAGCACCTGGGGAGGGTACCATTTGAGAGTGAAAGAGCTGCAGTACCAGTATGTAAATCAGTTACTGGTTCTTAGGGAGAAATTCTGTGGTGATGCAGGAAGAAGAAGCACCGGAGTCTTGGATGTCTTATACTGAAGAAGTTTAATAGACTTGATCAAGGAGAACAAAATAGTCATCGACACAACATGAGTGAATGATACCACCTCAATTCTGAGGATGATATACTAGTTATATGATATACTACTACTGGTTGATGGACCAAGAAAAGAGCGGTGGTGGACGGCTCCTCTCTCTTCACTGCAGGGCGGAGAAATATAGAAGATCCTTTGTACCTTCAGCCATCAGGCTTCTTCATTCTTCTGCAAATGGTTGATGAGCTGACAGACAAATGAATTTCCCTTTGGGGATTAATGAAGTAATTTGTATTCGTATTCATATTCGTATTGAAGTCACAATTAAATTCACCCTCTGTTTTGTCTGAACTAGGGCTGTCAAAGTTAACACATTAATGCATATGATTAATCTGGGAACAATAACACTTTAAAAAATTGAACGCTAACTCTACCTCGCAGTAAGTAGAGTCTGTCTTTGTATACAGTCTGTGGTATCTATCTCCATCACCTGTTCCTTGAAATACAGAAATACAGATTTTTTCAAAATCATATTGGTTTCATGGTATTGGATATATTTTATTTTTATTTTTGTTCTTTTAATGCAAGAGTCTCAGGTGAAAAAGTATTATGCTTAATTATATTAAATATAATTAATATATAATAATATATATATATATATATATGTGTGTGTGTGTGTGTGTGTGTATATATATATATATATATATATATATATATATATATATATATATATACAAAAGGTTATTAAAAATATACTTTTACTTTTTGTGCTTAATTTGTATTATATTTAATATATACTTTTAGAAAGTGTACTTCAAATTATATGTGATTAAGTTCATCTTCAATGTACTAAAATTAAACACACTATTTATGCAATACTTAAAGTTGTACTTTAGTGTACTTATTAGAAGTGTACTTTATTGTAAGTCTTTTGCAAATTGTTCTAAAGTATACTTTTAAAAAGTATACTTTATTTCAATGCACCTATTGTTAGGGAGAAATTCTGTGGTGATGCAGGAAGAAGAAGCACCAGAGTCTTGGATGTCTTATACTGAAGGAGTTTAATAGACTTGATCAAGGAGAACAGAAGAGTCATCGACACATGAGTGAGTGATGCCACCTCAATCCTGAGGGCCAAATTGCAAAGTTCAGATTCATATACTAGGAAGGTGGACCGAGCCCACAAAGGGAGATGTGCTAACATTCCATTGGCTATTGGGCATAAACATTTAGATAAAGACTCATACCATCTAGGTGACGTGAGAACAACAATGGTCTCTCTCGCAGTGTTATCCGGCGAAGGCGCCAGGGGAATGAACATGGCCTTGGCATGTCCCTAGGAGAGAGTTCAGGTCAGATAAACTGTCTCTAGCAATATATCTAAAAGAAAACATCTAATTCTCAACTTTCACCTATAAACAAAGAGGGATTGACCTTTAACTACACAAACTATATGGAGAAGTGAAATTCTTCCTTATATTATAACGTTTTTACAATTAAGCAGTGGTTCCCAAATTTTTTTGGCTTTAGTACCCCCTTCACCTGATTTCTGAATCCAAGTATTTGCTTTATCTGACTTGATCATTTTGCCTAAAAGCTGCAGTTTACTGTATGATACAATTATCATTATCATCCTTATTTTGAAGAATGTAACATACAAGAAAAGGGGTCAAAGAGCTCCAATTAGTGCCTCCCAAGCAGACCTATCTAATACTGTTGTTTTACTGTAACATTTTGGCAAGTCTTCATTGATGATCTCCCCTTTCTCTCAAATACCCCCTGTAGTACCTCTGCGTAGGGCTATCCCTAGGAGTACATGTACCCCAGGTTTGGAACCACTGGAGTAGTGACCAGTTTGAACTTGTGGAGGAGAACATAGAAAATTCCTATGTAATTTTCTGTTACTCTGTTACTCTAGTGTATGACTCTTCTGATTACATTTTTTTTTCTTTTACTTTATTGTGGAAAATAATGTCATTGGAAGGAAACAAGACCCCTCATCCTCATGTTTGTGGATGAACCTGGATTCAACCTTGCCAAGGGCTGAAGACGTGGCCGTAATATTATCGGCCACCTGGCCACCGTGGATGTCCCAGGCCTGCATGGGGGCAATATAACTATGTGTGCTGCCATTTCCAAGAATGTTGTGGCCACTCACATCCCTATCTTGGCCCATACACTACACAGAAGCTCCTCATCTTCGTGTATTGCCTTTATTCTGATTTCATCCCTGAAAATGACAGAGGTCTCATAGGCCTCATCTACCGAACTATGTCTTTGTGTCAATGTGAATTTCTACTGTGGCCTGCTCATCAGGGCCTGGTTCACTCCTCACCCAAGGATGGTCATGGTGTTCCTACCACCTTACTCTCCTTTGGAGGTTACTCTTACCTTAAAATTTTTGCTAGACAAAAAAACTAGTACAGTAACCATTGTCAATGAAGGACTGGACTAAGACTGAGAGGTGGACATGAG
Source organism: Caranx melampygus (assembly GCA_019059645.1). Taxonomy (NCBI): domain Eukaryota; kingdom Metazoa; phylum Chordata; class Actinopteri; order Carangiformes; family Carangidae; genus Caranx; species Caranx melampygus. The sequence goes on from JAFELL010000384.1 coordinate 611,620, forward strand.
GTATGTTTCTCATGATGAGTCTAACACAGAAAGCACAACAGCCACAATTGCAACCCGACAGATCAAAGGTAACCCGTTAGAATAGACAAAAGAAGAGTCCATGACAATATCTGATGTGTCCCAACTCAATGGGCTTTTTTCTTCTATTGGTGTTTAAGTAAGACCTACAAGTAATGATATAGTGGTGCTTCTTTTCATTACAAATCATATTGCTGTGATGTCCTCGATACTGGCCAACCTCAGTCACTGTCACTTCCCATCTTTTCTTGTGTTCTATCTGAAAGGCTCTGATCAGATACTACATGTAATTAACTCAAACCTCCACTTCACCAAAGAAGGTTCCATTATATTAAGATAGTTAAAAAGTTAGGAAACAATCTGTACAGGGGATCAGTACCCACACCTCTCGATGAGCAGGTTTCTGGATTTTTTTTCTTTTCAAAGTGAAGTTTGCAAGTTCTCCCTGTGCTTATGTGGTCTCTCTGGTCTTCTTAACCCTCCCTCATTCTCTCTCTCTCTCTCTCTCTACTCCAGCTTCCTCCCACAGTCTAAAAATAATGCAATTGTATTAAGTTGTTCATCTATAGCTATGTTTACATGCACAAAACTCTTTCCAATCACTCAAGATTATTCAGAATAGCAGCATTTTGACATGTGCAGAGTTGTCTAATTCCCTAAAACAACCGCAGAAGAAGTTGTACTTCCACCTGTGCTGTAAACAAACCAACAAACGCTTTCAACTGTCAAGTCATTCAACTCTTCTGAGCTCTCTTAAAGTTTTCAGCAAAAACGTATTGGCAACAGACCAGTTGTGCTTTGACCCCGCCAGGTTCACATCTTGCTCCTAAACAATGCGAAGGCAGAAATGTGTCAAGTTGACATAAGGCACACATTCAGTCAGCTTAGTCTTGCCCCAAACGGGAAAGTCACGATCGGAATAAGGATCGGCATAAACCACCCCTCTCGATTGAACGCAATTTCTTTCCGATTGAGCCAAATCAGATCAGAATCTTCCAAATGACATGTTTGCTAACTCATGTTTATTCTGATCAGCCCTTTATTCCAAAATATGTAAACATGGACATGTGTCACTGTAAACATGTGTTGGTGACCACATGATCACCAGTCCAGGGTGTAACGCACCTCTGCCTTATGTCAGATGGGATTATCCAACCCCACTTCAATCCCACATGAATAAGATGTATGAATGAATTATGTTTCTTTCTCAGTGTCATAACTCTCATTTCAGAACAGTTCCCTGTTTCATTCTGCAAGATTGGATACAGTAAATTGAGAACTTTTACCCTCTCTGAAGACTGCAGCTGCAATTAACAAATCTGCTTATTTTGTCCTGGATTCCCTTCCCTCCGTTGATACACCCTGGTTAGGAAAGAGGCACATAGACATGACAGGAAATACACACTAACACTGACAAATCCACACAATTACTTAATACATGTTTTATCTCTGCTGCTATATTTCCAACAGAAGGTGATGATGACTCCCATAACTGCAGGGATGTCATCTCATTTTCTTCTAAACCTCATCCTGACCTCTCAGGAACTTCTTTTTCACAGTGCTTACATTTTGCTACCACTGGCTCTGCTCATAGAGAATGGAGGGTCGTATGCAAGTTATAGAATTTGCCTTGATTGAATTGAATAAAGTTGAATTATTTAAAGTGCCACCCTGCCATCCTCAAAGTCCACCCAGGTAGATAAGTTCTATGCATGGATGAGAACATGTCATCGAATCAAATCTGTGACAGTGGGCTCACCATTTTATCGTTACTAATAAACTCACCACACCAACACTGAGGTCATGACCTCAGTGTTTTTTTCCACCTAAATGAATGAATAAAATGAAAATAAAAATAAATCATTTCATTTGTGCAGTAAAGGTGACTCCACTCTTCTCCATAATAACAATAAATATTCCAGAACATACGCTTCAACTGGGAGCAGCAAAGTTTTTACTCAACCTTTGCTTTATTTTGTTGTGTTTTTGTATGTTTTTGTCATATTTTGTCAACTACTGATGGATACTTCTGTGGGGAGAGGAGATTCTTCAGGAGAGGAGCTTCTGTCATTGAAAATGGAGCAAGTCTGGAGGATGCCACCCTGTTCCAGCTGGGATGGGGAGCTGCTTTCATGGTTGCTGTGCTGGTGGTGCAGAGGTTAAAGGCTTGGAAGTGGAGATGTACTGTTGGTCCTTTCTGCTGTCAGTCATCATGCAAAATATCAACTCTCTGCTCAACAAGAGTGATGAGGAGCTGGAGATATAGGTGAAGACTCAGGATGCAGACATTTTTTCAAATCAAAACAATACTTGTGTACATCCAACCAATGGCTACTGCTGAAGTTCCATGTGAAGGTCTCCATGAAGTCCTTGCTAGGATACAGACTAAACATCCTGAGGCACTTGACTTCAGTCATGTCTCCCTGATGGACTCACTGAGGATGTGGTGGAGAGATACACGCTGGTGGAGGCCATTCTGAACAACTCAGATCATCCTCTTCATAACACCTTGATGGACCAAGAAAAGAGCGGTGGTGGACGGCTCTTCTCTCTTCACTGCAGGACGAAGAAATATAGAAGATCCTTTGTACCTTCAGCCATCAGGCTTCTTCATTCTTCTGCAAATGATTGATGAGCTGACAGACAAATGAATTTCCCTTTGGGGATTAATAAAGTCATTCGTATTCGTATTCGTATAACACAATTCTGTTACCCTTGTTCGATTGACACACTCAAGTATGCTGCAGTGTTCACTGTTTAAAAAGTGAGTGATACATCGCGTCGCAGGAACACTGAGTGAGTCGTTAGCTCCAGATGAACTGCTTTTTCCAACCGGTTGATAACATTGTAAAAGTTTTGTATATATGTGCACTTGAACCGCTGTATTATTTTGGGACAGGACTTATTGAACGTGGAGAAAACATGCTGTTTAATAGGGTCAGTTCAGCGTTGTTTACTGTCTGTGTCCTGCATTATGCACAGGTTTAGCTAACTGGGGGAGAGCAGAGACCTCTCTCCTGCAGATACTATACTGAGGGGACATTTGTACCTCATACAACCCCAGTTCAAAATATTGAACGATCCCTTCAAATCCAGCAGCTACCTAATGTTAATCTTGAGAGACAGAGAGAAAGAGAGAGAGAGGGAGATGGGTGTGTGTTTATAAATATGTTTATGTTCTGTTAATTTGTGGACAGGAGCAGACCAACATGGACAAGAGACAGGAGGAGTGTGACGGGCTGTCTCCTGTTTGTAAGAGATGGTGTCTTCTCTGGATGATCACCACTGATGTTATTATAATAAAGATCGGACTAATCTAATATGATGTGTGTAATTCTTTACAGATGTAGCCTCTTAATATTGCTGTCAAAGTGCACCAGATTAAAGCCTTTTAATATATAAGTGAAAAAAATTTTTATTGCACCGCAACTAAATGACCTCGGTATTTCAAAAATCCTGTGTACGGCCTTGAACCTGAGAGATGGAGATTGGAACCTGTCCGCATTGGGTCCAATTCTCTAACCTCTGTATTTCCTGCTCTGTTCCTTTTTTATATCCATACACAGTGTTGGTATTATATCCTCCTCCTCTTCCTTCATCCATCTTTTCTTGTTCTACTCCCACTCTCTCGTTCCCTCAGTCCATCTCTCTCCTTTTCTCTGTCTCCCTCCCACTCACTCTCCATCTCCTTCAGTGATTTTTCATCATTGTCAGTCTGGTCATTGTCTGCATATCACTCCATCAGGAGGAGTCTTTCAAAATAACATAGTGTGATAATCAGGTTTGTTGTCTCTCTTTTTTTGTCTCTATTCTCATATTTCGCTACTTTTTGTTTTCCCTCTTCCTCTCTCTCTCTAAATGTGTGTGTGTGTGTGTGTGTGTGTGTTTGTGTGTGTGTGTGTGTGTGTGTGTGTGTGTTAGAGAGAGAGAGAGGCCATTTAGGAAATAATTCATATTTGCTCTCACACACACCACTATACTCATACATACACTACTATACTCTTATACACACACTATTACACTCATACACACACACACACACACTAAACTCTCATATGCACACTATTATACTCATACACACACACTACTATACTCTTGTACACACACAATTATACTCTTACACATACACTACTATACTCTCTTACATGTACCACCACACACACACACACCACTATGTGAAAGAGTATGGTGTGTGTATGAATATAGTAGAATGTGTAAGAGAGTATAGTAATGTGTGTATGAGTATAGTGGTGGGTGAGAAAGCAAATATGAATTATTTCCTAAATGGCCTCTCATAGTGTGTGTGTGTGTGTGTGTGTGTGTGTGTGCAGTCTTTCAGTATTAAGATGTTTCACTGAGTAGCACTGAGAACAAATCCTCTCTTTTTTTTTCTTCCCTTGTCTTACCACAGTGCGGTCTGTATGTGTGTTTGTTGTGGCATTGGCTGGAAGAGAAGAAAAGCCTCTGATGGCTCCAGCAGCCACTCTCCCCTGAGCCCACTGGATTAACTGGGGCACACACACAGCACAAACACACAAAGAGACATATCGCACAAACACACTTACAGTAGTCTACACACAGCAAAATATAACCGCTAACTGTCCATGAATACATTCACATGAATACACCGGCCCCCACACACACTGACAGGCAGCTGAATGGGACAGCAAACATATAAGAGACAGATTTCTATACCATGTGTCTGCGTAACATTGTCTGAATCAGCACACACAAACACACACACATATATTGTTTATTTATATGCACAGAAGCTCTATATTCATAGATGTTCAATCAACAAATCAAACTTCATTTGTAGATCACTTTTCATACAGGAAGCAGCTCAAAGTGCTTTACATAATAATAATAATAATTACAATAATAATAATAATAATAACAAACAGAGAGGACATTCACACACCCAAAAATGCTGAGGAGTTAAAAACACAGAGGAAATGTTATCTTACACTCAACAATTTGTACTTTGCAGTGGGTTCTCTCTACATGGGTCATTGTGAGTTTGATTCAAGGAAGTGTTGCCCTGGCTTTTTTTAGTTGGCGTTAAATATTTAAAGGGACCAATCACACGGGTTAATTGAATCTGAGGCCCTTCCCTCTGGGGGCCACAGGCTCCAATCACAGCCAATTAGAGGTAGATGATACTGACAGTTATGGGCACTATCTGCTATCAGAGAGAGAGAGAGAGAAAGAGAGAGAGAGAGACTCTGTGTCTGTGTAGGCTGTAGCTGGGTAGGTGCGTCACAATAACAACCTTCCCTTCACCTTACCACAAACACAAACACAAACACACACATCTCTATGCAAATAATATGTGAAATGCACACACACACACACACACACACATACACATTACACACAGACTCACACTGTAGCTCCCTCAGCTCCCTCAGCAAAAATAATATTTATCTAATGTCCATCTATCTGTGTGCATGTGTGTTCTGTGTTTCTGTCTGTCTGGGGGTGTGTGTATTTATGTGTGTATTTGTGCATGTGCACAGACAGAGAGAGAGATAGGGGGACATGCAAATCTACGTTAACCTAATTATTTTGTTGGTCCCCTGTGTTTTCTCATTAGATCTCACTGCCAGCAGGGACTGGAGACAGAGCGAGAGAGAGAGACTAAGTGAGAGCAAGGGAGACAGAGCTCTTATAGGAGCGACTGAGCTGTAAATCGGTAGAAAGCAGAGAAAAGAATGAGTGATGCAAAGAGATGAGTGTTACAGCGACAGGTCACTGAACAGGGTATGAACCATAAACAGTGATTCATGACAGGTCTCTCAACAACCTATCTCTCTCTCTCTCTCTCTCTCTCTCTCACACACACAGACACATCATGGGGGTAAAAAGGATCATGGAGGACAAGACTTGCACATACACAAACAAAAAGGGCAGTTGGGTATCTTTAGAGTGTCAACGACACAAAATCAACAAAAATAATGAAAATATCTGTCCTGGGTGGATGAAGGAACACCACCTTCTTCTACACCTCTCAAAGACTGGGCTCCAGTTGCTCTGGCCAGTTAGTCTCTTTGTCATGATATCCATATCAAGACTTTCTCTTTAGTGTTGTGTTACTAGAGACAGGTCTTGAGACCATTTTCATGGTCTTGGTCTTGTTACGGCATTGACTACATTTTTACTCGGTCTCCGTTGAGCTGGACTCTGGATTTTTTCTCAAGACCAGTCAAGACCACATCTGCAGTGACATCTTTTTTTTAACCACAAATGTCTCTGTCACTCACTCACTTTCGTTTATGTAATGTAATTGAATAACTTTAAGATAATTAAAATTGTTCTACAAAATATTTGCTTGTGTAACTATCTGGAAAACGTGGTTGTACCAGAGTCAAAGCTGTTGTTTCAATTAGATATGGAATAGATTTTATATAAAATGATCTTTTCTTTTTTGCTGAGGAGTAATGTAAATATCAAGCCACATGATTAGTACTGGTACTGAATATACAGTATTGGTCTTGAAAATGGTCTCACGTTGGTTTGGTCTCGGTCTTGGACTTGGTCTCGCTCCCTCTTGGTCTTGGTCTTGACTCGGTCTTGACCCCCTCAAAGTCTCAGTCTTGGTCTGCTCTGGTCTTGGTCTTGAATCGGTCTCGGGTTAGGTGGTCTTGACTTGGCAAGGCAATTTTATTTGTATAGCCTGTTTAAAAACAGTTTGTCTCAAAGGGCTTTACACAGCAGTCCCACAACAGTCCCCTTTCACACCATCAGGGGAGTTACCATAGCTGTTTTCTCCACTGAGTACCACCTTTCTGCAACGCTAAATCTGCAGTTTCATGTGCCTTAAGCATAATGAAGAGCTTGCGCTTGCTTAAGTAGCAATGTGTTGGGGATGGGGGTGTGTCTAAATCTGACTATGTATTTTGAAAGGCAAGGCAAGGCAAGGCAACTTTATTTGTATAGCCCGTTTTTACAAACAGTTTGTCTCAAAGGGCTTTACACAGCATTATGACAACATCCTCTGCCCTTAGACCCTCACATCGACTGAGGAAGAACTCCCAAGAAAACCCTTTAACAGGGAAAAATGGAGAAACCTCAGGGTGAGCAACAGAGGAGGGATCCCTCACCCAGGATGGGCAGACGTGCAATAGATGTTGTATACAGACAAGAAAACAATTTACAGCATGGAATATGGAGAACATTTAGAGTACAACACTACTTCTCTCATATTTTAGCCCAGCCACAACCTAGGGAAACCTGGATGATGACCATCTCTCATTCACTGATTATACTGCATCTGTTAATGGTAAGGCTCTCAAATTTGGACACAAAGTCCCCTCATTTGTCCACTACAAATAGCAATGCTTTACAACCTACCCTTGTAACACAACCTGGGGTAAATTTGACAATGAGATTGAAACTGAGACTACACCACAAAATATGCACCAATGTGAGTTTATTGTGTAGGTTCCAACACTAAAGCATCTTCCTATGGTTGAGAAGGCTATGAAAGAAAGCTTAAAGAAAGTATTCTGATAATACTGATGAATGGTGTTCGACATGTATGAGTGGAAACCTTCAGAAGGAGGTCAGAAGCAGCTCATAATCCATTTAAGGTCCAGGAAAGATGGTTGACACTTCATTCAACAACAAAGCCATTGTTTTACTAGCTGTACCAGCATGGTGGTTTGAAATGAACATCGATGAAATGAGTCACATTTTACCCAAGAACCTGCTCTTCAATTTTATACAAGTTACCTAATTCAAACTTCATTGGTATCAGTAATAATCAAAATATAGACTTGGTCCAAAAGATTCGTTTCTAACCAAACAAAACATGTTTTTTTACAGTAAAATATACACACTTCGTATTACAGCCATGCAAATTCACATGCAAGGTCAGGGAGGGAGTGGGTACACATGATGTTGATCACATGACTCTAATGTAATCCCTTACTGGTGAAAGTGATGCAGTTACAACCATCCCGTCCAGAGTCTAATATTGTCAACAGAAGTGGAGAGGGGGATGAAGCAGCAGACCTCTCTAAGTGTGTGTGTTTTTTTAAAACTACAGATCACATATTGCATAGGTAACTCAAAGTGCATTATCTAATGATCCACAATACACTCAAATATATTTAGAAACCAATCTAAAAAGAAAAATAAAGAAAATAAAGACAAAAGAAAAGAAAAAAATAATTAAATCATATTACTGACATCAGAATACTAAATGAAGTTAAGAAACAACGAAGAACAGTTTAGTGTCAGATCCTTCCTTCCTCCTCTCCCTGTTCTCCTCCTGTGCTGCCATTGTGTGTCTCTGACACAGAGAAAAAGAGCAGGGGCAAAGAGATTCTGCAGAGATTCCATTTAATATCTGATCCACAGAGGTCTCCTCCTCTCAAAAAAATGATAAAAACTCAATTATGCAGTGTGTTTCTATGACTTACAGAGTCTGTCAGGAGGCAATGACTGGCTGGGTAGAAATGCTTTAATGTCTAGGTGTGACAGACTGTGACCCTTCCTGCTAACGGTGAGCTTATTGCGTCCTTACATCATTTCCTGTTGTGATTCTCCCTCTCAATCCTCCGTCTAGCTTTCTGCTAACTTCATCACTTTAAGCACCACTGCACACTACGCTTAGTACATTACACAAGTCTCTGTCACTCAGGTCTATCACAGGACCTATCTGTACTGCTCACTCAACGTACCTGTCCTAGAAACGCAAACTTACCTAGCATAGCTATGGCGTCTCTCTCTCCCTCTGCTTCTCCCTCCACTTCTCCTTCTCTCTCCTACTCCGTGTGCCTGATGTTTAGTTATTCCTCTGCCTCCTTTAATGATAATGGTACATGTAACAAGTGTAGCCTGTTCGCAGTCCTGGAGGCGAGGCTTAGTGAGCTAGAGTCCCGGCTCTGCACCATGGAGGCTAGTCCTTTAGCTCAGGTAGTTTCTAAGGCCCACTCAGCGACACAAAAAAATCGTAATCCATGTCGGCGCTAATGACACCCAACTTCGCCAGTTGGAGTTAACTAAAGTTAATGTAGAATCAGTGTGTAACTACACAAGAACAATGTTGGACTCTGTAGTTTTCTCTGGCCCGCTGCCCAATTTGTCTAGTGACGACATGTTTAGCCGCATGTGGTCGTTCCATCGCTGGATGTCTAGGTGGTGCTTAGCAAACAACGTGGCCTATATAGACAATTGGGAAACTTTCTGGGGAAAGCCTGGCCTGATTAGGAGAGATGGCGTCCATCCTACTTTGGATGGTGCATCTCTCTTATCTAGAGACATAGCACGTTGTGTTAGTCATTCTAACCCCTGACAATCACCTAGAGTTCAGACCAGCAAGCAGAGCCGCAGTCTTACACGCCCCTCTGCAGGTTCCTATGTGCTGCCACCCACCCAACCCTACTTATATCCCATAAAAACTGTGTCTGCCTCGAGGCTGTATAAACCTAAACTCCAAACTGGAGGAGCCAATTATAACAACCTAGTTAAAATCAAAACCACTACTTCAGCAAACCAAACAAATAAAACTATTAAATGCTGTTTGCTAAATATTCGATCTCTCTCATCCAAGTCTCTGCTAGTAAATGATTTGATCACTAATCACCAAATTGACTTACTAACTCTAACTGAAACCTGGTTGCAGCAGGATGAATATGTCAGTTTAAATGAATCTACCCCTCCTAGTGAGGCCTCGTGAAGCGTTGCGGCACATTACCCAAACTGTATTGATACTGTGTCGGTGTGTCACTGACTGTGTTGCTCAATACTGACACCTCCTGGATCTTAAAAATCATTACCGGCAACCCAATGACAGACTCAACGGACATACTGACTGAGTATAGGCTATACAATAATATAATTTAAGGTATTGCATTTTATATTGTACTATTTCATATCTTAATAAAAGTTTAAATATCTTTGATATCTTTAAGGGCATAACATGTAAAAATCAAAATGAAAGTGTTGTAAATTTGAGGGTGCTTATGTACTTGTCCTTGAGGCAGGATTTTTTTTTTTCATAAATTTTTATTCAAGAAAATGAGATGTGCCAAAGTTTTGGGATTCAGGCAATTTTGTTTTTTAGATGCCAGTTCTCCAGCTTTTGAAAAAACCTGCTCACACGGCACAGATGAGGCTGGTGTAGACAGAAACATTTGGGACAGGCGGAAGAGGTTTGGGTAGGTGTGCCTTTGGTTGTCCCAATATCTCAAAGGATCCTGAGATCTTGGCATGTTGCCCTCTGCCAGGTATTTCTGAACCTCAATGATGGAATCGGCTGTGATGTTTCGGGTCTGCATGCCAAATTCATTGTCCAAGTACTGCCACAAGTTATCTAAAAAAACAAATTGGCATTTTAGTACACGATTTGCAAACAAATAATTGTACAAATAATCAGATAAAGCTGAATAACATGCCTGAAGTTGGTGCAGACCGCTATTGTGAAGAAGGTCCAGGCTGTGGCTCAGTCAAGGAGCGCCCAATTACAGCTGCACATTCTGCACATTTTCAGTCTACTGACTGCTTCACTGCATTTAGTGGAACTACAAAACCCGAGTGATTTGAATCTGGGGTCTAGAAGTGTTGATAGGGTCAACACGCTTAATGACTACCAGACTGGAAGCAGTGTCTGTGACTTGTCGCCGTAGGTGTTCGTGGAGGTGTGTTGCTGCCTGTGTGTGTAAGTTCGTTAGTTGTAAGTTGAGCGTTACGCTCAAGTGCATGATACAATATTTTCATCATTGGGATGACCTTTGACCCTGAAACTCTCTTCTCTTCAGACAACTCGACTGTAGCGTGATGGAAAGGAGCAAGCACAGCAAGTGTTTCTCCAATGAGGGTGAACTCATCAGCTGTAAGTGGAGTTAAGTCTGTATTAAGAGACCCAAGAGCTACCCACACTGGTTCCTTCTCATCATGTTGCCTTTTCAGCATTTCATATGTGCTGTTCCAGTGTGTTGGCACCTCATTGATGAGTTTCAGGGCTGGCCGTCCCATCTGTTGCTGCACTTGAGCAAGCTTCTCTTTGGCTGTGGTGCTTGATCTGAAGTGTTAGGGAAGAATTCCACTTCTCCGTATAGTTTGTGTAGTTAAAGGTCAGTCCCTCTTCATTTATAGTGAAAGTTGAGAATTAGATGTTTTCTTTTAGATATATTGCTAGAGACAGTTTATCTGACCTGTACTCTCTCCTAGGGCATGCCAAGGCCAAGTTCATTCCTCTGGCGCCTTCACCAGATAACACTCTGAGTGAGAGAGAGACCGTTGTTGTTCTCGCGTCACCTGGATGGTGTGAGTCTTTATCTTAATGTTTATGCCCAATAGCCAATGGAATGTTAGCACATCTCCCTTTGTGGGCTCGGTCCACTTCCTAGTATATGAATCTGAACTTTGCAGCTTGGCCCTCAGAATTGAGGTGGCATCACGCACTCATGTTGTGTCGATGACTCTTCTGTTCTCCTTGATCAAGTAAATTAAACTTCTTCAGTATAAGACATCCGAGACTCCGGTGCTTCTTCTTCCTGCATCATCACAGAATTTCTCCCTAACAATTGGCGTCACGAACAGGATCTCAACAGAACAACGACTGGGTAAGTGCATATGTATAATTTTATATATCATGCCTTACCTTGTCTGAGTTTGACGAGATCATGAACTATAATGTTAAAATGGGAGACAAAACATTTGTCATTCTATTGAAGTAATGTATTCATTTTATTATTAATTCTGTGTAAGAGAAATGCTTTAATTTAGAGTGAAATTAGACCAATCTTGCAAGTGCATGTGGGGTGTGAGGAAGAGCGTGAGGTGAGCTATATCACCAGCAGAGCCACTGGATGGTTACTGAGACCGTTTCTGGGTGCGGTTGAAAAACCAGGCCCGACACAGAGGGACCGAGGTGCAATCTCTGGCTATAGAAAAAGAAATTTTTCAGGGTAGAATGAAATAGGGTCTACTTCGCCGAGGTCTAAATCCAGGACCACCCACTCTGTGTTCGACGAGAAACAAAATAGCCCCGGAAGATAAGCCCGAGGCAAGAGGCGCAAGTAAATAGTGTATACACAGGACGGAGAAACCGTCAGTCCCTTCACACCAACATCACTGTAAATTTGTGTAAGCCCGGAGACTGTATGCTTCTGAAGTTGTTTTTGTATGTTTGTACGTTCTTGTATGTTGTATGAGTGTATTTGTTTGAAGTCACAATGGGAGGTCATCTGTCCAAAACAGGGAGTGAGACAAATTCTCACACCAAATTAGCACACACGAACAGTAATGATCCTGTCTCACAAGGAAATGCACGGGCTGATGCTTCAGCTAAACAAGCTGCACTTTCCTCTTCCTCTTTGGTTCACCAATGTGTTTCCGCTCAACCTTGCGAACCTATCTCACTGCCTCTCACTAATGATGTTGTGGCCCTACAGGGTCAGGCCGATGACAGAGAACGTAGTCTTTGGTTAGCTAAGGGTTGTGCTATTGACAAGGAGTCTGGCTTGTGGCTCCACCCTGATGGACGACCTGTTTACCCTTGTGCTCTCCTACATGTGCTTGCGCGTGTTGCACACGGCCCATCACATGTAGGAAGAGGGATGATGAATGATGTCATACGCTCGCAGTGGTTCGCTCCAGATATCACACAGGTATCTCAAACACTTGTAGATGGCTGTATGATATGTCAACAGAACAGAAAAATGAACAGCACTGTAAGACATGACCATTTAGAGCCTCCATTAGGTCCCTTTGTAAATATGCAAATAGACTTTGTACATATGTCAAACTGTCAAGGTTACAAACATTTGCTTGTGATCACTGACCGTTTTTCTAAATGGGTAGAATGCTATCCAACACGAAAAGAAGATGCGCGAAACTGTAAAATGTTTGTTGAAGGAACTGATTCCAAGATTTGGAGTGCCACGCGCAATTGACAGTGATAGAGGTCCAGCCTTTGTTTCACAGATCACACAGGCTCTCTCAAAAGCTCTTGGGTTCACTTGGCAGCTACATGTTCCATATCATCCACAAAGTTCAGGTCAAGTGGAAAGAATGAACTCAACCATCAAAGACAGACTGACAAAAACAATGATGGCAACAGGTTTAAAATGGCCTGACACACTGCCTTTGGTATTGTACTCCATCAGGAGTACACCAAATGCAACAACAGGGCTGAGCCCACATGAAGTGTTGATGGGCAGACCCATGTCCACAGGTGTAAGTCCTCCTTTGACACCAAGCAAAACCACTCTGATTTGGACAGATGAGTACATGTCTGACTAAGTAAAAAAGCTAACAGAAATTTTGAGAAAATATCACTTACAGGTGGCTGACAGACTCCCGAGACCTTCAGATGAGCCCATTCACCCCTTTAGAGAAGGGGATTTTGTACTAATAAGATCTCTGGAAAAAGTGTCTTTGTCTCCTAGGTGGAAAGGACCATACCAGGTGTTGCTGTGGACGAGAACGGCTCTAAAGGTTGAAGGCAAACCAGAATGGGTGCACGCTACAAGGTGCAGGTTTGCTCCAAGAGCAGAGATCGCAGCAGCAGCGAGCCATGGCTAGTGATCGGGGGAACAATTCTCTTTGTTGTTGTCTTGTGTAGATCTCTTTTGCTTTGGTTACAGATGGCGAACAATCAGAGTAAGGTGACAAGCGGTCCATATTCCAACGACACTGATTCAGAGCTGACTGAGAGGGGAAGCTTAGTGTAGTTAGCGCAGGTGTCTTTTTCCCTCCTCTCGCCCATGACAGGGGGGGTTTTTGGCTCCTGTGAGTAGGCCCATGTGACTGTGGTTTCCACTGTGAGCCTTTGAACACTCCAGTGTTTAGGGGTTCTTTATCCCATAGAGGGTTTGCCTCAAGCGGTCCTTGTTGACGGGAAGGTTGGATCCCGGGGTCACATGTTAGATAGGTGGACATGCTACATAAGAGGGGTGACTCACTGTTTGACGCAAATGATTCTGTTTGTTTAAATGTGATTTATTTTACAACACTATCTCGATTGCTATTGAAGCGTTTACTTGGTATGTTTACATATGTTGTGATTTACATTTTCACGTTTGATCTCTTTGATGCTCTTGTATTTGTGATGTTCTTTGATTCTGACGGCTTGACTTTAACTCACCCTTAAGGTGCTAAAATGTAGACTATTGATTCAATAAGAGGGGATTGTTAGGAAGAATTCCACTTCTCCGTATAGTTTGTGTAGTTAAAGGTCAATCCCTCTTCATTTATAGTGAAAGTTGAGAATTAGATGTTTTCTTTTAGATATATTGCTAGAGACAGTTTATCTGACCTGTACTCTCTCCTAGGGCATGCCAAGGCCAAGTTCATTCCTCTGGCGCCTTCACCAGATAACACTCTGAGTGAGAGAGACCGTTGTTGTTCTCACGTCACCTAGATGGTGTGAGTCTTTATCTTAATGTTTATGCCCAATAGCCAATGGAATGTTAGCACATCTCCCTTTGTGGGCTCGGTCCACCTTCCTAGTATATGAATCTGAACTTTGCAGCTTGGCCCTCAGAATTGAGGTGGCATCACGCACTCATGTTGTGTCGATGACTCTTCTGTTCTCCTTGATCAAGTAAATTAACTTCTTCAGTATAAGACATCCGAGACTCCGGTGCTTCTTCTTCCTGCATCATCACAGAATTTCTCCCTAACATGAAGTATGTTACAATTTGCTTAGATTTGTGTCTGATTGATGTAAGTGCAGGGATTTGATGACAAGATTTTCTGACTAATAAATTAAGACTGTGTGCAATGCAAACTGAATGCCGAATTTGGAGACTTCTTGTGGATGCAATCATGTTTGTTGCTACGTCAGTCACAAGACACTTTACTTTATTCGCTATGGCATACTCATCCATCATCCCCTTTTGACTCGGGCCAAATTGTCAGCAGTGTGACTTTGTGGAAAGTGTTGCACTCCCAACACAGATGTACACAACTGCATATTCTCATTAATGTAGTGACAGGTAAGTAAGCCTCCATGTTCACAGATGTCCACATGTCAACTGTTATACTTACTGCCACAGCTTGCTGTACTTCCATTTTCACTCATTCTCATTCCTCCTCATATTTTCTGGCCACCATTTCTTTGACAGTCTGAAAATTAAACCAAGTTAAACCAAAAGTTAATCAATATATTCAAATTAAATGAATTGGATATATCAACTACTTCTCTAGTCATTCTCTATACAAGCCTTTCTGGTTGGCAAAACATATGATAGCTCAAGGAGCTGAAGCAGTTCCCTGAACCCCTCATTCTCAACAATGCTGAGGGATTGGCAGTCCTTGAGAATAAAATTCAGGATAGCCTGGTCCAACACATGCTTCCTGGAAGCTTGATGGTCAAATGTAGTGATAAAATAAAATGAATTAATTATCAATAAAGCGACCATGAGGACGTTTTAAAATGTCTCTATAGGCCTACCTGTGTCTGTTTCTGGTGTAGTCCTATTTGTGGCCTCATTTTCGTGCCTGGCTCTGAAATGCCTCAGCATTGAAGAGGTGCTTTTATTAATGTAAGACAATTATAAGGTCAAAATGGTCCGGAAACTTTTCTTTTTCTTTCTGGCTCCATTATGGCCTGTTGACAGATGCGCTTCCTTTTAAACACAGTTTGGTGCGCCGCTTGACAACCAATACTGCAGCTGTATCGGTCACGTGACTTTCTTAAAGTGATACGTGCACCGACACGGGGCTTCGCTCTATGAGCTCGACACATGCGCTGACGCATTGGTGTTGCCCGACCCATCACTATTAACTACAATGTGCATCGTAACACTGGTAGAGGAGGAGGAGTGGCTGCAGTTTATCAGTCAGATCTGCTTATTAACCGTCAACCTAATGCTTCATATAACTCATTTGAAAGCCTTATGCTCAGCGTCCCTCACCCAGACTGGAAAGCAGAGAAACCACTCTTACTTGCTGTGGTGTATCATCCTCCTGCTCCTTACTCTGAGTTCTTAGAAGAATTCCCTGACTTTCTGTCAAATTTAGCAATGAACTCAGACAAAGTCATTATAGTGGGTGACTTCAATGTTCACGTAGACATCGATGATGGCTGCCTGGCCCCAGCATTCAAGTTGCTTTTAGATTCAATTGGCTTCTCCCAGAGGGTACATGAGCCCACTCACTCTTTTAATCATATCCTTGATCTGGTGCTTACTTATGGAATACAAGTGGATCACATCACAGTTTTCCCTCAGAACCTGGTCTTGTCTGACCATTCTATAATAACCTTTGAATTTACTTTAACAAATACACTTTACACTTCCCAGTAGATGTTTATCTGACACTGCTGTTTCTAGATTTAAAGAGCTCATTCCAGCAGAGCTTGCTGCCACACCTTATAGTAATACGATGGGCAGATATGCTGATTTTACTCCCTCGCAGGTAGATTATCTTGTAGACAGCACTGCAGCAACACTCCTTGGAGCACTTGATGCTGTAGCCCCTCTGAGAAAGAAAGTCATCAACACGAAGAGAATAGCTCCCTGGTACAATTCAAACCTGCGCATCTTGAAGCAGAAGACCAGACAGCTGGAAAGGACAACACATTCTAGCCAACACGAGGAAGACCGTCAAGCCTGGAAAGATAGTTTATTAATATATAAAAAAGAGCTTCACAGCGCCGGGAGTAAATACTTTTCATCTTTAATCAAAGAGAATAAAAACAACCCCAGGTTCCTTTTTAACACTGTGGCTAGGCTGACTAAGAACCACAGTGCTGTTGAGCCATGCATCCCTCCAATTCTCAGCAGCAACGATTTCCTAACTTTCTTCACTGAAAAGATTGTAAATATCAGAACAAGGATCGGCAATGGTGGACCACAGATTACAGCCCCTACGAAAGCACCTCCCAGACTCGGTGCATACTTGAACAGCTTCTCCCCCATCGACCTGTCAGACTTAACTTCTGTAATCACCTCCTCCAAATCAGCTACATGTCTGCTTGACCCAATCCCAACAAGACTGCTCAAGGATGTCTTCCCCTTAATTAATGCTGCTATACTGAACCAGATCAACCTTTTCTTAGTCACAGGCTACATGCCACAGGCCTTTAAGGTGGCTGTCATTAACCCTCTGCTTAAAAAACCCTCTCTTGATCCAGATGTACTAGCCAACTATAGCCCTATATCCAACCTTCCCTATGTCTCTAAGGTCCTTGAGAAGGTTGTCTTAGTGCAGCTACATGAACATCTGCACAGTAACAAGCTTTTTGAAGCTTTCCAATCTGGATTTAGAAAATACCATAGCACTGAAACAGCACTGGTCAAAGTCTCCAACCATCTTCTTATAGCTTCTGAGGTCTTGTCTCTGTACATGTACTTCTGGACCTCAGTGCTGCATTTGACACCATTGATCACAGCATCTTGCTGCAGAGACTAGAACATGAAATTGGGATTAAAGGTTCTGCTCTAAAATGGTTTGACTCATACCTATCTGACAGGTTTCAATTCGTTAATGTTAATAATGACCATTCGGACTACAGCAGAGTTACATGTGGTGTGCCACAGGGTTCAGTCTTAGGGCCAGTTCTCTTCACTCTTTACATGCTTCCATTAGGGGATATAATCTGGAAGCACTCCATCAATTTCCATTGTTATGCTGATGATACTCAGCTCTATTTATCGATAGAGCCAGATGATAGAAGCCACCTCATCAATCTGCAAGATTGCTTGAAAGATATCAAATCCTGGATGTCTTCTAACTTCCTAATACTGAACTCTGACAAAACAGAGGTTATTGTGTTTAGACTACTGTAACTCTCTCTTGTCAGGATGTCCAAAAGACTCTCTAAAGAGTCTCCAGCTGGTCCAGAATGCTGCAGCGAGGGTATTGACAAGAGTTAGTAAGAGAGAGCACATCTCTCCCATTCTAGCTTATCTTCATTGGCTTCCTGTAGGATGTAGAATAGACTTCAAGATCCTTCTCATTATTTACAAGGCTCTTAATGACAAAGCTCCATCTTATCTAAAAGACCTCATTTTTCCATACTGTCCTACCAGAGCACTTCACTCTCAGAATGCAGGTCTGTTAGTGACCCCCAGTATCTCTAAAACAGACTGGGAGGTAGAGCCTTCAGTTACCGGGCTCCTCTATTATGGAACCAGCTCTCTCCATGGGTCAGAGAGGCAGACACTCTTTCTACATTTAAGTCCAGGCTTAAGACCTTCCTCTATGACAGAGCTTTTAGTTAGGGTTAGAGTTTTTTCTCAGTCGATGTGAGGGTCTAAGGGCAGAGGATGTTGTCATAATGCTGTGTAAATTCCTTTGAGACAAACTGTTTGTAAAAACGGGCTATACAAATAAAATTGTCTCGCCTTGCCTTTCAAAATACATATTCAGGTTTAGACACACCCCCATCCCCAACACATTGCTACTTAAGCAAGCGCAAGCCCTTCATTATGCTTAAGGCACATGAAACCGCAGATTTAGCGTTGCAGAAAGGTGGTCCTCAGTGGAGAAAACAGCTATGGTAACTCCCCTGATGGTGTAAAAGGGGACTTGTGGTCACTGGATAGACCAGGGTCTGCTGTGCATCAATGTTAACTGTCATTGTCAACTACACCGAATTAACCATCACCATCACCATCGATCTTGCTCCAATGATGCTTTACAGTTTTGAAGTTGGTCGACTGTGTGTGAATTTCAACAGTTGTGGTTCTGGGATCCAAATCTTATTATGGTTTTGAGCCATTCATTTCTGACAAGTTTGTATAGGGTTCGTGACAAATGTTTTCTTGTTAAGATCTTAGGGTTATGGTTACTCCTACATTGTTGAGTTTGTGCTGCCTTTTTCAGCCAAAGAGAAATTATTTTTTTGTGCGTGTTGATGGACCTAAGTGCGTGTTGAGTTTTATTCCCGTGCCATGCCATACTGATGTATTAGATTGTAATGAGGGACATTTTTTATGTTGAGGTATGCCCTGCATTGCCAATTCACAATTGTTGATCATTTTAGACAATGACCTGACAGGGAGTCCTGTCTAGCCTCACCCCATGGTTTTATCCAAGTTGCTGACATATGCCCCTTTCCCACTGGCCAAAAAATCCATTTGAACCCGCTAATCAACACAGGTTTTTATCGGCTCACCTTTGATCGGCTTGCAGGGGGAATATTACGTCCCTAATTTATGTAATTACATATAGCATGGCAATGAAGGCCCCTCCTTGAACCGCCACCTTATCGTGGTGGAGGGGTTTGAGCACCTGAGTGATCCTAGGAGCTATGTTGTCCGGGCTTAATGCCCCTGGTAGGGTCTCCCAAGGCAAACAGGTCCTAGGTGACAGGTCAGACCAAGAGCGGTTCCAAAGCCCCAAATGAAGAGAGATACATCAAGGCAGTTTACGTCGCCCGGAATGGCGTTACCGGGGCCCCACCCTGGAGCCAGGCCTGGGGTTGGGGCTCGCAGGCGAGCGCCTGGTGGCCGGGTCTTCGCCCACGGGACCCGGCCGGGCTCAGCCCGAAGGAGCGACGTGGGCCCGCCCTCCCGTAGGCCCACCACCCGCGGGAGGGTTCAGATGGGGCCGGTGCTTTGTGGTTTGGGTGGCGGTCGTGGGCGGGGGCCCCGGCGACCCAATCCCTGGACAACGACTCTGGCTCTAGGGACATGGAATGTCACCTCACTGGGGGGGAAAGAGCCCGAGCTAGTGCGGGAGGCTGAGCGGTACCGGCTAGAGATAGTCGGGCTCGCCTCTACGCACAGTCTGGGCTCTGGAACCCAACTCCTTGAGAGAGGCTGGACTCTCTTCTACTCTGGAGTTGCTCATGGTGAGAGGCGGCGGGCTGGTGTGGGCTTGCTCATAGCCCCCCATCTCAGCCGCCATGTGTTGGAGTTCTCCCCGCTGAACGAGAGGGTCGTTTCCCTGCGCCTTCGGGTCGGGGATAGGTCTCTCACGGTCGTTTCGGCTTACGGGCCAAACGGCAGTGCTGAGTACCCGGCCTTCTTGGGGTCCCTGGAAGGGGTACTGGAAAGTGCCCCAACTGGGGACTCCATTGTTCTGCTGGGGGACTTCAACGCTCACGTGGGCAGCGACAGTGATACCTGGAGGGGCGTGATTGGGAGGAACGGCCTCCCCGATCTGAACCCGAGTGGTGTTCTGTTGTTGGACTTCTGTGCTAGTCACAGTTTGTCCATAACGAACACCATGTTCGAGCATAAGGGTGTCCATAAGTGCACGTGGCACCAGGACACCCTAGGCCGGAGTTCAATGATCGACTTTGTAGTCGTATCATCTGATCTCCGGCCGTATGTCTTGGACACTCGGGTGAAGAGAGGGGCTGAGCTGTCAACTGATCACTACCTGGTGGTGAGTTGGATCCGGTGGCGAGGGAGGAAGCTGGACAGACTCGGCAGACCCAAACGTACTGTGAGGGTTTGTTGGGAACGTCTGGCAGAATCCTCTGTCACTGAGGTCTTCAATTCCCACCTCCGGGAGAGCTTTGACCAGATCCCGAGGGAGGCTGGAGACATTGAGTCTGAATGGACCATGTTCTCCGCCTCCATTGTTGATGCGGCTGTTCGGAGCTGTGGCCGCAAGGTCTCCGGTGCCTGTCGTGGCGGCAATCCCCGAACCCGGTGGTGGACACCGGAAGTAAGGGATGCCGTCAAGCTGAAGAAGGAGTCCTACCGAGCCTGGTTGGCTCGGGGGACCCCTGAGGCAGCTGATGGGTACCGACAGGCCAAGCGTGCGGCAGCCCAGTCAGTCGCGGAAGCAAAAACTCGGGTATGGGAAAAGTTCGGGGAGGCCATGGAGGAGGACTACCGATCGGCCTCGAAGAAATTCTGGCAAACCATCCGGCGCCTCAGGAGGGGGAAGCAGTGCTCTGCCAACACTGTTTACAGTGGAGGTGGGGAGCTGTTGACCTCGACTGGGGATATTGTCGGGCGGTGGAAGGAATACTTCGAGGATCTCCTCAATCCCGCTGCCATGTCTTCCATGGAGGAAGCAGAGACAGAGGACTCAGAGGTTGATTCATTCATCACCCAAGCTGAAGTCACCGAGGTAGTTCGGAAGCTCCCCGGTGGCAAGGCAGCGGGGGTGGATGAGATCCGCCCTGAGTATCTCAAGTGTCTGGATGTTGTGGGGCTGTCTTGGCTGACACGCCTCTGCAACATCGCGTGGCAGTCGGGGACAGTGCCTCTGGACTGGCAGACCGGGGTGGTGGTCCCTCTTTTCAAAAAGGGGGACCGGAGGATGTGTTCCAACTACCGGGGGATCACACTCCTCAGCCTCCCGGGGAAAGTCTATTCCAGGGTGCTGGAGAGGAGAATTCGACCGATAGTCGAACCTCGGATTCAGGAGGAACAATGCGGTTTTCGTCCTGGTCGTGGAACACTGGACCAGCTCTATACCCTCCACAGGGTGCTCGAGGGTTCATGGGAGTTTGCCCAACCAGTCCACATGTGCTTTGTGGACTTGGAGAAGGCATTCGACCGTGTCCCCCGTGGCATTCTGTGGGAGGTGCTCCGAGAATACGGGGTCGGAGGCCCTCTGCTGAGGGCTGTAAGGTCTCTGTACGACCGGAGCAGGAGCTTGGTTCGCATTGCCGGCAGTAAGTCGGACTTGTTCCCAGTGCATGTTGGCCTCCGACAGGGCTGCCCTTTGTCACCGGTTCTGTTCATTATTTTTATGGACAGAATTTCTAGGCGCAGCCAGGGTCCGGAGGGGGTCCGGTTCGGGAGTCACCGGATTTCATCTCTGCTTTTTGCAGATGATGTTGTCTTGTTGGCTCCCTCGAGCCAGGACCTTCAGCATGCGCTGGGGCGGTTCGCAGCTGAGTGTGAAGCAGCTGGGATGAGAATCAGCACCTCCAAGTCTGAGGCCATGGTTCTCGACCGGAAAAAGGTGGTTTGCCCTCTCCAGGTCGGGGGAGAGTTCCTGCCTCAAGTGGAGGAGTTTAAGTATCTCGGGGTCCGGTTCACGAGTGGGGGAAGGATGGAGCGTGAGATCGACAGGCGGATCGGTGCAGCGGCCGCAGTAATGCGGTCGTTGTATCGGTCCGTCGTGGTGAAGAGAGAGCTGAGCCGAAAGGCGAAGCTCTCGATTTACCGGTCGATCTACGTTCCTACCCTCACCTATGGTCATGAACTGTGGGTCATGACCGAAAGAACGAGATCCCGGATACAAGCGGCCGAAATGAGTTTCCTCCGCAGGGTGGCGGGGCGCTCCCTTAGAGATAGGGTGAGAAGCTCTGTCACCCGGGAGGAGCTCGGAGTAGAGCCGCTGCTCCTCCACATCGAGAGGAGCCAGTTGAGGTGGCTCGGGCATCTGTACCGGATGCCCCCTGGGCGCCTCCCTCGGGAGGTGTTCCGGGCATGTCCCACCGGAAGGAGGCCCCGGGGAAGACCCAGGACACGCTGGAGTGACTATGTCACCCGGCTGGCCTGGGAACGCCTTGGGGTCCCTCCGGAAGAGCTGGAGGAAGTGTCTGGGGAGAGGGAAGTCTGGGGGTCCCTGCTCAGGCTGCTGCCCCCGCGACCCGGCCCCGGATAAGCGGAGGAAGATGGATGGATGGATGGCAATGAAGGCTCATGTCTTCTCCTTCTGCGACTCTTTTCCATCTCAGTCACAAATTCCATTCGCCTGTGTTTCATCAGCACTCCAAAAAATCCGACCCGCGTTTAAAAAGACATGTGCCAATCCACTAATTTAAATGGGAAAGCAGCAATAGAGAGCAGCATGACACTGGTCTGGGATTTAAGGAGATCTTTCTTATCTTGATTCTGGTTTGTAAACGATGATGTTGCTAATTACTTTAATGATAATTCTGTTGGTAAAATGTCACAACTCAGGCAGGGTATGAATATACAAAAATTCAAATTACCTTGAAAGACTAGGTTGTGTATTTAACAGGTTGAAGTTTAGATGTGGAGAGGTTACTTCACTCTCCCTGGTACGAAATCAGCAGGTACTGTGGTCACCTGGCTCTACAAGTGTGAGGGGTAGGCAGAGAGGACAGACCAGACCAGACGAGAGCTGCAGTGAAATCAAATCAGGTTCTTTTTATTGTTAACAAGCTGGGGATGGGGAAAGGAAACAATGAGGGACGAAACACAACTTAAATCTTCCTCTGCTTGAGGGCCTGTCAGGGGGCTCTGCTTCAGCTCTCCTGGATACAGATAGAGGAACACAAAAGAGTCTGGAGGTTATTGGAGGGTATGGTCAGCCACTAACCTGCTTTCTTTTCCTGCTCCTCTGGGCTTTCTCTTCCCATGCTCATGTTCTGTTGCCAGCTCCAGTCCAACCTCCACTTTCCTGCTTCTGCAGAGTATAAGAGGCCACACAGCTCAACTGTCAGGACAGTAATCAGACAGTGAGCTGCTAACTGTTGGATATAGTAAAGTTGGTAACAAGATGACAGTAGCACAGCAGGAGTTGAACACGTGAGGGATAATCAACGAGTAGTTGAGTTAAATGGTTTTCAGGCACGATGTGGAGGCGAAGAACCACCCAACACAAAGTGAAACTTTTGTTTATAACTGTCTTTCTTCAACCTTGCCTATGGCGTGATGGTTCAGTATCTGCGATATGGTTTGGGTTAGTATTCTGTGTACGTGTGAGTGTAATGCTGGTCCTGTGGACCATGAAAGTGTGATAAAGAGCTTTTGCTAGTTGAAGTTGCCATTTCTGTCTCTTTGTCTGTGTGTGCTGTAGAAGCCATGAGTGTGACATTTGACCTCTGACTGGCTTCCACAGACATATCTCTTTTGGTACATTCTCTCCTCTAATCCACACTACGGCAGATTTTTGAGGACTGAAAACAAAACTTTTTAGAAACACTACTGACCCCATTTTAGTTTGGAAACTCCATAGTGATGCAGAGTAATCTGGATAGACAACAATGGAGACCATTTGAACCAGTGAAATAGATGTCCAGGGGTGCTGTCTTTTTTGCTTTTGAGTCTTTGCTACTGCAAATGTTGGTGAAAGCAACACAGATAAAGAAATGTTGTCCAGTTTGCAACTGATCAACTGCAGAGTGGACAATCTTCTTCCTGTTTATACTGGCTCCAATGAGCTCAATGATTGCTGAGGTATATGTGTGTTGTCAGATGTAAGAGTATGGACTTATATTGTTTCTGATACAGAGATAAACAACTTTTCTGATTGTTGTAAATCTGTGTATTGAACTCAGATTGGTTCACTCCAGCTGTTTCCAAAGACACACCACACACACACACACACACACACACACACACACACACACACCAAGGGTGTAAGTAAAGGTTGTCAGAGAATATGGTGAGAGGACAGCCCAGCATTTGAGAGAGGGGTCAAGAGTTAAGAGGTACAAAGGGGGGGGGGGGGAGGGGCAACACTTTGGCTGATTGGTTCTGTTCCCATGGGATGGGGGAAGGGCTGAGATATGACATCATATTGTCCTGAGAGGGAACAGCAGCGGGTGACACAGTAACACTGATAGTCAAATGGTCATAAATGGACCAGTGGATGGTGACAGCAATACCATCTGCATGAGGTCAACAACTCATTACCATCACCTATCCTGTGGAGATTTACAGTTCACCCTGAAGCTGTTTTAGCCTCTGATGCTGTCTCCAATTGAAGAGGTTCATTAGTTAGGCTAATTAATGGCTTTTAAGTGGTGACACTGAGCTTCAGCCAACAGTGGTTTTAGTGTCAATGAAGCTGTGACTGCTTTCTGCACAGAAAGAGCTAAACTGAATTGATGTAATGATAGTGTGATCACCATCATCACATTAGCTACTGTAAAAATGTGCCACAAACTTGTAGCTCAGAACAGACAAGAACTGAACAAAAAGTGTGTAGATGTTCAATGATCCCACTGTCACTTCTAAGGTTTATCTATATAGGGAGACGATTTCTAAAGCTTTGCACATGCCTGGGCACCTTCATCATCTGGGATCTCATGTGGCATCTTCTGCTGTGCTTTTGTGGTAAGAGAGCTGATGTCATGAGATAAATGACTGCAGACCAGTGTTCCTCACATTACTCATCATCAAGACCCTGGAGCAGCCAATTCTGCACTCCACAGGTTGAACATTCACTAGACCCCCCCCAAGTTGTAGTGGATGATGCCGGTCCCTAAATACTCCATAGGGCCCATTCTTACTTGGATGAGCCTTCTAAATACCTGGTGTGCATCTGGACAGTGAACTGGACTGGTCCCTAAAAACTAGTCCAGTCCAGAACTGACTCTTTCTCCTCAGGAGGCTCAGGTCCCTTGCAGTGAAATGCTGCTAATGTTTGATCACTCAGTATTGACCAGTGTTTTATGCTGCAGTCTGCTGGAGCAGCAGCATGACTGACCTGAACACAAGGAAACTGGACACACTGGTTAAAAAACTCCAGAAATTACTCCTGATATCAGTGAAATCAGTGAAACAGCAAAACAACCTAAACCATAAAAAAATATTCACCTGATCACTTGAGGTTGGCTGGAGTAAGCATACATGGGATCATGGGTGATCATTAGTATGCATGTGCACACATTTCCACCTCATGCTGTTATTTTATAAATATCTTAATGTGAGAAAACACCATCGGCCTTGTTTTTGCACAATGTCTACATCTACATCGTCTAATCAATAAAGTATTTTCTATTCTATTCTATTCTATTCTATCTGACACAGCCCAGTACTCGCTGCTCAGTCATGAGGAGGATATTAACTGAACTGTTAACCAGTGAACAAGCTGCTGGTGTCATTACTGTTAAAAGAGAAACAAGGATTAGGCCTGTTTATTATTTTATTGAGGATTAGTGAGTCTCAGTATTCTTTTCACCACCTGATGACAGCCCAAGTCCAGGTCAACAGTACACCAGAACTTCTGTAGCCTCTTCAAACTCCTCCCACACCCCAGTTTTTGCTCCTGCAACTGCAAGGCTACACGTCTTTCGGCTGCTTGGTACCCATCTGCTGCCTCTGGAAACCCATGGCCCAACCAAGCTCTAAAGCAGGCATGGGGAACCCATAAGCACGTTCAGATCAGCGAGGCCCTACCTGCCAATCACACCCTCCCATTTCCAACATTTGGAGTCCCTGGGTGGTGCTGCCCCCACAAGGACACCTCCTTTCGTGTATAAACACACATTGACACTGTGCCAGTGACACAGCTGCTCTGCTTACTATCGCCTTCTGCCTATTGTTTCAGGACCACCACCATCCCAGCATCCACCTGCAGGTTCTGGGTTGTTAGGATATGTTGTCATCACTCTCATGTATATTCAATGAAATCTCATTCAGGGAGTGATGAGCCTGGAACTGGCTCATAAACATTTGATGTCTGAGTTGTCTGAAGTGCTATTGCTGATCACCATGTTTGGCAAATACTGAGATTGAAGGAATTATTGTAGGAGGTGGATAAATATGAGAAAATCGAAGATTGACAGCTGTGGTCAGGCGTAGCCCTCCATCTATCCATAAAGACGTAAAGCCAACCAACCTCCAACATGAGATGACCTGGAGTACAAGGCCATGATACAGATTCAAACTTGGGCTGCTGTGGTTACAACTGAGCCAATGTTGTAAGTGCTCCATGAGGGGAACCAGCAGAATGGCTCAGATTACCATAGATTGGTCATATTATTGATATTGTGACCTACCCCAGTCTCTGCATAAACCCACAAACGAATTTATTCTCAGGTACAAGGAGAACCAGAGACGTGCATTCAAATCAAAAACTCTTTTTATTATGCAGAATGGAATCAGCTGATAATAATGGACCTGATGGTGAAAGAAAGGAAGACCAAGGGACCACCACCACCCAGAAGGGACCACCACCACCACCGTCGGCCTCCAGCTCTAGGGGACAATAAAAACACAGTTAACAGGGCTCACCCAAAGAAAACAACCAATATCCCAAAGAAACATAAACAGGCTAACAAATGATCAATAAACTAAATAATAATAAATTGAATTAATCAAAAGTCAATCAAAGTAATGAAAAAGAAAAATTAAATGATTCCAATAAACCCCCAAAATAAACCAATCACTCAAACAAACAAACAACTGAAATAATAAGAAATTACCAAAATAAGTTCATTTGAAAAATAAACAAAATTAAACCACACCTTGGCAATCGATATTAACACACACACACACACACGCACAGTCCGGGCAGGTGGCTGAGAGTTCCAACGGGGCTCGTAACGTCCAATGCCGCGGCAGCCACACACACAAGCACGCACCGCGACCGTGCAGTAGCAGCAGAAAAACAGGGCCAGCAGAAAGACACAGGTCAGCCAGGGACGGCCGCCAGGACCCCACACCAAGTCAGCGAAGCAGCAGTAACAGCAAAATAGCGGTAGTAGCAACGTAGCAGGTAGCCGTGGCCAAATAGCCGAGTTTACACTCTATTGTTCGTACTTCACCGTGGCGGCCCAGTCACCGGTGTCCAGTCCGGTCAGTTTGCGTCCCCACCAAAGAGGGAGAGGGGTGAAGAGGGTCGGCGCAGCGGGGGAGGACTGCCACCACGCACCATGCGACCAGCCACTAGGCTCCAGTCAGCGTCGGCAAACGACCCTATGGTATCGCCACAACCGCATCGAAGATGCCGATCTGTGCTGTGCGGTGAGCGGCAGAGGCAACGACCCGGAAGCGGACGGGCCGAAGAGGCAGGAAGCGAGAGGGCAGAGGGGGGGACCTGTCCTACTTTTATCCTCTCTGTGTAAACAACATATATATATATATATAGTACTCCTCCTGCCGCTTCTCATTTTCGTGCGGTGCGTGTTCCGGTTTGTGGGGGCATGGCTTGGACATACACACTGATGGGAGGGGGGGGGGGGGGTGCAATTTTCAAATCTTGCTAGCTCTCCAGGATTACCAACCCCAGCTTTAACATCAAGCTAGCGGGTGTTAACGGTGGCGAATATCATCTGCCACTAGTACTCACTAGCATCTGGAACAGCTAGCGGGGATGCAGCTTACTCTGACAGGAAACATTTCAATTGCCTTCATGCTAAAAAAATAGGTCATTGCCTTTTACTGACTGAGTAAAGCCATAGTGGTAAATTATTACCAAGCTAATGCTGCTCAGCTTGAGTTCGATATACTTGCCTTGCAGCTTCGTCCTTCCTCCAGTCTCGATATTCACTGCTGAACAATGTCCTTCCACCAACCCAAACAGGAACACAAACAGGAGCCGCTTTCCACGGGAACCATGCTTTCCAAATTTAAATTTGACAAGTGCTCAGCGTCACGTTGTTCAGTGTTCCAACAGCCAATGGCATGTCGCATTGTTCTCATGACATTGTTCCGGCCCCAGTCTGCAGACTTTTTTTTAACTGCACAAATAGTGTGCAGAGAGATGTTGCAGCAGCAGAATATTTAAGTCAGACATGCTGTGAAGGAATTCAAGACTTTGTGATTTATATTGTTTGCAATTCCTGCCTCTATGTGTATTTAGATTTTTTTTTTTTTTTAGAAATAAATAACACAGTGAAGCCTTGCAATGTTTCATACTTTCTCACTATTACTTTTTAGTCCTATAAATTATATTTTCACTGTTTACCTCACATTTTTTAATATGATGTATTTTTGTGTTAATGCAGTTATATAATTAAGCATAATTAAACAAAATGAAAGATATTTGTATCTTTATTATACCAGCACATGCTCAATATCTATTTCCTTTTGGGATATGCTGAAGGCATACCAGGAATTCTGCAGGAATTCCTTTTGAAACTCAAGACAAGTCATTCATACTCAGACTACAGACTCAGACTTTTCCTGGATTAAAATTAAAATAAGGTGGTGGTACTGTAACCTAACGCACCACCACCAAAAAAATATTCTACAGATATTATCCACAAATGTCTGAGTGTTAATGGGACTGTGTTTGCATCCTAAACTGATTTACACTCAACAGTTTGTCTGCTTCAGTTCTGAAGCAGCAGCAGTAATCAAGTAGCAGCATCTCCATCAGTGAAATGCTTGATTGAAAGCATTTCATTGCAGGTGTTCTATAGCTCACTTGGTGGTGCCCCATAAGTAGAGGTCCTTGCTGCAGCAGCCCTAAGTTCAAGTCCACCTCTTGCATCTCTCTGCATCTTGTTCACCCTCTCAAGCTTTCCCCTTTTCCTGTGTCCTTTCAAAATAAATGTTAATATAATGTTAATAAATACGAATACGAATACGAATTACTTTATTGATCCCCGAAGGGAAATTCATTTGTCTGTCAGCTCATCAACCATTTGCAGAAGAATGAAGAAGCCTGGTGGCTGAAGGTACAAAGGATCTTCTATGTTTCTCCGTCCTGCAGTGAAGAGAGAGGAGCCATCCACCACCGCTCTTTTCTTGGTCCATCAAGGTGTTATGAAGAGGATGATCTGAGTTGTTCAGAATGGCCTCCACCAGCGTGTATCTCTCCACCACATCCTCAGTGAGTCCATCAGGGAGACATGACTGAAGTCAAGTGCCTCAGGATGTTTAGTCTGTATCCTAGCAACGACTTCATGGAGACCTTCACATGGAACTTCAGCAGTAGCCATTGGTGGGATGTACAGTGTTGTTTTGATTTGAAAGAAAGTCTACTTCCTGAGTCTTCATCTATATCTCCAGCTCCTCATCACTCTTGTTGGGCAGAGAGTTGATATTTTGCATGAAGACTGACAGCAGAAAGGACTCACAGTACATCTCCACTTCCAAGCCTTCAACCTCTGCACCACCAGCACAGCAACCACGAAAGCAGCTCCTCATCCAGCTGGAACAGGGACTTGCTCCATTTTCAGTGACAGAAGCTCCTCTCCTGAAGAATCTCCTCTCCCACAGAAGTGTCCATCAGTAGTTGACAAAATACGACAAAACCATACAAAAACACAACAAAAATAAAGCAAAGGTTGAGTAAAAACTCAGAGCTACCAGACTTTGCTGCTCCCAGTTGAAGCGCATGTTCTGGAATGTGAATGGAATGTTACCATTCTGGAAATTACAGTAATTATGGTTATTTTCAATGAAGATATTAGTCAATTAACAAACAAATTCTAGTAAAACTACAAATTAAACAGTTCTTTTACTATTAATTTCTCAGTAATTTTATATGATTTCTTTTTTTTTCATAGTTTTAAAGTTGAATTTAACAGTTTAATCTCTTAAATAACAGACAAATATTTGTGAAATTATGGTAGATTTGTGAATGTATTTTAACAATATATATATGTATTTTTAATGGGGTTTTTTGTAAAAGAACGGAAATGTCGTGTTTTTTCACAGTGAAGGATATGTTTTGCTGTTGCTATGTGTTTTAATCTTCCTATGCTATCCTTGCAGTCATCATCGTTGACGTATAAGTATTCTTGGTATTGTGGTATGACTGTGTTGATTAAGACAGGGAATGTAGTGCAGGGCTGAGGGAGAGGAGACTATGTACAAGGACAGTGAGTGTAGAGAAGACAGGCCGTCGCCACCTGCAGAGAAGTAGATTGGGGAAAGTATCTCTAGGTCAAGGGGTGGGGTGGAACTGTACAAAAATGATCTGTGTAAACAGGGAAGACACACACTTTGCTTAGGAAGAGGCGGTGGAAGCATTGTGGTCCAGAGTTCTGTAAGCAATCTCAAACTTTAATTCTCTGCTGTATTCATTTAATAAATTAGATGCAAATTGAACTTTAACTTTGTGTCCTGCATACTTCATCAAACGAGAACGCGAGTCCTGGGTTTATAAGTGGAAGGACTCAACAATTGTTAGAGATAAAGTCGAATAGTATTAACCTTTAGTTTAATCATTGCTTAACTCATGTCAGGTTCTGTATGGTATCAAGTAGCAACAGTCGCCCAGTCACATGCCCTGGGAGTTACATAGGTTTGTTATGAGTGAGTCCAAACATGGTGGAAGGCAGTAATGGCAATGATGCAGAGATTTTTCTCTTTTTACACTGAAATTCAGGGTGTTTTTTTTTCAAAGTGAGTAAACCCATGCCTCCATGTGAGACCCTTCTGCAGCTGTTGTTATACTGATGCTAAATGAAAGAATTTGCTGCCTAATGCTGACTTTTGCTGCGCATTTCTTGGGATATTATGATGTACAGCAGCCTCTGTGTGTAGAAGGGTCACAAGTGTTATACCATGTAAAACAGCCTGGTTTAAGCTAAAGGCTTTTGCCATCTATCCTCAATTTAAATATCAACTCCCTGGTGAACAAGTGTAATGAACTGGAGATACATGTGAAGAACAAGTGAGCATATCGTGAGTACAGTCTTGTGAGACCTGGTTTAACTACAACACTCTGGACTGTTGTGTGGATTTTCACCCTTTCACTGCAGTACAAAAGGAAAGAGACACCAGAGCAAGTGGAACAAAAAAAGGTGGAGGACTGGATCTGCTTGTGAGTGATAGATGGTTCAACCCAGTGGTGCAGTCTAATTTGTTGTAGTGGGTATACTGCTTTTCAGGTGGGTACACTGTTCATACCTGTAACACATAGACTGTAGTTAGATAATTTTGTTGTAGTGGGTATACTGAAATATTAATGCATTTTCAGTGGGTATACTGCATATACATGCGTATCACATAGACTACACCACTGGTTCAACCCCAAGAAAGCCCTGGATGTTGAACTGTGGGCAGTTGGCCTTAGTACACATAGTACAGTCTATGTGCAAATGTACACATTTGGATTATTTTAATTATATGTTTATTATATTAATTTGTGTTGAATAATAAATTGTGGAACCTTAACTTAAACCAATTGTTAACCATTGTGTCCTGTTTGTGGTGATTATAACTGGCAAAACATTCCTCTTATTATTACTGGCTCACTCTTGCTTCATTCACCATCTCACTAATGTGGCCATCAGCAGTCAGGATGTTCTCACAGTAGTGATTCTTACAGGTATACCTCCCATTGTGTCCCCATGATTTAGGCAAAACCTGTATGATTTAGAGTGATCCCACTCTGCCAGTTACTGACACCAACAGCGTAGGCAAGGAAGCAATGATGTGAGCTTTAATGAAGTTCCTCTGATAAGGGAAAAGAGTGGTAGCAGATACTGAAGTGTCTGCTGCTACTCTTAATGAGGCCCAACAACTGGGACAGCCACCCTCATGTCTGAAGACTGTTATTGAGAGCAATACCACCAAAGCCTACTGAGATTCAGGGTCAGACATATCACCAATTCATGAGGCCTATAGAAGGTTTATTCTCTGCCTCAGAACAAAACCAGTGTAACACACTCCTGAGGGCAGTGACTGGTGATTACTTGGACAACATAGGCTCACTCCAGACACCTTTGTGTCATATCTGTCTGTCTGTCTGTCTGTCTGTCTGTCTGTCTTTCTATCTATCTGACCACAGCAGATGTTTCATCCACAACAGTTAAAAAATCACAGAATTACAATGAATCTGAAGAATACTTTTTTTTTTTTTTTGGAATTGAAAAAATTAAATGAATGTAATAATTTAAGGTCTAGATCTAAACTTCTTTTGTTGCCATACAAATGAATTTGAAATGAGTGAGAGTGTGTGTCTGTGTGTGTGTGCCTGCCTGCCTGCCTCCATGCCTGTCCATGTGTCCATGCATATGCGCATGTCTGTGTCCTCCCTGGATTTTCTAAAGACATTTGCACAAAAGAGTTACTGTAACCCCACGTCTCTCTGTGCCTTTTCCTCTGTGTGTCTGCCTGCTTCCTTCTGTCTCTGTGCCTTTGCTCCCTGTCTGTTTCTCTTTGTCTTTGTGTCCCCACATACCTGTAAATTGTTCTGTCTCCATGCCTCTTCATTTTTCCTGTCATATATGACAACTCTTTAGGCTTGCCATCATTCCTTCTCTTTCTCTCTTTATCATTAAGAGACAAGTTTATTCACCTAAAAGCTGACTGCCGCTCATATGTTTACACCAGAGCCCATCATCCTCCTCCATCCATTTCTAAAACTGCACTGCCACCCTGTGGGCATCGAGGTAGCATCACGGAAGATCTTCCAAATTAACCACTTCCTTCTGCAAAACAACACTGCTCTTACTGGAGATCAGATGTCAGAGTCAAATCAGAGTTGATGTAATCTGCAGGCAGAGACTGGATCTATGCATTTGTCAGAGGAAAACCAGTAACTGTACAGAACAAGCTCCACAGGAGAAAGAACCAGATCTGGAATCAAATCGTATGTCAACTCAATATTTACTCTGTTTTATTGCTGTGTTACTGTTATTCATTAAAACATCAGGGAATATATACACATGATGTTAAACTGTTGAATGCTTCAAAGAGTTCAAAATAGGTGCTTATACATTGAATGTTGTAGAGAGGATCATTAGTATTGTCTGTATCTTACACAGTATATGTACTGTATATGTCTCAACAGCAGGCTTGAGTGAGACCGGCCACCTAATTGAGACGTTTCTGTCTGTCCCCTCTTCTATCTGCCTCAGGAATATGATCAATTTCTATAGCCTATCTATCTTAAAATTTAGAAAACAGGACACTCAAGTTTGTTAGTCACATAAGAGGTTTTACAATTCATGAAGTGACAAATGAGATATGTTTTATTTCTGACTTCAGAGCTTTTAGATTTAACAGTATTATTATAGTGAGGGAAATGGCCACATCTGTAACACAACTTAAGTTCTGATTTAAGATGTGCAGCTGATAAATGACTGGGACATATTAAGTCCCTATTAAGGGCTCTGGCTTTGTTATTTGCCTGTTTGACTATCCCTCTTTTGTAGCCCCTATCTAGAAAATGAGCTTCCATCTCCTCACTTTTCTCTACATAGTCTGAAGTCTGGTAACAAATGCGTCTGGAACTGGCCAAAGGGAATATTTTTCTTCAGATATTTAGTATGAATGGAGGATTGTATTTCTATCTGAATATTTCCTAAAGATAGAAGTATGTAGCTCTCCATCTGCAGTCTTAGAGATATTAAGATCTAGAAAATTAATGCCAGTCCCTCTGTAATCAAGTGACATTTTTATATTCAGATTAGTGCTGTTGAGATATTGATGGGATTGTAATAATTCATTTTCATTGTCTGACCACAGCAAAATGACATCATCAATATATCTTCCCCACTATATAATATGATGAGCAAAAATATTATTCTCTGTATTGAATACAACAACCTCTTCCCATTTACCCATAAAGAGACCAGCATAACCAGGGCTAAAACAAGCACCCACAGCACAGCCTTGAGATTGTTTGAATAGTTTGTCTTGGAAAATAAATATGAAATTGTTCAGAGTCCACTCTGTTAATCTTAACATGAACTCTGTTGGGGGATCATCCATCTCTGGGCGTTCACTCAAGTAATGTTGAAGAGCTGTCGAACCTTGCTCATGTTCTATGTTTGTGTACAGTGCTTTAACGTTCATAATGAAGTCGGATCATGCCAGTATAATTGGCTCTTTATTCACAATAGGGGTTGCATTGTTTGGATCCACCCTGTAGCTTTCCAGTACCTAGTAGAAAGGCCATTTTGGACTCAAATGGAAGCTTATGAATTAGAGAAGTTTTCTATATACATGTTAGGCAGAGATATTCACAATTAAGTGCTGAAAGACTGTAATTTTCATGAGAATTTGTCAGGTGAACAGTACTTTTTTGTCTTTTCAGGGATGTTGAGGGTGATATCTTAAAATAGAGCTGCAGCAAGCCCCAGAACCTTGTTTTCCTGCTTCCCCCTATGTGTCAGGATACTCTATGCCAAATTTTATAGTTGTATGACCATTTATGCCATTGTAGTACCTAAATATTTGCATTTACATGAACATGTCCCAAAAAGAGGCGTTTTGGCCCCTGTAGCTTTCCAGTAACTAGTTGACTGGGTTGTCCACCCAGGTTGTGATCCTTGAAGGTCCTAGATATCATTTCTGGTGCAAAACCTTTCACAACATTCTGTGTCTGTTCTTACACTTTGCCCCCTGGGTAAGTCCTTCTCTGTTTGTGTCTGTACCCCACTTGTTCACCTAATGAAAAACGAAAAAAAAAAAAAAAAAAATTAGAAGAAGAAAAGCATTAGTTTGGAGCAAGTTGTGGGTAATTTTTGTTTTTGCTGCTGCTTTATCACACATTCTACATTTTGCTTTTTCAGGGTCTGTTTCTAATAATGCCCTCCTATTATTTTAGTTACTTTATAAGAAACATAACTGAGCTTGTTTTAAAAATAATATTTATCATAAATTTTCTTGAACTAAATTATGATCAGAAATGTTATTCCGTAGTGTTACATCTGCTCAGAGGACGATCTTAGGGCTAGCTTCCTTTCCCACAATGCTCAGCGGCAGACGTGCACTATAAGTCCATGCGGGACTTCCGCTCCTTCTCTCGGTGCCTGATATCGGCTGTGAGATGTAATCGTGCTACTGGTGAGTGTTTTATCTCATACAACACGTGCAGTTCATTCTGAGAAACATCGACGACGACCTCAGAACCAAAGAGAATCATATTCCGGTGTAATTAACAGATAATTGAATTATAATGTGCATAGAGCTGAGGAACGGGCTCCAGACTTTGTTAGCTGAAATGGCACGCACGTGGTCGTTCTGCTGTTAAAAACTGCCGGGGTGTTAGCAGTTTCACGTTATGATTAATGAATCATAGAACATTAACGCGCGGTGAATGATTAGTCTGAACAGACTTGTGTAAAATTCCGATCTTAAGCGTTTTACTAAGTCGTGGAGACTTCTGTCTGTTGTGGAAATATCCGATTTAGAACCAGAGCAGCATGTAGGTCTGCAGACTGCAGTCCCACTAATTATCAAGCCCAGAGAATGCATAAATGTTTCAGTGTGGCATATTTATCAACTGGTGAGATAAACCAGCTCAATTTAATTCTGAAGTGAACTGGTTCAATAAAGATACAAGTCATGAATGACTTAATTTTAGAGGAAGGAGAATAAAGCCCATAAAAGACATTTTCAGCAAACTTGCTGAAGTAAGAATTTGATTCACAGCTTCAGGGTCAGTGATTAAGAGGAAGGTTAAAGGAGACAGCTAAATTTATCTTTTGTTGCTGCTTTTTACAAATGCACACTGCAGAAGTGTTAGAATCTGGGCTCATTGATCAATGTGTAAATTAACACACTGTTGACCTTCTTCATCTGTTCTTCACAGGGAACAGATGAGTCCACCTGTACAGAGACATGGTCTCTGGCCTTGGTGCTGATCAGGAGTCTGACCGCTGTAGGTTGAACCAGCTGCAGGTGAGGTAAGGGTCCAGGGCTGCAGTATAGGGCTGAAATGATTACTCAAGTTGTTCGAATAATTCGATTACATAAAATGATCAAGGCATTTTTTCCTGAATCAAAGCTTCGTTTAATTAAATACACTCGCAATATAAGGCATACACCTCTTGTGTTTCACATGGACTTTTATTACTGACACGCATTGTTAAGACTTCAGGGGAGCGATTTAAAAAGAGACAGAAAATAAGGAAAGAAAGACGATATCAAAGGTGTAGGACCGCTCCAAGTTGTGTTCACTGTGAGACTGAAGTTTCATACTGTGTCAGCTCGTCCTCAGTGATGCCACAACGAAAGCATCCAGTCAAGTCCACTGAGCGGATGCAACACAATGTAAGACAACGTAATGTAAACATGTTCATTTAATGTGTTCGCTAATCAAGATGAACACTAGTGAGAACCTACAGTGATTAGTTATTTGTAATGACTAGTTAAGAACGTGAGTTTTGGCCCCTGGCGTGAGTCAATATTAACGGCTGGTTATGACGTCCCTGACATTAAGATGCATAAACATTATACAGATATTATTTAGTAAGAACATCAGTAGATCACAATTATTAATTGTACATTTGCAAACATGTCCTTTTAAAGGGATAGTTCAGTTTTCTGAAGTGGGGTTGTATGAGGTACAAATGGCCATTAAGTATAATATCTGCAGAAGAGAGGTCTCTGCCCCCCCACTGAGAGGTACTGGCGCATCACTCTGCTGCCAGACACAGCCAGTGAAAGGTTGTGAAGGGCGGATTGTTAATCAGTGCATTTTCGCCGCCTACGAGAAGTCCCGTCTCAAAATAATACACCGGTTTAAGAGTACGATATAAAGTGTAAATTTACAATGCATCAGCTGGTTGGAAAAAAGTTAGTTTATTTGGAACTATCCAACTCAGCATTCCTCCACGCAGGCAGACTCCGCGATGCAATTCTATCAGCTGTTTCGGTATTCCTCCATGCAGGCAGGCGGAGGAATACTTAATATAGCAATTTAATAAGGCAAAACACCCTATTAGATTACTCAATTAATCGATGAAATAATTGATAGGTTAACCGATTACAAAAATAATCGATAGCTGCAGCCCTTAAGCAGTATAGTCTTTTTTTTTTTTTTTTTTACCGAATTCTGTTTTTTTTCCCTGTTTTTTTTTTTTTTTTTTAATTTGTGGAAATTCCATTTTTACCTTTTACTCCTATTTTACTACTACACTTTTACTAAGTGTGTTTTAATGTTTATGACTAAAATGTATCCAAATTAAATAGGAATTATCTTAAATTTCTTGAGGTAAAATACAACACATTTTCACAACACCTTAAGAACAAATACTGCATGATGCAACATAACACTGCACTGTAAATACTTCAAGTACCAACAATGTATTAATGCTTAAGAGCTTTAAACTGTTTCCCATTAAATTATATTAGTTTAAAAATAATTTCTTTGTTTTTTCACATGGCTTTTGGACAACATGTGGTCACTGCATGTATTTTTTTTCACTTCCGGTCAACAGAATGTTAGCAGAATTTGCAAAACAGTTCACCTGACAAGTCACATGGGAACTACTTGGCTCTGTACTGAGGGGTTAGTGTTGAGTTTCTTAGTTTTTTTGCCGTGAAGGCAATACCTTCTCTGCGTTAAGCATGTGAGATACCTGATGGCAATGTGAGCAACGCAACATTCCACAATATCATGGCCTATAGAGGGGCTTCACCTTCACATAGTTTCGAAGGGGGAGGGGTCATGTGAAACAATGGGAGGGATTATGGCACCCAGATTTGCAATTTTGTTTTTTTTTGTTTTCAAATTTGTGCAATTTTTCCCAGACATGTGTTCCTCTTCCACACAAAAACGGCATTTCAGTCAAATTATGTCAAATTCTGCGATATTCAATTCAATCATAGGGCCCCATGAAACATGCAAACATGGATAAATGAGGAAAATGTGCAGGCTACTGTAATAGCTGCACAGTAAAAATACTCCTAGATAAATCCTGCAAGTCACTTTGCCATCATTGCAAAATCAGTCCATTATAGTGATTTGTTGAATTGTGCTTAATGATACCAAGCTTAGTTGTGTGCCATTCAATTACATTCATGTCAGCTATACTTAATTTTGAACTGTTTGCACTCTGCTATTTGACTTCATTTCTTAAAAGCTGTGATATAGCTTACATATGCTACACAGCTGATTTGCCCCCTGGACCATTTGATTTTGGGGTCAGTGGCTCCCAGAAAAACATAGTTGAATCAACCTCTTGTAGACCACCTCACTTTGCAATAATTTGACATTCATTCCCTTAGATGCTGCATTCACTGAACTAACAATGGCTGGGCGACAGTCATGGACAGAGCTGCTATCCTCCTGAGGCAACAGGTACATGCATAACTGAAGTTAATAGAAAACCATGAAGTCATGTGTGGGTGTGTCCAGTGCTCAGTCAGCTGACCAGGCAACATGTCTGGCTCAGTGTTACAGTGCTGGTAGAGGAAGTCTCTGTTCTTGCTGCCAGCTCAGCAGGTTCTGTTTTAGAGTCTGTTGATGTTGACACTTCAGAGCGTGGCCCAATGAGAGTGGCCCATCCTGAATGTGCGGCAGGGTGGGCCTAGTGCAGGGCTGCACATCCACAAACTAACCCTGGGCAGCACCGTGAGAGCGCTGCACTTGGACAGGAGCAGTTGAAATTTTTGTCTTTTTGTTAAGTTTGGTGGTTAAAGTACCATGTTTTCACAGGCAGTATCTCACCAACTTGTGGGTTTTCATGACAAACTTTGGTAACCTCAGCTGACCTTGTGTCAGTGCAACATGACTGAATAGAAATCAAAGTGAGGAATGAGCAGAATGAGATGTCAGTTATTTCTTTTGACTCTGAACACACTTGTGGCTGTGGGAATGTCTTAACTAAACTATCATGGTTTGTTGTAGGTGGAGCCCTGAGGCTGCTCACTGTGGTACTGTGCCGGTTAAGGTGAGTCTGACTGAAACGCATCTATTTTATTCATTCTACCTGCTGTGATGAGTGAATATATAACACATCATGCTGACAACACCATGGTGACCTCTAACCTCTGAGCTCAGCTGAAGGTCCAGACTTGAAGGTCCAGTCAGTGGTTTGGTTCTGGCTTGACTGACTGGTCTGTTTCTCTGCAGGAGCATGTAGAGCAGCTGACCTGCAGGGGGCATACACCTAAATAGCTGGGATCAGGTTTGTCATACAGATGTGATTTTCAGTATGTTGAAGCCCAATCTGTACTGCTGTGGCAGAGACAACTATCTCTGCTGTAGAATCTTTGCATTGGGAGAGAAACCCAGGACTTGGCACAGGTTTACGTAAAACCAATTTACCATAACCTGACTGAAGATCTGGAACAGACTGAGACTAATGTCCTCCTGCTCTGAACCTGAAGATGAGGGGTCTGATCTTTGTTTACAGTGTAGTTGGTGAGATCCAGCTGGTCTGGAAGAGGTCCAGTCTCAGTCCATCCGCAGAAGGTCTTCATTGCACCTGTGACAGATGTCTGCTGAACCTCAGACTGAAGAGCATACTCTTCCTGCCCAACATGAATAAAATAAAATTTCAGTTTCACATTTTGGTGTCTGTGTTGATTTCATATTGTATTATAACATTGCCCAGAGCTAAATCTGAGGCTAATACAGCTAGAGTTTGTACTGCTGGTAGTCTTTTGATTTTTGTCTAATCAAGATGGACAATAAAGATATCAAAATATACTAATTTAAAAAATGTGTTTCTTAACTATAAACCTTTGTAGACATGAAGAAAAATTACACAATTGTCAGAGGTATGAAAATGAAATAGTAGAAGTGGCACAGCGGCAAATTGCACATGGATGTAAATATAATCTATGCCACATGCTGTGTAAAGAAAAATACTTGGTTGTGCATATAACGGTAAAGAAAGATAATATTCAAAAAAAGACATAGATAGCCCCCGCAGAGACTTGTTTCACCACAGGGTCCTGCTCTGCACTACTAAAAAAGGTGGCCTTTGTAACAAGTTTGTCTGGTGCAGCTGCTACACAACCAGGTATTTCAGTATATACATGAATGCCCCAGACACTGCTGCAGATATTGGATTTGTGGAGAAAAAAGTCACAAGCATGTTTTTCATTTAGCGTAGCATACTGTACACTGAACACACACTGACGACGTGCTGAGGAGGAGAGACGATGGTGAGGACGTCCAGGACGGTCCTTCTCCTCAGGCCCGGGTGGAAGACAGGGAGCAGGCTGCACCATCTCAGGCCACAAACACCGACCCATGGAGGCCAAGTCTCAGTTTACATTTTACCACCGAGGAATATTGAGCCGTAAAATAAATGAACGTGGACGTTGTGAACTGAGGAACAGGTGTTGATCAGCCGCGATGAGACACTGCTAACACACACATAAACGCACAGCATGAATGACTTACCAAGTTAAAACTGTTGAAAAATTTAGGATGGTTTCGTGGGTCAACAGTTTAACGAGTTTAACAGGAGCAGTCGTGTAAAACGGCCGACGTCACATTAGTAAATCCAGTTATTACGATGCGATCTTATCAATGAAAACATTACGTTTAAGAATACGAGCTGACAAGAGACTGACAACAGACATTAAACATCATAAAGTTAAATTAACTCCATGTGTCCAAATGAAAACTCACCTTTGAATCGTTTTTTCACTTTTCTGACTGAGTTTTGTGCCGAACAGTGTCCTCGTTAAGTTTCACCCATCCTCGTTCCCGAGACACAACACGACCGCGCTTTGGGAGTGCCCGCACACAGCTGTGACGTCACCAAGGGAAAAGCGACTTTTCTGGGGCTTTTCTGGCCTTTTGAAAACTTTTTGATGGATAAAAAGTCCATGACTTAAAAATATTCAATAGAAAAATTAGAAATTAACGGTGGTTACAGTTGGAGGTGTCCTGTGAACAGTTTGACAGCCGTCTCTTTTACTATTGCCCTCTATGGGAAAAATGCTTTTTGGGCCCATGGGGATTTTTTGTTGCAACACCACAAGTGGCCACTGGGAAAAATCGGCGTGTCGGCTGAGGGGCGGCGCCGTATCCAGTTCTTATAATAGATCCATGGTACCATCTCCTGTGTCTTGGAGGTGTTGAGCTGCAGGAAGTTCAGGTGAACAACACGCCCAACGATGGCAGTGTCATCAGAGAACTTTTGTATGTGACATAGTTCGGTGTTGTACATGAAGTCTGCTGTATAGATTGTAAAGAGGAGGGGGGCCAGTACAGTCCCCTGAGGTGCCCCCGTGCTGCTGGTCACTGTGTCTGATGTTATAGACCCCAACCTGACAAACTGTGGTCTGCCAGTGAGGTAGTCTGTGATCCGGGTCACAAGGGGTGGGTCATCCTGCATAGTTGTGAGTTTGTCCTTCAGGTGGAGAGGCAGTATGGTGTTGAAGGCACTGGAGAAATATATAAAAAGAACTCACAGTACCACTCTCCATGTCGAGGTGCGTGAGGGCACGGTGCTGGAGATATAGCACAGTGTCCTCAACTCCCACATTCCTCTGGTAGCCGAACTGAAGTGGGTCCTGGGCCTGCTGCATCTGAGGTGTAATGATGTGCAGAATCAGCCGCTCCAGTGTCTTCATTAGATGAGAGGTGAGGGCAGCCAGTCTGAAGTCATTGAGACTGCTGGGTCATCCTTTTCTCAGCACTGGGATGATGCAAGATGTTTTCCAAAGAGTTGGGTGAGGGATCCCTCCTCTGTTGCTCACCCTGAGGTTTCTCCATTCTTCCCTGTCAAAGGGTTTTCTTGGGAGTTTTTCCTCAGTCGATGTGAGGGTCTAAGGGCAGAGGATGTCATGATGCTGCGTAAAGTGCTTTGAGACAAACTGTAAAAGTGGGCTATACAAATAAAATTGCCGTGCCTTGCCTTGCCTCCCCAGATGCAGGCTCATGTTGTAGATATGCTGTAGGGGTCCAGTCAGCTCTGCAGAATAGGCCCTCAGCAGTCTGGGGCACAACCTGTCTGGACCAGCTGCCTTCCTGGGACAGAGTCTCCTCAGCTCGCGTTGGACCCGGTCTGTGGTTACGGAGTTGGGGGCAGGGGTTTAATTTGATCTGTGAGGTGTCCCATCCTGTTGAGGTTCTGGGTGGCCTCACTGGTTGGTCAAGAGCTCTGCACTTGTTGGTTGACGGCTGAATATCAGTGCTGAGTGAAAGGACCAATGGAAACTTGGTGCTTCAGGTTGACATGCTGATTCCCTCTCTCCCCACTGTACAGATCCTGGATGTCGTCTGTGTGTGTGGTTCTAATGTGCTTCTTGACTTTGTTACCTTAGGGTCATATACTCAGAACCAAAAGTAAAAGCATTAGCTCTCTGTGCAGATATCTGACTATCCTGGTCTAGTAGGTACACATGTAAAGTTCTCAAAGACACTTATTTCACACATCCAAGTGTTTCCAGGTAAGAACATACTCCAAAATGTTGTATGACGCCTTTTAGTGTCTCCAGGTGGAGGTGTGTGAAGTGACATCACCATCCTCAGATGGTGTCACCTGTCAGCATCTGCTGTGGCTGAGAAAATAAATCTGGTGTGGATTCAGAGATTCAGTGATCTAAGAACACCTCTGTAACCATGAACCGGTACACACTCCACCGTCTGTAATCACAACAGAAAGCTTATTGGATCTTTATTGGCAGTATTACGATCTCCTCCTCAGTGAGGTCATCCAGCTGTAAACGCGGTGTGGACCGGACAGGACGGGGGCTGGTCTGAACGGGGGTGGGCGGAGTTATATGACTGAAGTAAACTGAGTTCAGAAGTTTGGTTTGAGAAATAGAGCAGAAGAACAGCACAGGCAGCCTGAGACACTCTCACCTTGAGCAACAACCTCGGAGAACTAAGTGTTCCGGCCGCGCTTAGTCCCACCGTGCTCAGCGGGAAACGCTTGTCTGGCAGAAACAGCCCGGACAGACGTAGACATCACGAGTGAGAGTGCTGTCTCAGCTGTGGACCAGCACACAGGCTAACTGCTAACACAGAGAACACTCACTGACTGCTTGCTGTGGAACTGCGGTAGGACGAGTTGAACTTTATCTGCTTCACGAGAGCTGCAGGTCATTTACCTGTAATTCACTTTCCAACAGTGCTCAAGTTGTTTTTTTGTTTTTTTCATTACATTTGTTTATAACTTAAGTCTTGGTCCAGCTCTTCATTGGGGGGATGCAGTCTCAGCTTTTATACCTGTGCAATAGTGACTATTGTGTGATTATATTTAAAGAGAGGTGCAGCAGATCATCAGTCAGCTGGATGAGTGGAGTCCAGGGCGGCAGTCTGTGTCTCAGATTTCAGTTGAATGGTGTGTATGTCAATAGAGCACGGTGTGGTCAGCTGACAGGAGTTGTAATGGATTCATATCAATTTTGTGTCAGTGCACATTTCTAACCACAGTACTCCTCATGTTTTCGGATAAACCAAGACAGTTCCTGGGGGTATGGGGCAGCCGTGATGATATTGGTCTTCCACTTACTTTGTAAAAAGTCTCATGACTTCTTCCTGTTGAATTGTGGGCAGTGCATCATTGAGAGGGACGTCTGCAGCTTCCCTCTGAGCCCACACTCAGATGGTCTGATTTCTTAATAACGTGTCGCAAAGCCTAATAATGGAGAAGTGAACTCAGATTGTCTAACATATGGAGAAATGTGCACAGATGCAATGAAACATGGGCAGGCAGGGAGCTAAATTAGGCTGGAAGTGTTCACTATTATTATTACCAAACATCACAGCCACCCAGAGTTTTATTAAAACAGAGATTCATTAAAATGCAGAAGCTCTGTAATCTTCCTGTAAAGCTTTTGACATGTCACCTGAAATCTTTCTTGTAGGTGAGCTGAGGTTGGACGTGGTCCTCTTCATATAGCCTGCTGTCATGGCTCGATACCTGAGGTATTTCACCACAGTGGGTGATGTGCAACATACGGAGCTGGAGGAGGAGGAGCTGCATGTGGCCAGTGAGGAGCTGAGTCAAGCTACAGGACAATTTCCTACAACCCTGACATTTAGAGACTCACTGAAGAGGCTCTACAGCTCTGAGCGCTTCCAGGTGTGGTATCTCAGCTCCTCATACACCTTGTGGTCATCCATCCCTCCATCCATCCACCATCCATCCATCCATCTTTCTATCCATTTAAGAATAATACATGACTATCACTGTGAGGCCTTCAGCTTCCTGGCTATGTCTAACCAATAGTCTAGAAGCCAAAGACAGTGTGTTTACAAACAAAAACATCAAGAAGCAGGAAACTCAAGACGGTGGTGGCACAGATATTTTTATATAGAGCAGCATGATTAATCCAAATCTTATCACTGTATGACAAAGTGCAGTGAACTGCATATGTTTTTCGAGCATTTTGAATCACTTACAG
Source organism: Caranx melampygus (assembly GCA_019059645.1). Classification (NCBI taxonomy): domain Eukaryota; kingdom Metazoa; phylum Chordata; class Actinopteri; order Carangiformes; family Carangidae; genus Caranx; species Caranx melampygus. The sequence goes on from JAFELL010000384.1 coordinate 656,163, forward strand.
GATGAGTCTTCAAAGTCCAACTGAATTATTTAAACATCTTTATTTTATTTGAAGTGTTGATCCATAAGAAGATATATCTGTGACTTTAAAAACCAAAAACCATCTCTGTAGTTTTTTTGCACCTCCTCTCTCAGGCGTCTTAGAGGAGATCTGGTGACAACAGATCAGTGAGGAGATGATATAGCAGATTTCAGGTAAAGCACTCAATTAATCCAAATCTCAGAATGGTTGAATTATAGCTCCAAATGGGTGGGCTGTGACTGAGAGCAGTGACTGCTTTGTGTGTGTGTATATATATATATATATATATATATATATATATACATACATATATATATATATATATATATGTATATATATATATATATATATATACATTTTTTAGATTCTAATTCTGAACATGTCAGAAAAATCAGCAAGGACACTGACTGTGGGAAAATTCTGATTATTTATTTAAACACATCACACAGCTTATGAACTTGATGTAACATAATTGTAACAAAACAAAAATAAAATACAGCCTTGAAAACTAAATTAAAAATATTTTAATTTATTTTTAAATGTAAATAACGATAGACAGCTCTACATCAATCGAAAACACTTAAAAGAAAAGTATGGGCTGTCATTCCAAAAGTAAATATAATAGATGCTTCAATTCGATTCCATATTTTAGACGTCTTTCCCGACATGGCTGGCTATTCATTGTTAACCGCGATGTCGAAGGGACCCGACGTGTAAAAAAAAAAAAAAACTGACAGTAAGTGAGTGTCATGACTTCCTGTATCTGGCCCTTCAAATTAAAAGCCCTCTAGCCTTTCATACACAGGCCAGCCGCCAGCCACATAGATTTTGACTTAATTTTGACAAGGCACAGCTCCACATGCGTTTTTTTTGTTTTTTTCTGCGACCAATCGACCAATGAAATTTTGGTCGACTAATGACTTGGTCGACTATTTGGGGGCAGCCCTAGCTTCTAAACTCATTTACGAGGTAGAAAAACAGTTAATAGGAGGAATCGTGCTGGCACTGCAGTCTGAGCTGGGTTGTGCTAGCTGCAGCTGCACTCTGCAACTTTCCTGGGCCGGGTAGGGACACAGCGCCCCTCCCTTCGCCTCATCATCTACTGTGAAAGTGAAGAGTGCGGCCTGTTTTGCAAGCATCACTGGAGAAGCACAGTACACAAATTTGTTCACAAATCTAGTGTCAGAGGAAAGCAAAGAGGTTTTTGTTGGAGAAGGTGAAGAAGAAAAAGAAAGTGATTGAATACAAACTGAACTCTGATAAATATCAGACCGGTGTTTTAGAATTTTCCAACTTCCCAACAGAATCTCACTCCCCTAGTCAGAGTTACAGGGGGAGCTGGAGTTCACTCATGCTCAAGCTCAGTCTCACTGCTTCTCTAACTCACACACGAGTGTCCTGTGCTGGGCCGCACAGCCAGCTAGCCTCCCCTCCAGAGCTCTCGTGACACACAAAACCCTCTTTGCTTGGCACCAGCACCGGCACCGTCAACAAATTCATGTAGGCTACTGTGCTTCTCTGGGGATGCTCATATAGCATACAGTATTTACAACACAGGTAGCAGACAGATGCCATTCTCAACCAGAGTGCTAAATCTTACATTGTGTTGCTTTAAGGCTCAGTTTCTGAATACAGACTGTGTGTATTTCTCTGTGGACTGAGGTGTTGATACTTTCACAGTAGTCTCGCAGTTGTAGTGGAATAAAAGTGCAAAAACATGCAGGTGCCTGAAAACTGTTGAAGTGTGAAGTGACTCTGGTGGATGAAGTTTGATGAAGTGAAGCATCTTCTCCTTCCAGGTGTTGGTTGTTTGTCTAGTGATCCTTGACGCCATCTTTGTTCTGGCAGAGTTGCTTATTGACCTTGCTGTGATTGAGTTGGAGCATGGACATATTGCTCCTGAGGTGAGTCTCTTTTGACGTAATTAAGTCCTAAGGTCATGTGACTGAGTCCTATAGGTCATGTGACTGGGCCATGTTTGGTGTTGCAGGTGTTTCATTACCTGAGCCTGGCCCTGCTTACCTTCTTCATGGTGGAGCTGGCTGGTAAGCTCTTTGCGTACCGCCTGGAGTTCTTCTACCATAAGTTTGAGGTGTTTGATGGTTTGGTGGTGGTGGTGTCTTTCATTCTGGACATCGTATTCATCTTCCATGAGGACGCCTTCGATGGTATGGGTCTCCTCATCCTGCTGCGACTGTGGAGGGTAGCCAGAATCATCAATGGTCAGTAACATAATCACTCTGTGTATATGTAATATGTTGCAGTTGTTTCATCTCAGTGGGATTTACTGTGACTTAAAGCCCCTACAAAGAACTTTCATTTTGTGTTGATTTTGGCAACCCCTGTGGACAAAAGCGGTAGGATTCTCTTTGTGGATCCCATCCCAATATCAGCCATGACGAAAATATAGCGATGAAATTGAGCTCAGTTTTTACTCGGTAGCATAGCACCAACTCAATGCTAATTTATAGCCTCGTCAAATGTGCCATATCCCCTGGTCTGAGTGCTGTACATCATTTCGTTATGCGTTGGACCGACCCGTCCATCAACTTTGAGGACAAAATGATCACTTGCTGCCTAATATATCTCACCCACTAACAGGGGCCATGATGAGGTGTTATTCAGTGTTATTCACTTAACCTGTTGGGGGTCAGAATGTAAGGCCTGATCAGTGTAGTTTACAGGGCTGTGGGGGATCAGGATCTTCTACAGTGGTTCCCAAACTTTTTTGGGCATGCACCCCCTTTAAAGTCCTGACCGAGCTGATGCACCCTCAATGCTCAACACATGGAAAAATAAAAAAGGCAAAAGCCCAAATTCTGTTCTGATGATACAAGTGAGCGGGCCTGAAATGTGTGTTTCTCTTCTATAACATTCCACATCTTAGAGGCAATGTATTTCCACATACTGGCTTCCTTCTCCTTTCAAACGGGGCAGAGTTCCATGGGAAACAGTAGGAGAGACACCGAGGGAGAATCGGGCTCTGACACAACACCCGCAGGAGAAGCAAGTCTGTGGAGCTGTGCGCCGCAAACATGCACGAAAAAACAAGAGCGTCGCTATGGTGTTCTGTTTGGTTGTGATCGCGCATGACGCAGCCTATTGAAAGTAATGGGTTTGTGTGCACAAAAGATGATACATCTGAACGCCCCCCATGCACACACACTTTTTCACCAAGGCGGGGGCCAAAATCACCCAGGCAGTCCACCTTTACCTTAGACAGGCAGGGAAAACCCTGTTATTAGTAAAATGTAACACCATATCGCCTTTACCCTTTTCATGTAAATGGTAAAATGGTAAATGGACTTGCACTTATATACCTAGCACTTTATAGTCACTCGGACCACTCAGGGTGGACTGGGGTAAAAAATCAGCCCTGGCATTTTGGCCCAGACCGGCCCACAACACAATTGGGTGACTGCAGGGGTGAAAAAACAATTTCATTGTTGAACAATAAACAGTAAAATTTCAGTGGGTGGGTAATACGAAAAAAAATCTGTAGTTTTTGTTGTGCTGTCTGCCTTTCTCTCCCTCAGTGAACATCAAATTCAAAGAAATAATAGGCCACTGAAACAAATTCAAGGAGCACCCAGAAATCAAATGTGGAACATCCAGTCAATTAAGAATTCAAGACTAGTCTAGACAACAGCGCACTAATCATGACAACATATTCATGCTGCACATTAAATTAAACAGGAGAACCCTGGCTACATATACATAAAAACCTTTTTTACACACATCAGACCCAATCAAGATGATTAAAGTATAATAAGCTTTGTAATCATATTGTTTGGATACATTTAACCCTTTTATAGTTTCCCTTTTTAATACAACCAAGTTAACTCACATAATAGTTTTAAATCTGGCATTTCTAACAAAAAACAGCTTGAAATCGGTTAGAAATTCAGTGAGTTATGGTTAGTGTCAGACGGATCTCTGTTGGTCTGACTGAAGAGTAAAAAGACGTGGCGAATAGCGGTACATCTGTGGATCAGGGCGTCTGCGTGGTAACAGGACTAAACAAAATGCAGCATGCTCATTTGTTTTGTTGCAGTTCACTACTTGCAGAGAACCAAACTCCCCCTGCAGACATTCAACACTACAGCTGCTGTGTGACTGCAGGGACAGCATGGTTGGTTGGACCAAACCATCATGAGTCATGAGTTTGGAGTTTTTCATTTGCTGCTATTCGGCACCACCAGAGCGTTTTTCCAGCGGTTGTTTATCCATGTCGTCACCTCAGACCTGGCACGCTTGATCAAAGAAAGCTTCCTCACCCTGCTCTGAGCTCAGTCCGTTTGTTATACAAATATGAGAGAACAGGATTCTACTGTATATTCAATAGCTAACATCAGCCTGCAACCAACATCTATCTGGATGGCACAAGCAAGAATTTTGGATTCAAACAGAAATATATGAGGTGACTTCATCAACAAGAAACAATTCCAGCATTTTGGTCCAGACTGGAGCATCTGAACAATAAGATGCAGATTGATAGAAGACAGAAGTGTGTCAGTCACACTGAGCGGTGAATGTATTTGAATGTGTTGCAGGTATCTTGGTGTCAGTGAAGACACGAGCAGAGCAGAGGATCCACAAGCTGAAGGAGAGCTATGACCACCTGGTTCAAAGAGTCACAGAGCTCCAGGAGCGCAGCGATAAACTGGTGAGTCACTGTTTAATATCATGTTCACAGTGTCACCAGGGCCATAGACCTGGGCTGACTTCATATCCTAAAGATGAAATTTTACACATGCTTGGTACTGTAGAAGTTAAACCCAAACATTTCACTACAGAATTCAAATTTGGTCAAAGTGATCTGAGGGTTGTAATTTAGTATGGTGTTGGGCAAACTTACTCAGTTTTCACACCCCGAGGAGTTTGCTTTTGGTTATAAAAGAGTCACACTTGTTTATGTGTCCACTGTCGATAAATTTATCGTTTTATCTTTGTAGTTATTTTGATATTATTCTTTAGTGGTCGACTCACCCAGCATTTCCGCCGGAAGACAGAGCGATTTACGGCAACCGGCTCCGCGCATTACAGATTGTGAAAACGTTACTAATAGTAAAACCTGTCTGTGTAATGACCTCGTCGGTGGCCATCGTTCGGTCAAAGCTCTATGGTTCTGTCTTCAAAACTCCCACGGCTCGCTCTGGCTAGCTCGCTCATTTCAGCATCTGGCTCGCTCTGGCTCATTTGCGACCAGTTTGCGACCGTGCGCGCGGAGGCTCATGGGAAATGTAGTGTGAAAACACTTGCTTTCCGAAACTCCTCGTAGTACCTTTAACTGTACTGAGAGTTTACTTGTAGGCCTGGCAGTTGGTTCTGCTATACAACCATCAATATTAAGATGATCAAACAACATGATGTACATGATGAATATACATGATGTTACTCAGTACTCTTCCCTGCCCATCACCTTGGGGAATCTGGACAAGTATATCTTATTACAGTTTCTCACCAGGGCTGAGACATGTATCAGATCTGGGAGGGCTGTGTGTGTTGAAGTTTTGACTGACTGACTCTTTTCCTCTGTCACCATCATCACAGGAACAAGACAAACAGAAACTTGAAGCTCTCCTGAAGAAGCACGGCATTGACTTCTAACTGTTCAGTGTCATTTATAACATGTACCTTTCTGCACCAATTGTTTTTAATTATCTGACTACACACTCCATGATAACCTGTCATTGTAGACTGGACTGTAGACTATTGGGTGTTGACAGAAGTGTTACAGTTAAAACATGAAGTGTAGAAACATTTCAAAAGTCTTCTAAAAGCGGATTCATAAGGAATGTTAGATATTCCTGGATGTGACAGTAAAGCCAGAGGCCTCTGTCTTAAACCTGTAAATAACTGAGCCCTCACTGAGAACATGTACACTCAAAAGAACTGTATTTGGGTAAAAAATCAGATTTATTAGGAAATTTTAAATAATCTTACAACATTCTTTATATATAAGTGAACATACACAGTAATAAACTGATATTCCAAACAGTGCTGCTCATAAATGTCATAAACAGCAGTGTTCCTGCTAAACGTTAGCACACTCAGGTGAGTGATCAGACAAAAGGGAAGAAAAAGTTGAAGGGTAGTCTGGCATTGATGGTGGGTGTCACTCTGTAACCAGGAAGAGCCACAGCAGACACAGGTATGAAGGCAACAGACGTTCTGACTGACAGGATGCTGCTTCTACCAGACCACTGCTGGAGAAGAGGACACAGCAGAGGTGATGAGTAGAGCAGATGAGAGCACATTTCTGTTCTTCCATCAGTATATGTGAGTCTTACCAAGTTGGTTGTGTTGGTCTGTATCACTTCTTTTATGCTCACGATCTGAGGTTGAGGGTTCACTAGGGATCCGTATTTGGTCCACTCTACTTCCAGATGACGTGACAATGGGATGCTGCAACTCTGGGCTTCCTACACACACACACACACACACACACAGCTACATGGTGGCCTCATTGTGTACGTTAATTGCTGCAACATGATCACAATGTCAATTGTTACTGTGAATGCTTTGTGCCCTATTTGAAAAAGTTCAAGGTCTTATTGAGATATCATGTTTATGAAGGGAAGGGACGGAAAAAACAAAGGGACCCAAAACATACTACTTGCAGTTCTGAAATGTTGAGGATGCTGTGTGTATTATTAGATCTTGGTTGTATCGTTGTGACTCAGTTAGAACTCACCCCAGGGTTGAAGTTGCTCTTGACTTGCACCCAGTCCAGTTGATTGTTTAATGGAGAGTTTCCAAATGAGGCCACATGCTGGGGAGAGTCTGGTCCTCTCAGGATATCCACCAGCAGCTGGGACACCAGGGAGCAGTTGGCAGTGTCTTCCAGTCTACGGGAACAAGACAGATCTCAAGAAAGCTGTTCCTGTCCACAGAGGTGGGATTTGTTGAGTGTAAGGCTGTTGTACCTTAAAGTGCAGCCAGACACAGTATCCAGACCGAATAGGACGGGGGAGCGCTGATGTTGACCGTACAAACACTCTTGGTCCTCAGCACCATGGAGAAGAGAAACTGTGTCCCTGAGGTCAACGCTTGTGACAATCCCATTGAAGATGACCGTTAAGACCAAATCCTGGTACTGTTGTGTCACATTATTAATTTACACTGTTAATCACAGTGGGGTAAGTAAAGGATATTCTGCTACTCTTCTTCCAGACACTAGAGGCAGTCCAACCACGTAACCTGGATTTCCACTGTAGTGGACTGTGGTCTGCTCCATGTCCTTCTGTTTCAGAGCAGGATACTCATTGAGTCTTATCAACAGCACGTTTCATTGGTACATCATCACAAAGGATCCTAAAAACTTTTACGACAAGAGTTCACTTAACCCAAGGTCAGCCTACTAACTTTTTAAGAGCTTTCAGTAACATCACATAGTCTTCTACGACAACACAGTCAAAATGTTGACGTTGAAGTGCTGGTGAACCACAGTTTGGATGCATAGAGTCTGTGGTGTCACCTGATCACCAGGGCCGGCTGCAGCGAGGGCTGTAGCCTTTGCATATGGGGCACCTGCTCAACCCAGTGAGCTATACAATATAACTGATGAGTTAACTGGACCTCACCCCAGCTGACAGGAAAAAGTGGCAGAAAATTAATTGTTGGATCAACAAAAAAAAATTCGGTTTGGACCTGAATGAGTCCATTCAGGTCCAAACAGGTCCATTCTGTCTTTAGTGTACATATGGTGTTGCTTTGCTTTGTGGGTATTAAATTATTGTAATTAAAGTGTTTTAAACAGCATGTGAAGCTGAGGATAAATTTACACATCCATGGGAAGTAAAGATTATTATTCCAATTATCTGTGTGAACAAGCTAATGATCCTAGCAGCAGTAGTGACACTGATGGTGCAACGTTACCTGTCTCGCCTGTAATCAACAGCTGTTTGCCTCCAACAGCACACAACCACAGACATGGCTTTATCTAATGTTATGTTTTGCACAAAGCAAGTTCTGCTCCTTTTTGTTAAATCCGTCTGAGGATTTTTAGATGAAATATTTCTTTGTAAAGAAACCAATTCTCTGCTTTAGTTTAAAAACCACAAAAAAATCACCCTAAAAATGACTGTGTGCTGATGAATGACTGTACCTGAACGAAGGTGATCTGAAATTCCTGTTTCAGGGGCAAATCAACTTCACGGACAAACCCCAGCACCAGAGATCCAGACATGTTCAGTATCTGACCCTCTGAACTGTATGACACCACATACCCAACCTGAAGAGACAGAGAGAAAGCAGAGCACAAAAATATTAATTACAGGAGAAAAAGAAATGACAGTTCAACTTCTTATTAGGTACACTTCACATTCAGTGTTTGCAATTGGTAATAAAATGAGATCTGATCTTGGGGCGCTGCATGGTGCAGTGGGTTGGGCGGGCGCCCCGTGTGCAGAGGCTGTAGTCCTTGCTGCAGTCGGCCCTGGTTCGATTCCTGCATCGGGTGCCATTTGCCGTGTGTCGTTCCCCCTCTCTCTGCCTCCCCATTTCCTGTCACTCTACACTGTGCTATCCAATAAAGGCAAAAATACCCCAAAAATGTACTTTGAAAAAAAAAAGAGAGATCTGATCTTTATCAAGTCACAAAAATAAAGTATCTCATTCATCGGTGTATAATCCAATGTATCCCTCACTACAGTCATCTCAGGTCGACACCCACTTCTAGGGAAAAAGCCAAAGATCTGAATCATCTCCATATATACACACAGTGTGTGTGACTCATGAGGATCTAAAGTCTGTGAGATGAGTGTGGCCCTCTGTGATCTAAATTAGTGAATGAAGCTTCATGTGAGTAGTAAAGATAGACATTATGACAGCTCAGTTTTTGACTCTTAAGTGCACACAGAGTGTGTGTACCATGATGGCAGCAGTTTATCCCTCCATTGAGAACAACAGGAACCTGGACTCTTGTGATGTTCTGATAAAGTGATAAATGCAGGGGTTTTCTCCTCAAATTGTCAGGAGCAGTAGTCTAGAAGACTCACCTTTAGAACCACATTAGCACACAGATGTGGGTGCAGGAGAACAGTACTGAGGTCTTGTCCTTCACTCATGCTTAGCTCAGTCTGAGTCCGGTTTACAGACTGCAGGACAAGTGAAGATACTTCCACAGGAACAAGCTGCAGCAGCGACAGAGACACATCTTGGTCAGACATCTCTGCTTCATTTATATCACTTCATATCAGTCTGAGTATTTACATGTTGTCCTTCAATGGCTCAGCCTGCTGTTATTTGTTTTCTGCTGACCTCCACTTGGAGCACTAAACATCAGCTGGATGTTGTTTAAATCACAGTAGAAAGATCATTGGTTATTGGTGATTAATGGTTTATTATTTGAAGGAAGTTAGTACAGATTAATCTGAAAATCTTACACTGCACTGCAACAATATCTCAGCTGACTAACAGACAATGTTCATTGTGTGAACACACTGTCAAGATCTCAGACAGGTTTGGTAAGTTGAGTGACCATAATAATGTATAAAGGTTCATCAACAGACAGGCGGTGAAAAGCGTACTTTGCTGCGGTGATGTAAAAAGAACTGATTAGTTCCCTATTCGTGTGAACTGACAGAAAAGTGTTTGTGTTGCAGCAGTCAACCTCAGAGTTTCTGCTCTTTGTGGTAACATGATGATGGAGACACATTTCTGTGCAAAACATATGTCAGTGTCTTGCTACATTTCCTGGTTAAGCAGAGGCAGTGAGGCTGGTTCACAGCATCCACACCAGCAGATCAACACTCAGCCGAGGGACATCTTGAAAAACAGTCAGTATTTCTGACTTGGTGTTAAACTGGATCAAAACTGTTTCCATAGTTACATGACATACAGTACAGACATGTACTGTATGTCATGTAACTGGACAAATGGGTGGTGTAGCTATGCATAAGCGTCAACTTTGCATGGGACAAAACTGAGGTCCTGCTAGTGCTGGGGAGTGCTGAGAGTCAGACCACTGGCTTCATGTTACTTTTTGAATGGATTTCAAGCTCCTTGTGTACTTACGCAAGGACCAAAGTACACTGCTAATTCTCCAATTAACCACAGTTAAGGACAAAATTACTATTATAATTAATAATACTATTATTTCTAAGTATTTCCCAAGTACTGTTAAACAGAGCAAAGATTTTGATTACAGCATTTTCAAACATCAAAGTTTAATTTTGGATGCTTACATTAATTTGCTTTGTACACGGAAATGGAATTATTTTACAAAAACCAAAAACTACCAAAATTATTAGCCCCCCTGATGCGAATAGTCAGTTGTGTATAAATGGACTTGCACTTATATAACACTTTTCTGGTCACTTGGACCACTCAAAGAGCTTTACACTGTTTTTGCCGCATTCACCCTTTCTCACACACATTCACTGCACTGTTCACAGATCATTCACACATCCCATGACACATCGGAGGGCAAGTATGGGTTCAGTGTCTTGCCCAAGGACACTTCAACATATGGCCTGGAGGAGCTGGGGATCAAACCACTGACCTTCCGGCTTGTGAACGACCCGCTCTACCTCCTGAGCCACAGCCGCCACATATAAACACACCTATACTTTTTGCAAGGAAATAGGATACATGAGGAAAGAAGAATGTGAAGATTTTGAAAGAAAACCTGAAGCAGTCAGCAGTAAAATTGGGTCTGGGTTGTTGCTTTGTCTTCCAACACGACAATGAACAAAAACATACGTTGCTCCTAGTGAAGAACTACCTCCAGAGGTAGTGAATGTTATTGACTGGCCTGCACAAAGCTCTGATGTGAATCTCATTGAAAATCTGTTCAGTGAACTGAAGACCAAGGTTCATGTCAGAAGGTCAGAAAATCTGGAGGAGTTTAAGAGATTTCCCAAAGAAGAATGGGCTGGGATTACACAGGAGGCATGTCAGAGACTAGTTAAAAAATAAAACAAACAACTGGGGGCTGTTATTCAGCAAAAAGGATATGCAACTGACTATTAGCATCAGGGGGCTAATAATTTGACCATGGTAGTTTTTGTTTTTTGTTAATTCTGTTTCTGTGTGCAAAGTAAATTAATGCAAGTATCCAAAATAAAACTATGAAACTATGAAGTTTGAAAATGCTATGATAAAAAAAAATCTTTGCTCTTTTTATAACAGCACTTGGGGAAAAAGTGAAATTTTCATAGAGGGGCTAACGAATTTGTCCTCAACTTCTGTGTTATTGAAGAGTCCCAGCAACAGCTGTAGGACAACTGGGGATGCAGCTTTTGTCAGTTTTCGGCCCAAAGCTGTGGAGAACACAGCAGACAGATCAGAGCGGGCAGGGCTTCAAAAGAAGGTTGAAACATCTCTTCACCTGAGCCTTTAACTCTGCTGCTCTTTTATATGTACTGATGACTTATCCATTTTATGCTTCTTTCTAATCACCTATTTACTTCTTATGTTTATGTGAAGCACTTCTTTGTTGTAAAGCGCTGAACAGTCAAGATTGAACATCAGATTATCAGTGATTTATTGTCATTGTCAATTCAGGAAAACATTTAATTAATTTATACCTACTTTTATCTGCAATGACTCACAAAGCAAGTGAACACCCTTTTCTTCTCTCAAACAGACCCCCTCACAAGTTTAAAAAGTACATTTGAACCCAGCCCCCAGCTCTACCCCATCACACCCACAGTATGTGGAAAATGACTTAAAAACATACTTACAGCTGTATCTTTATTCTTGCTCTGTAGAGAAGAGAAGATTTAGTTGAACATCTTTAAATTAACCAATTCTTTCATTTCAGTGTTATCATGTTTTTTTTTTAACTTAATTCATTCATTTTAATAAGATACCATGTTACTTTGTACATAAACATTCATGGAAAGTACCAACACCTGCTCCTTGAATAACAACATCACAGATGTCAGACAGTGAGAGTGTATCATTCATAGAACAGGAGAGTGCAGCAGACTCACGGCAGAGAGCTGGATGTTAGTGTAGGTGTTCATGTTGAGGGCTGCTGAGGTGCTGCAGTCCTGGTCCAGGACAAGATGCCGAATACAGGCTCGGCTTTGATCCTTTAGAAACGCTGTCAAAACAAAGGTTAACAATTAAAAGACTATAAAGAATATAAAAAACACTCTTTTATAAACTACACTTGTAAAAACTACAATCACAAAAGAGGGCGCGGTGGAACTTGTGGTGAACTGTGGAGAGATATGTGGCACAAACACTGTGGTTCATGAATAGAATCCTCGTTAAGAGAGGGGCATCAATCATCAGGGAGGACAACATTATTGAATAATTTCATTGATTAATGGGATCAATCTCATTTTACAAACCATGACTTCTTCATACAGTGGATCTCCAGTCTCAACTTCAAAACAACAGGACAAAGACTGAGTGTAAATAAAGAGATTTAGCAACTGCCCTACAAAAGTGACCATGACATTTCTGTGCTTACTTGGGCTGATACAAGGAATTGTGCCAAAGAAGCCACAGCCAAGTCTTGAGTACACAGATGAAGGTACCTACCTGCAGGATTGTTGTCGACACAGTCAGCAGTGACACCAGGACCTGGCAGCCAGAACAGACCTCTGTCTCCATCCTCACCTGCTGTCAGCATCTCATCACCCAACTGAAAACACAAAAACACAAAAACACAACCTCACCACCTCACAATATGAATTCGACACAATGTAAACTGCTATAGATAATTAAAAAAAAACAGAGACAGGTAAACAGTGACCACAGAGATGTACCTGGTATCCCAACAAGGCCCGGTGTTCTACAGGTGACACCTGACTTCTGTTATCCTCCAGGTCAAACATAAAGTTGTTGAAGAGCTCAAACAGAGAGTCAAAAGTTGTGTCGGTTGGAAGAGCGGGAGAGGGATGAGAACCCATCATGACCTACACAGAAACAGTGGTAAGCAGCTGAGACAATTGTTGCTGGTAAGTTATCAGTGATATAACTGTGTATGAGTCTGATGAGGAACTTAAATTCAGGATTCTGCAATGCAAAGCAAGCTCAACAAACCCAAGTCAACTTTGCATTATCAGGCTAAACTGAAACCTATTGTGTTGGTAACCTCTACTATGAAGCTGGGTTTCAATTGACACATTTAACCCTGTACCCAGGGGGCAAAGTGAAAAAAACAGATACGGAATGTTGTAAAAGGTTATGCACCAGAAATGATATCTAGGACCTGCAAGGATCAAAACCTGGGTGGACATCCCGGTCAACTATCTACTGGAAAGCTACAAGGGGCCAAAAACCATCTCTCCATGTAAATGCAAATATTCAGGTACTGCAATGGCATAAATAGTCAAACAACTATAACATTTAGCATAGAGTATCCTGACACATAGTGGGAAGCAGGAAAACAAGATTCTGGGGCTTGCTGCAGCTCTATTTTAAGATATCACCCTCAACATCCCTGAAAAGACAAAAAAGTACTGTTCACCTGACAAATTCTCATGGAAGTTAATATATTTCAGCACTTTATGGTGAATAAAAACAGCAGATGAAGCGCTCATGTGGGTTGCAGTAATAGTATCCAGGAAGGTGCTCTTTGGCCAGGATAGGCAATAAACTGGAACAAAACAGGATCCAAGGCAACTCTTTTCTGGTACAAACATTTTACAATGCCTTTATTTCAGTCAGACAACTCTGGAATGATAATAAATAATTTATTGGACATAAGCAAGCTGAAGCACAGCATAGGTAGCCTATTCTTGAGCATGGGTGCAGCAGGTTTGGCGTCAGGCTCTGTCTCAGTTATTCATTCCCTGAATAATGATCTGTTTGACAGACCTAACAGGGAATGAAAGCAGACCCCTGCAGGAGATCATAGAGACAGAGCCCGCAGGTGGATGCTGGGGAGGTGGTGGGTTTGCAAAACCTCATGGGCAGCAGGGGCAGCAGGGGCAGTAGCAGCAGTAGCAGCAGCAGCAGCAGCAGCACGAGATAAAGCAGTAGCAGCAGCAAGGGTACCAGCAGTACCAGCAGCAGAGAACAGCAGCAGCAGCATTGGCAGCAAGCCAGGGGAGAGCAGGTAAGCTGGGTGGGTTTAAATAACCCGCCCTATTTGGTTGAGGGGAGCACGTGACTGATCAGCTGATCAGGACGGGCGCAGCTTGAGTTGTCTGCCTGAACTAGCTTCGCAGGCTTCACATAATTAAACGGTTAGTTCATAATGAACATTAAAAACACCAACATGTTTCGGCTCACAGGCCTTCATCAGGGCATAAAGCTGCAATGTTCACAGATGGCCTAAATGAAGCCCTATCAGGCATGGGTGGAGCCAGTCACAACTCTATGGGTGTTTTCAAACAGACACGGCTCTGGGTCTGGCTCTGGCTCCATTCTGGAGCGTTGGTGCTTTCTGGTGAACCAGCCTGTGCTCACACCAGTTGAAGTGGAACCTAAGTGGGCGTGCATTACTCTGCATTACTCAGGTGCAAGTAAACAACAGTGGCAATATTTTTGCTTCTTTGCTGTCTCCGTAATTGTCCCTCAGTTTTTTAAGTTTATGAATTATTTGGTCTGGTGTTGGAGTGGACCCAGCCTTGACCCTCTCTTACTCAAGTTCAAAGATAAGAATTACTTTACTTTATTAAACCCCAAGGTGAAATTTATACAACTTGTTCATTATTGTACTGTTTTCTAACTTTTCTTGAAATTCTGTGGATGCCCAAATTGCCACCAAACATTTAGGCTAATTTTCTCAGCAGACCACAACAAATTATTTTCTCCAGGTTGTCAGCCACTGCCTTCTTCCTTCATCCTGTTCATCCTCACAGCCTAGAATACGACACGCCCACTGATGATGTCATGGTTCCCAGGAAAGAACCAACTATTTCTTTGTTCCCTTGAGAACCAACTTTTCAGGTTCTGAACTTGTTATTCTTTTGCTCTGAACGCACTGGTGTCAAAATGCAGGCACCACTTCCTTAACAAGATGCATTCATAAATAGATATCTGTACTCTCAGGCCAGTTGGCAGACAGTGAGAATACAGCATAAGTCACTAAACAAATCAAACAACAAATTCTATAAAGCAAAACACAAGGATATATGTATACACACTACATTCAAAACTAGAAATGACATAAGATGGTTAATGGAATATATACATAAACAATAATAAATAAAAGAAAGAGACTGCCACAAAAAGATAAACAACCTCAAAAATATGCAAAAAATACACAGTACAGCAGAACTTTAACATAGGAAAAATTAATTTACAAAAAAGGAGTAAGGTCCAAGTCCTCATTAATTCCTGGGTACACAGTAGCTTTCAATTTGTAAATCCATTCTGCCTCTTTTTGATTGAGACGTTTCTGTCTGTCCCCTCTTCTATCTGCCTCAGGAATATGATCTATTCCTCTAGCCAACAGGGAGGAGGGGTCATTGCTCTTTAAATTGTTTAGCCATAGAGTAGTCCTGGTTACCTATCCTGATAGCATACTTACGTTCTGCAAGTCTATCTGGTACCCTACGCTTGGTGCTGCCTCTGTAGAAAATTTAGCAACCACAACACTCAAGTTTGTAAATCACATAAGTGGTTTTATAATTGATGAAGTAACGAATGAGATATGTTTTATTTCCAACTTCAAAGACTGTATAAAGTGAAAGATTTGACTGGAAACGTGAAAAAAATTGTAAATATACAGTACTGAATTGTGGAGTTTGAGGGCAAAACTGTTTCTGAGGACAGGGATTTCTCTGTTTTTTTTGGGCGGGACTAAGAGGAAGCCTAATGACGTAATTGAGCCTCCAGCTAGCTATGACCCCGCCCCTAACGGCTCCACTCCAGCACCACTATATAAAAGCAACTGCTAAAAACTTACCAGTGTATACAAACTTAGCTGTGAGGGAAAGGATGCACAGTCCTGTATTCTGTATTGAATACAACATCCTCTTCCCATTTACCCATAAAGAGAAATAACCATAACCAGGGCTAAAACAAGCACCCATAGCACAGTTTTTAGTTTGTTTAAAGAGTTTGTCTTGGAAAATAAATATGAAATTGTTCAGAGTCCACTCTGTTAACATGAACTCTGTTGGGGGATCATCCATCTCTGGGTGTTCACTCAAGCAATGTTGAAGAGCTGTCAAACCTTGCTCATGTTCTATGTTTGTGTACAGTGCTTTAACGGTCATAATGGAGTCGGATCATGCCAGTATAATTGGCTCCTTATTCACAATAGGGGTTGCATTGTTTGGATCCACCCTGTAGCTTTCCAGTACCTAGTAGAAAGGCCATTTTGGACTCAAATGGAAGCTTATGAATTAAGGAAGTTTTCTATATACATGTTAGGTAGAGATATTCACAATAAAGTGCTGAAAAATATTAATTTTCATAAGAATTTGTCAGGCGAACAGTACTTTTTTTGTCTTTTCAGAGATGTTGAGGGTGATATCTTAAAATAGAGTTGCAGCAAGCCCCAGAATCTTGTTTTCATGCTAGGGGGTGTCAGGATACTTTATGCTAAATTTTATAGTTGTATGACTATTTATGCCATTGTAGTATCTAAATATTTGCATCTACATAATTTTGCCAGAAATGTGTCCCAAAAAGAGGCTTTTTGGCCCCCTGCAGCTTTCAGCTTTCAGTAACTAGTTGACCAGGTTGTCCACCCAGGTTGTCATCCTTGAAGGTCCTAGATATCATTTCTGGTGCATAAGCTATTACAACATTCAGTGTCTGTTTTCCAAAAAAGCGGGGTTTTGCCCCCTGGGTACTGGTTTATTTGTCCAGCTTGTTCGTGTGAAAGATGGAGCTGTTATTACAAACATTATCAGAACCATGAATAAAGGAACAATATTATTTGAAATGAAATACTGGCACCTGCAGGTAAATTTTGTTACAGCATATTAGGTGAAATGTAGCTAAATATGATGACATGACTGGAATAGAAAAATACTGAAATCGAGATTTACAATTTACAATTACGAGTTATTTGTATCATACAAATACATTATTTGTATATTGTTATAAGTCAAACTATGGATATGGTGTAAATGTACTGTATACTGCAAAAAGGTTAGTTACAGACGAGAGAAAGAAAAGAGAAGTTGACGTCTGATGAGTCAGTCAGACTGAAACATTCATTCATAATCATGAAAGTGTTGAACAGTGAACTGTTTTTATTTCCAGGTCTTTCAGTTTTTTGTGTTAAATCTTTTGTCACTGCCAGGATCCTGTTGGAATTTTCTGTGATCTCTTTGTAGCTTGGTTGTTGACGGTTTCGATCTGCTTTGGATCAGGTTAGGAGTTTAGTTTAGTTGCCATGGTAAAAAAATGAACCACCATTGAATACCTTGATTACCCAGCTCCTGCTTCATATTACAGAGCTCCAGAAAAAAATCAGTCTATAAATCTACTCCTTGACGTCTTTGAACTGATGTTCCAATGATTAAACTTACGGTTTTGTGATTGAATGCAGAAAATGTCGTAAGTGGTCTCCCTGGCAACAGACATCTGTGGATGTGAATAGCTGTCTGTGGTGCTGCCTAAAGAGTATGACACCACATCATGGCTACACAGCTGCTTGTTGCCCCTGAAAACAGAAAAACAAATACAGAGGATGAGTCTGTATATTGTATGCAAAAGTTGTTACCTTTACTCGGCTGGTGGGACATGAATTCTTTTCTCACCAGAATTTTTGCACCTTGATATATTTTAAACAAACGTCTGGACCTCCAGTTTTCAGATAAACAAGTGTAGCTCAGCTTCCAGCTGCTGGAGAGGTCTTGTCCTGTGTCCAGTGGCAAGTCACTGATTTTTAAGGTGAAACTGCTTTATTCGTTCACCAGTTTCAATCCTGTGACCTGTTTGTAGTGGAGAAGAGGGCACATCTGTGGATTCCAGCTGTTGCTAAAAAACTCCTGAACAAAGCATAGCAGTGATCTTAGTGGTCACTCATCCCTGACATCTCTTTCAGGCTAAAATGTCAGGAGGATGAGCTGAATTTCACTGACAGTACCTGAGCTACACTTGAAGACATTTCTTCAAATGTAAAAGACTAAATAAATTTGTGAATTAGAAGCAGAATTTCTGTCATGTAGTGCTTTCAATGGGCCGGTACACACCGGTACAGAGTACCAGCACTTCTAGATTTTAGCCCCTGGCATACCAGGATTTTTTGCGGTGTACCAGGACTTCTCATGAGCTCATAGTGCCCTGTCCTGTTCTCTTTCTTAGCGATTCGTAATACATTACCCAGTGTGCGCCTAGACACAGTGGGTAATTACCTAGAACACCTGTCCTTTTACTCGCGAGACATTCACTCACAAGGAGGTCTCACGGAGTTGAGTCTGCTGAAAAGGACGTGAAGAAGAAGAACATCACATCAATGCGAGTCGCACCCGAAAGTTACATTTGATTCAGTACCAGTTGGAGTTGCCTTGCACATAAACCTCCTGTCCAATAGATCCCTCCAGTGATGTGAGCTGTGGCGCTCTGCAGTCCAAACCCTGACATTTCTGTTTAACCCCAGAATACACTGTTTGCATTTCTGTAAGAATATAAACATCTTCTTCATCAATAATATCAATGTTGTTGGTCCTCCTAAATATGTGTATTGCCCAGTTAAGTTGTACTAAAATCAGGTCTAAAATAATATATTGTCTACTGCTGTATTATGATAGACACAAACACAGGGCTGTGTCGTTTGATTGATTTACTTGTCAAGTGCTTAGCTTAGTTCTCCAATTTTCTCCATGTCTCCACCTTTTATCCATGTGTCCACAGGGAATATAGTGCCAGTTCAAGTTCCCTTGTCCATCACCCTCCTCCAGTGTAAGCTACGTGAGGACCCCCTCTGAAGACCTCCCTTGGGCCAGTATTCGAGTGCACAAACACTGAAAAAGGACTTTTCAGTAGGATAGAGACAGCTTCTATGAAGTGGGTTAACTTCAAATGACAAACATAGATTAATTTGTCTTCATAGATTATCCATAGATGGATTTTTAACAAGAAAATACTTGTTTAACCTCTTTGTGGAAAGTTCAGTAAAACTATTAAAAAAATTAAATTAAATTAAAATTAAAAATCTGCATCATGTTTGAATGTATCACTTAATGATCTGCTGGTACCCACCACCCACCACCTAATTTACCTGCCGACTGTTGAATAAGGGGAGTACTGGCACTTATTTTTTTCCACTTAAAGCACTGGGACAAAGTGACAACAGAAAAGCACAGGGGTAGTTTCTACCTGGCCTGTATTAACCCTCAGCCTGAATTTGCCCACATTCAGACATTGTTTGAACAGTGGCTGTAAAATGAGTGTCTCTGTTTTCATCAGTGCAAATGTTGACATGCTTGCTAGTTGCAATGCCCAATTTGTCTAGTGACGACATGTTTAGCCGCATGTGGTTGTTCCATTGCTGGATGTCTAGGTGGTGCTTAGCAAACAACGTGGCCTATATAGACAATTGGGAAACTTTCTGGGGAAAGACTGGTCTGATTAGGAGAGATGGCGTCCATCCTACTTTGGATGGTGCATCTCTCTTATCTAGAGACATAGCACGTTCTGTTAGTGATTCCAACCCCTGACAATCACCCAGAGTTCAGACCAGCGCACAGAACCACAGTCTTACACGCCCCTCTGCAGGTTCCTTTTTGCTATAACCCACCCAACCCTACTTATACCCCATAGAAACTGTGTCTGCCTCGAGGCTGTATAAGCCTAAACCCAAAGCTGGAGGAGTCAATTATAACAACCTAGTTAAAATCATAACCACTACTTCAGCAAACCAAACAAATAAAACTATTAAATGTGAGAGAGTATATAATACACCTTCCATCAAAAGTGACAGGTCTATTGTTCTGATGATCCAATGATATGTTGCCACGTCATGACTACGTCACTGCGTTCTTATCCAATGAGATAGCAGGAATGTTCCGATGTCCCTCCCTCTTCTTAACCAATGAGGTTGCTCAAATGTAACGAGGTCCTTCCTGCATTATGTCATCTAAAATCTGGGGTCAGAGTAACAGGTGCCCTCTCACCCCCTGAAACTTAGGGTCAAAGTCACAGGCCCCTCTCTCTCTCTCTCTCTCTCTCTCTCTCTCTCTCTCTCTCTCTCTGGCGCATCCCCCGTTGTTGGTTTAATTGAGATAAAGTTAGTCATTTATGGTTTGATGTAGAAAAAAATAGTCTAGCCTGTTAGCTTGCTGTTTTTTTTTTTTAGGTCAAATTTAGGTTCGGGGTGAAAAACCCCTTAACACAGTTAAGGGTGGACATAGTCAAGAAAGAGAGGCAGCTAGAGAGTAGAGTGTGCGTTAAGCGGGGGTGAGAGTGTGAATGAGTAGAATCATGCCGTCAGCCCCCTAAAGCCAACCCCCTTTCTCTCTCTCTCTCTCTCTCTCTCTCTCTCTCTCTCTGTCCCGTCTTATGCAAAGAAGCCAGGATCTCCCACGCCTGAAAGACTGCGCATTAAGTCACAGTCAACGTACGAATGAGTTACCCTTGACCATGATACTGTATTTGGTCATTGACCCATCCCCTCAGGTCTTCAAGGTCAATAAGTTAAATACCCTGAACCTAGTGCCAAAGGTCACATTCTATTAGTATTATGCCGAAGGAAAAACTGAGAATATTCACACACAACCCCCTACCATGTGAAAAAAAACTCTGAATAATAGACGAGGTGTGTGTGTGTGTGTGTGTGTGTGCGTGTGTGTGCGTGCGAAAAAACGCTGAAACTTCTCCTCAGAGTGACAGGTGTATACCCCATCTTATACAAAGAAGCCAGGATCTCCCACGCCTGAAAGACTGTGCATTAAGTCACGGTCAGCGTACGAATGAGTTACCCTTGACCATGATACTGTATTCGGTTATTGAACCATCCCCTCAGGTCTTCATGGTCAATAAGTTGAATACCCTGAACCTAGTGCCAAAGGTCACATTCCATTAGTATTATGCCGAAGAAAAAACTGAGAATATTCACACACAACCCCCTACCATGTGAAAAAACTCCGAATAATAGACAAGAGCCAAAAACAAAAACCAGACAAAATGAAAAGGGTCTAAAAGCCTATTATTTAAGATGCGGTATAAGAGAGCGTAGAAACTTGAACCAGGCCAGAGGACATCTCCAAACAACTTCTGGCGGCACCCTCAGACTCTACAGATCAACGTAATGATGACCGGTAAGTTGTATTAACTTTTTTAAAAACAGTTTTCCCCGCGGAAATATCAACAGAAGATACACCGCAGCCGCCGGTCCCCGCAGAAACATCTGCAGAAGATACACCACAGCCGCAAGCCCCGCCACCTCTCCGGGTACCTGAACTTTCCGAGACAGCCGGTCCGTCCCGAAACCGTGAAGAGACAGAGGCCTCCAGCCCTGCTAGACATACCCGGGGGCGCAAAAACGGAAAAGCACCGAGAAAGAGACCCAGATTATCCAGCTCCAGCAGCAGCACCAGCAGCAGCAGCAGTAGAAGCAGAAGCAGCAGCGCTCCCACCTGGACGGACGCATGTAGCTGTTGCTCACATTGCAATAAACGCAGAAAACGTAAGTTTTTATAGACAGTATTATATCTGTAACAATAGTAATAATAATTAAACTTTGTTTTTCTTTTGTTGTTTTTACCAGGACGCCAAAGGAGGGAGAGAAGAGACAGAAGGAGAGGCCGTTACACGGGCGTTACGAGGGATGCTGGTTGTAGATCGTGTCAATACTTTCATTTCTACTTTTGTAGAACCAGCGATAATTCAAGTAGACGCTGTGAAATTTGTGCTAACTTTAACTTTTATATATGTAGTACCGCCAACGAGGGCAAAAGGTGGTAACCCTGGTGATATTCTCACAGGATAGAAAATTACTACCAGGCTGGGGGTAATGCGGAGCAAACTCTATCCCCCGATCAGAGACCTCGGAAGATGGAGACTGCGTGCGCGAGCCTTCACCTCCAACACCACTGCCACAGTCCCCTCAACACGTTGTAGTGAATCGCGATAGATTTAACAACGTTAAAATTACAGTTTCCCACTCCTTCAGGCGTGCCTGATTACGGTGAATTCTATGGCGGTGTCATGGGCGCTGCCCAAGAGTTGTGTGACAGAATCTTTAGCCAAGCACAAGCGCAGGACGTTGTTCAAATGGAATTGAGGGTAGACCATTTCAGCAAGTCTGTGTCCCGCGTAGTGACAGCGGACGGGGATGACATGGGTCTAGCCACGTTTCAAAACTTGCTGGATGAACTCGTGCAGTCTAATATGTCGCTCATGACTGACCAGAATCTTGAATTAGTGGTTCAACTGGTTCATAATCCGCGCGGCGCAGGTAGAAGAAAGCAGGATTCTATGTTAGACAGTGAAGTGGTGCGCAAGAAGAGAAGATTTCTTTATGTTATGGAGAACCCTGACAACAGTCTGTGTTTTGCGACTAATTTAGCCCACCTGTCGCACCCGTCCATCGATGGTTGAGAGGCCGAGAGGATAGGTAGAGAGATTCAACGCAGAGTAGGTTTCATCGAACACCGGGACGTGTGTTTTAGCGACGTGTCACTCTTTGAAAGGGCTTTAGACTGTAAGATTGTGGTGTTTTACAGAAACAAAGACTCCCGCACCCTCGCTAAATTCCACACGGCAACACCGGCAAAAGACAAAACAGCGTTTCTTTTTCTACATCAAAATCATTACTAAGGTATTAAAAATCTCAAATCCTTCTTAGGCACTCCTTATGTGTGTCAGCAATGTTACACTGGTTACAGCACCATATGCAGTCATCGCTGTCTGGGGCACT
Source organism: Caranx melampygus (assembly GCA_019059645.1). Taxonomy (NCBI): domain Eukaryota; kingdom Metazoa; phylum Chordata; class Actinopteri; order Carangiformes; family Carangidae; genus Caranx; species Caranx melampygus. Next base: position 678,916 of record JAFELL010000384.1, read on the forward strand.
GCTCTGTGTGCTTAGACCCTCTCTGTTGTCATCTAAAATTCCAGCCCATTGTTTGCGCAGACTGCCACCACACGTGTCGCTCCGATTACTGCATGAATAAACACAAAGAGCTCGTGGCAAGGGGGAGGTCGAATTTGCATCAACCCCGCAGCCAGTGTGATTTGTATAAACAATGCAGAAGATGCAACAGATTGTGGTACACAGGCATCGACGGCAGATCTTAACCCCATACATGCGAAAAACTAAAATGCGTAATTTGCAAAGTACTTCCCAAGGGTGATGAGGGAAAAAACAAACACTTGTGTTACATACAACTGCTAAAACCCGACACAAATTACAACCAAAACATCGTTTTTTATGACTTTGAAACGTACACAGATGAAAGTTCCACGCACGTACCCTTCCTGGTGTGCACAAAAACCCTAGGTAGTGTCAGATGGAACTCGTGGGGGTCCGCCTGCGCCAGAGACTTTGTTCTGCATTTTAGATCTCCCGCGTATTGGAACGCAGTGTTTATAGCTCACAACTCGAAAGGATTCGACGGGTACCTCGTTCTGAACGCCATGATTACTCTCAGAATAAAACCGTCCCTCATCATGCAGGGTAGTAAAGTGGTTTGTTTTACAGAGCCAGATTTTCAACAAAAATACATAGATTCTCTGTGTTTTCTGGCCATGCTTCTTTCAGCCATGCCCAGGGCTCTGGGGTTTGAAGATAAATTGAAAGGATACTTTCCCCACCATTTTAGCTCGGAGAGAGCTTCAAAGTACGTGGGTCCTTATCCCCCACCCCAAGCCTACGGTACAGAGCACATGACGGTGGAAGGAAAGCTTAAATTTGAGAGGTGGTATGAGATGGTGCACAGCGGTGTGTGTTTAACTTTGAGAAAGAGTCGCGTCTGTATTGTGAAAATGACGTGGACATTCTCGCGGAGGCCTGCACCATTTTCAGAAGGAGGAGAAGGAGGAGACGGGGATAGTCCCCTTCAGCCGGTCCACCATAGCCTCGGCCTGCATGAAAGTCTATGTCACTCATTTTTTGACTCCAAACACACTAGCCATCCCCCCACCAGACAATTACAGAAGACAAGTAAAATCATTTTCACACAGTAGCATACAGTGGCTAGAGTGGGTCTCTCTCACCGAGGGTATCTTTATTCGACACGCTCTTAACGCAGGGGAGAAGCAGCTGGGTTCCTACTGTGTCGACGGATACGCTGAGAAGGGGGGCGAGAAGTATGTCTGGGAATTCCTCGGTTGCTTCTATCACGGATGCCCCCGTTGTTTTCAGCCACAGGACCTCTGCCCACTCATCTGTACCACGTTCGAAAAACTTCACTCCAGCACCATGAGGAGATTAGAAACGTTACAGTCTGTTTACGGGGTAAAAGTGACTGTCATGAGGGAGCACAGATGGAACAAGATGAAAAAGAGCAGCGCCAGCGTGATTAATTTCCTGAGACACAGCGCCGGGAGGGATGAGAGCGTACATTACGTGGACGTGACCTCGCTCTACCCGTACGTCAACTGCAACTATCCGTATCCTCTGGGTCATCCTGAAATAATTCACAGAAATTTTAAAGATCCGCGCGCCTACTCTGGGTTAATCAGAGCCACGGTGTATCCGCCGAGGGGTTTGTATTTCCCCGTTTTACCTTACAGAACACTCGTGGGTAAACTGGTGTTTACATTGTGTCGCACCTGCGGAGAGATGAACGCTCAAAGCGGACCCTGTAGTCACAACGATGAGGCCAGAGCGTTAAAGGGGGTCTGGGTCACACCCGAATTTAACAAGGCTCTAGAGATGGGTTACAGCCTGTCAAAAATCACAGAGGTCTGGCATTTCGAGCGCCAGGACGATTCAATCTTTTCACAGTACATGCAGACATTTTTAAAAGGAAAACAAGAGGCTTCAGGATACCCTCCCGAGGCTGTAGATCAGGAGAGCAGAGAAAGATACATCAGGGAATATCGAGAGCGTCAGGGCCTCTTGCTGGATGCTGAAAAAATTAAGCCCAATCTGGCCAAAAGACAAGTGTCTTAGCTGTGTCTCAATAGCTTCTGGGGAAAGTTTGCTCAGAGAAGCAACCTCTGCCAAACGGAGCTTGTGTCGGAGCCCGAGGAGTTTTTCTCGTTAATGTTTTCTGAAAAACACCGTATTAGATATTTTTCTTTTATCAATGACAGAGCAGCTCTGGTCCAGTGGGTCTACGGTGACCGATACATTCCCCCACCCAACAAAGTTGACAACGTGTTCATAGCAGCTTTCACGATGGCGTAAAGTTGTACAGTTATTTAGAACAGCTGCAGGAGAGGGTGCTTTATTTCGACACAGACAGCATCATTTACACCAGAAAAACAGGGGAAAACACACTAGAGCCGGGCAATTATCTGGGGGACTTGACGGATGAGTTGGGGGGTGACACCATTCAGGAATTTGCGGCAGCCGGTCCTAAAAGTTACGCGTATCAAACAAAAAATAACAGAGTTGTGCTAAAAGTCAAGGGAATAACACAGACGCACGCCTGTTGTGAGAGGATCAACTTTGACAGCGTCAAAAGGCTGGTGGAGAGGTATGTGAAGTGCGCCCGCAGACAACAAGGGCTCCCAGGGGGAGAGGAGGAGGGGGATGAGAAGGAGGAGGAGGGAGTTCTCCAAACCCCTCAGCAGTGTATAGTCCAGGATAAAAGAGGTTTCTTTATTAAAAACTCGTCATTTCAAAAAAGGTTTCGTGTTGTATTTGACAAGAGAAGGCTGCTGCCTACCGGTTATACTTTACCTTTTGGTTTTTGACGGAGAAACATGTCACACTTTGCTGAAGAAATAGAATTTGATCCTAGATTGTGTGTGCCCTTTTCATGCCAAATAGTGGGACCTAGTGGCTGTGGAAAGACGTTCTTTGTAAAAAATGTTTTAGAAAACTGTAAAGATGTGATGCAAAAAGTGCCTGACAACATTGTATGGATTTATACTTCTTGTCAACCGATGTATGATGAACTGCGGCAGAGTAATAAAAATATTAAATTTGTCGAAGGACTGCTGAATTCTTTTGACGACCCTGATTTGTTTCCCCCTCATCATTCCCACCTTGTTATACTGGACAATGTGTTATTGCAGGCAGCAGAGCACCCCGAAGTGGCGAGAATTTTCACGCAATACAGGCATCATAAAAATATGAGCGTGATGTTGCTCACTCAAAATCTTTTTTACAAAGGTAAATACAGTCGCACCATCAGCTTGAACACCAACTATTTGGTGCTCTTTAACACCCCACGAGACAAACTGCAGATCAACGTATTGGCTCAGCAAATATTTCCGTGGAAAAAACCTTTTTTCCTTCAGAGCTTCGCTCAAAAGTCCTTTTCATATTTAGTAGTAGACCTCACGATGGGGTGCCCAGAGCGCTACAGACTATGGTCGGGAATACTGCCTCATCAGTGCCCCATGATTTATTTGCCTAAATCCAACTAGCTCGATACACAGCCATGTCGGACCGCATAAAAAGAAACGCCCCTCTACTGAGGGCTTTATGTCACGGCTCGCCTCGGAAGAGAAGAGATATTCTTCAGCATTGCTCGTCAGACTTTTTGGTGTCTCAGCGAAATCTGTCTAAACAGGCTGAAGGGCAACGTCCCTCTCACACCCTGTCAATATAGAAAACTGAAAAAGCAGAAAAAAACAATCAGACTGCTGGCTGATAAAAAGACATCTCTGAAAAACAAACACGGTGCTTTGATGAGACAATTGGGAGGTTTCCTTTTACCGCTGCTCTCTGCTGTGGTACCTATATTTGGAGAGCTTCTAGGAGGTCTGGTGAATAGAAGAAGATAAATTAACGGCGGGGAGAGATGGCGAGTCAGCAAAAAGCCACTCAAAAGATGTATCTGTTGAATGCCCAGCAAATGAATCGGCTGACTCAATCCAACCCTATTCATGGAGCCGGTGAAACTCAGGCTCAATCGATGAGACGCACGGCCGCGAGTGATCTGGATGAAAAGATGAGGGATGTATTAAACGAGCCGGGGCTAAACCCCTATGAGAAAATTAAAAAATACAACACGTTGTTGCAGAGATATCCTGCTTTTATCAAACAAGGTGTTAAAGAAGAGGAAACTCACACCAGGCCTTCTAAAGTCTCTGAACAAGAAGAAGAGAGGGAGCAGCAGCAGCATGAACAACAGCAACAACAACAATGGGTGGATGAAACTATCGAAGAAGTATTACAAAACCTCCTGCCGCGGATCGAAAAAACGTATATCTTGAGGAAAATGAGCAAAAACGGTTAAGGGAGTTGGAGTAAAAAGAGTGAATTTGTTTACATGGGTAAAGCGGTCAAGGGGTCCCACATGTTGGACCTGATTAAACACTTGTCTTTCTCATACAAAAAAGCCCAGAGATTAGAACCCAAGGGATGGTTAGGCTTTTTAAGTACTCTGAACGAGTTAAACATCCCTCTGTCCTCCGTGGGTAACCCCGAAGCTCGCGAGCAATACAGCATATTGAGATCGGATGAGCAGCAAGGATTAAAGAGAAGAATTATTTTATCCCTGAGATGGAGCACGCCCGTGGGAGGAGGAGAAGAAGAAGAAGAGGTAGTGAGAGGGGCGACCTACAGAGAAACAATACCCACTCCTGCGCTTATTGACTGGAGCACACCCAGAGAAAATAGAGAACGAGGGACCAAGAGAAAAAAGAAAAAGAAAAAAACTTCTTGGATTAGTTTTACTTCATAAAGCTCTCACTGTAGCTACTGATGGGAACAATAAAAACGCTTAAACCAAAATGTGACGTCTTTTTTGTCTTTATTTTACAAGTTGTGCATACTGTGTGATGAAAAGATTTACATTTTTTTCGCTTCACACAGCTTTGATATTTTGTCCCAAAAGCAGTTACAGTCTCGTCATTTTTCAATTCGTCCTCTTGATACAGCACTAAAATGTTTTCAAAACTTATCCCGTAGGCTCTATGGCATAAATAATAAACACAATGTTGACCGCAGGCGGAGGAGAATGTATGCTGCAGCTGTCTGCTGTGATATAAAACGTTTAATGTCTTTTAAAAATTGTAAAATTTGATTGAGGTAGTGAAAAAAATGAGGAGAAAATCCGAATGAGTCAAAAAAAGATCCTGTTCCATCTTCTTCCAGCATCAGGGCCAACCAGTGTTCCCCCGGTTCATGCGCCGGGTGTGTGTTTACAATGAGGTAGGCGGGGGTTTTAAACGATGACGTCAGCAGTGGGAGCTGGTCCGAGGCCCACACTCCGCAGAAAGTATCTCCCACTAGTCGAGTCATTAGACTTTCCAGTTGATGGCTGTCCATTTTTTTAAATAATAATCCACCAGCACCTGTCTTTTAGAATTGATCTCCAGAATAGACTCGTAGCAAGCGTAAACAATCAGAGTGGTGGTGTGAGGTAAAGGCACCCTGAATCTCATCTCTAATCTTAAATTCCCGTTGGAAACGGGGGATAAGGCATCAGCATCTTCCCCCGCGTTGAGATTAAAGACAGACAAAGAGTATCCTTGTTCAAATTCCCGCCTGTTGATGCTCAGAGGTAAATCCTGTAAACAGGTTGTAAAACTCCCTGACAGAGACCCCGTTGTTAAATTGAGGCTGAAAAGCTTTGGCCGGCACCTGTCTCCCGTTCTGACACAAGGCCAGGTATTCGACGTCGTTATGGATAAAATTAAAAGGAGACAGATCCCTCCTGCCCATAAAAGCTTCGTGGTGCACCATGCCTATCACCACGTATTTTGGCATAGTGCCCAGAAAGAGATTCTCTTGGTTGCATATCCTAGAGTTTTGTGGAATGGAGTAGTCCTCACATTCACACGAGACAGAGGATACAGAGCGTTGCTTTTCATCAAGGCCGCAGCGTGACCTAGGTGCACGGCCGGGGAAACTGTCACTTTCTTCATAAACAGAGCAGCCCCCAGTATTCTTAAACGGTAGGTGCTGTTGGCAGCACCCATGAGGCAAAAGGCATCGGACACTCTGGTCAGCTTAATTCTCAAATCCACAGAGTTCAAAAGAAGCCTCTCGCTAAATAATATATCTGCGTGGAGAGGCCCCAGCAGATGGAGCTCTCTGGATTGTGCGGTAAAACCTGCTCTGTGACCTAGACCTCGGTTGGGCCCGTTGGCGGTCACCACAGAGTCTATAGAACCGGCGGTGTCTTTGTAAAACAGCCCGGAGCTAAACTGTGTTTGTAAGCTAGCTTCCGAAAAGTTGAGCAGGGTTTCGATGTGAAAATTGTATTCAGAGGATAATTGATTAACCCTACAGGGGCGTCGGCGGCCAGGTTTGTGCCATTGGCATTGGTAATTTGCACCCTGAGGTGGAGCAAGGTGTCATTGAGATCCAAATACTTTTCACCATCCCCGGGTATAAAAAACTCTAAAGGGCCTGTATCTGTGATGGCCGACAGAGGCAAGACCTCTGTGTAGAGTTTTTCGTCGATAGACAACTGCGTCATGGGAGCTGAAAATAAATCCAGCTCGGCCATGCTGCACTCTGCCGATTTGTGGTGTAGCAACGCCATCTTTTGTCTTTTGTAAAAAAAATCTAACAAAACAAAAGCAAAAAAGAAAACAAAAAAACTTTGTTATTCAGAGAAATATGTCTCTGGAGCCTGGGTTTCTACTGGCGGGAGACCTCCTTCCTTTAGCGCGGCTACTGACTACTGATTTATTTTTCGCGCCGGTTCAGGCTTTTTTAGACCTCGCTAAAACATGGTTCCCCAATGGCCTCTTTCTGGGCCTTCTGGCCAACATCATAATACCTCCGGAGCCTTCTTGAGAACCTCCAGGACCCTCATGAGCTCTGGGTATTTTGTTCATGGCTTGGGAGACGACCTGCGAGGTTATGTTTTTAGCCGCGTTTTTGAGATGGGGTTTAGCGATGGCTAAACCTTTCTTAAACAGAGGCGAAACAAAACGAAATAGCCTCGAAAATATAGATCCCATCCCTCTCCCGTACATTACGGGGGCTCCGTAAAAACCGGGGCGGGCTCCTCCGGCCTGGTTTTCATAATAATTCACAAAACGGTGAGGGTCCAGGGTCTGATGCATCATTTTATGTCAGTGAGAAGAAGAAGAAGAAGATGGCGCCAGTCTAAAATGTAATTTTACCACCGTCTTGCCAAAGGTAAACTTGAGGGGTTCGTTTTGATCCGTTTTAATCTCGATGTGAATATTTCAACGTGGTTTTAAGCGACGGGTAAATAGTAGGGCGGGTTAAAATGTTTGGTAATGACGTCCCCGTAGGTACCCTGCACATCTACGATTCTCAGGAGAGGAGCATAAGCGCCCACCACCTGATGACGTACTACGTCACTGTAACAAAAGAGGTGATAGAACCCTGCCTTTATATCCGCAGGGTAGGTGTTAGGGAAGAATTTCACTTCTCCGTATAGTTTGTGTAGTTAAAGGTCAATCCCTCTTCATTTATAGGTGAAAGTTGAGAAATAGATGTTTTCTTTTAGATATATTACCAGAGACAGTTTATCTGACCTGTACTCTCTCCTAGGGCATGCCAAGGCCATGTTCATTCCTCTGGCGCCTTCGCCAGATAACACTCTGAGTGAGAGAGACCGTTGTTGTTCTTGCGTCACCTGGATGGTGTGAGTCTTTATCTTAATGTTTATGCCCAATAGCCAATGGAATGTTAGCACATCTCCCTTTGTGGGCTCGGTCCACCTTCCTAGTATATGAATCTGAACTTTGCAGCTTGGCCCTCAGAATTGAGGTGACATCGCACACTCATGTTGTGTCGGTGACTCTTCTGTTCTCCTTGATCAAGTCTATCAAACTTCTTCAGTATAAGACATCCAAGACTCCGGTGCTTCTTCTTCCTGCATCATCACAGAATTTCTCCCTAACAGTAGGGAGCCAACCTTTCGTCGAACAAAATCCATTCCCCGGGCTTTACACCCATAATGTACGCGATGGGGGGAAAAAAGCGTAGGTGAAACATCCCCCCTGCCTGATATTCATATCTCTTTTGAATGGTGCTATAGACAATTTGCACATCCGCACTAATTTTTCTTAAAAAAGCATTTAGCTCGTTTGTGAGCTGGCCCAGGTTGCTGTAATAGCGTCCTCTAATCTTTTAACGATGAACCTCGGGCACCGAAGCGTCGCCTTCGTTGGGTTTTCTTCTCCACTCGAAAAAACCCGTGTCTATAGGTACGTTAAACCAGGTGTGAAGATAGGAGATTTCTGTCAACGCCACCTGCCACGGCCCCTCTAAATCCACGTGTTGGGCTAAATCCACCTGAAAGCTGGCTGCTGTGTTATTTTTAAACACGTCGAGGCTGGCGTTAGAGGGGAGAGTGATGTAAAAATCCTCCTTAAGTCGGTGATCCATATTGGAGTACTTGTAGCGGTAGAGTGAAGGTTGTGGCGAGAGTGCCGAGTAGTTTTATGCGTTTCTCAGATCCTTCACCTTGACCCAGCTGTTGAACTTTTCAGGCCAATTTTTCCACCGTACCAACGCCTGCTTTTTGCCTCACAGTACTTTCCTGTCTAAAATTTCCTCCACTTGGTAGACCTTGTTGGGGGGTATGGTTACTTTTTGCAGCTCTGCTTCGTAAAAAGCGCCTTCTATAGGCTCGTCGTCAAAATCTTTATGTTTGTAGACGGGCGGTAGACGAGGAATGCATTTGGACATGGTAAACAGCTCGTCAGAAAAGCTTTGTTCATACTTTTTGTCGAACACGCCTCTCAGTTTAGATATCCTCACCAGGTCCCCCTGTTTGTAAATAACCTTAAATTTGTCTTTGTATCGGAGAGGAAAAGAACCGTACAAGTTTCGAAAAACTTGGGGGGTATTTTCATCCGTGACCTGCGCAGGGGTAATTTTTATACTTTTGTGGTAGCTGTTGTTGTAGCTTTTTACCAGATCCTGCAACAAGTCCAAGTACCTGCGTGTATTTTTGGCTGTAAAATACCTCCACATTCTCGTTTTCAGCGTGCGGTTAAATCTCTCCACCACCGAGGCTTTAAGATCGCTCCCTGTGGCAAAGTGTTTAACGCCGCGGTTCTTCATCAGGCTCTTGAAATTTCTGTTGAAAAACTCTTTACCGTTTACTCTTTATTGTCTGTAGCTTTTCGGGGGTCCGACTCTTTAGCAAAACAGATTCAAAGGCCCTGACCACCTCCGGAGCTGATTTTCTCTTTAAAGCCCGTACGTAGGCCTTTTTTGAAAACACATCTGTGATGGTCAAGAGATAATTGTAACCGTCGTTGTGTTTCACCAGAGCTTGCATATCGCAAAGGTCCGCCTGAAACTGAACCAGAGGCCGGGGTACAAACACTCTGTTCCAGGGAAAATGTACTCTGGCGGGTTTATGGAGAGTATAAGTGTCCTGCTCTGACAGGAACTCTTTGACTTTTTCAACATTTACTTTTTTACCAGTTTCATTCTGCACAGCTCTGTGTAGTCTATCTACCCCTCTGAAGCTACCCGGGTGAGAGGGGTTATAATACACTCTTTTCATTACACGTTTCTCAGACATGTTTACCCCGCGCCTCTCCAAAGTTTATGAAAAACATCAAACATGATCAGGCTTTTTATGTTTTTATTCACAACACAAATACAAACAAATAATCAAAATCTACATATCACCTAAAAAAGATAAGAAAAAATGCACATAGCACCTAAAAAAGGCACACAGCCTAAATGTATACGTTAGCTAAAAATTTTAGCATGCTAAGTCTACATAATAGGTAAAAAAAAAACAACTAACGTTCAGATTGGATGGTACTCAGTGCCCTCCTCAGTACAGAAGCGTCTGAGGTTTCTCTGAGAATATTGCGTACTTTCCACAATTCTGCCGAGACGCTTGTAGGCACGTTGTTTTGCACACGACGACTTACAACATCTACAAACAGAGCATAGACTGAAAATAGACGACCCTCGCATGTGACATTTATCTCTAAGATGATTTTATGAAACGTTGACGAAAGCGTACCTTCGTCAGCCAGGGTCAAGGTTCTGTCTACAATTGTTTCCCATACAGAGTAAGATCGAGACAACTCCAACACCTTTTCCATTTGAATAACTTCAAGGTCTCTGGACTGAGATAAATTTGTTTTGTTTTTAATAACTCTATTCAAAACAGAGACTAATCTATCAGCAGTCACATGTTCTTCTACACACTCTAACATTCTTTCAGGAAAATTCCCCATGTTTTTTTTTTTTTTGTTTTTTTTTTTAGCAGACTAAAAAAAAGCTTCAACGTTCATTTAAACATCACCCTCTGTGTTAGAAGGCTGGTTGGTTTTCCCATATCTTGAAGGCTTGCTTTATCATCTCGTGCTTAGGTAGGCTGTCGCCTACCAGAGTGTTAAACACCTTGGTTGTTTTCTCACGAATGTGTGTAGCAAATTTCAGGTCGTACAGAAAGGCTTCCACGATCCCCCTGATCCTAGAGGTAGAGACATAAAGGCCCCGTTTCTCAAGAGTGCTTGAGATGGCGGGAATAAACGTAGGCTTCCAGAGTCTTTTGTTCACTTCCTTGAAGTTTAACATGTAGAAGTAGTTGGAGTCTTCCTCCAGACACGGGTGCTGGTTCTGACTAGGATGACTGATGGCGCAACCCTTGCATATCTCCTCTTGATACAACCCCAGAACATGCTCTAGCAGATAAACCACCACGGATTTCACGGTGTTCATCAGAATGACGGACAGCCGTCCGTCAGTCTCATCATCTTCCAACTCTGGCGTTGTTGGAGGTGATGGTGGGGAGGACACCGTTGATGGTGTACCAAACGGACCTGGTGTTGGTGCCTGCAGTGGTGGTGGTGACTCCGCTGAAGATCCAGGCTCGTTCTCCTCCTGAACGGTTCGTGGTAAAGAAGAGAACCGGTCCGTGAGGTTAGTGGGGGCTGACAAAGATCTAAACAACTTCTTAGAGCACTTTGGAAACGGGCTACTAACCCTCCGCTGTGGTGAAACCGCACTCTGAGATTCAAGCAGTAGGGTGGTTGGTCTTGTTGGTCTTGGCAGTCTTTGGGGTGACGAGGCTGCCGGCGACACGGGAGGAGGAGGAGAAGGGGTCGGAGGCGGTGAAGGAGGAGGAGATGGTAGCAGGCTTTCTTGTGGGTCCATCTTGAGATTGGAGGAGTCTACCGCAACAGTGGTGGTGAAATCTTGCGTCTTTTAAACACGTTAGACGGTGAGGAGGGGTGGGAGGACCTCTCTATTGGCTGTTGTAGAGATGAAGGAGGGCCTGTGATTTTGCAAAACTCTTCTCACCAACATGATGTCTTTGTAGGTCTGGCTAGCAGCAAACAAATGACTAATTTTCTCTGCAGTTTCCTTCATCGCTTTCAACCAATTTTTGAGAGGAAGGCGCAATGCAAGCTGAAATACACCGCATTCGTTGTTGAAGTATTCCAAGACAATGTTGTCCGTTGTCTTCTCCGTGACCGTGCACACTTGATGGCTGGCTCTAAAGTACCATCTGCCAGAGGCTGAACTTTTGGTCTCCCACACCATGCTGGAGGCGATTCTATTCCCTTCTCTTTTTTATCGTTTTGAGGGAGCGTTGGTTTCAAAGCTGATGACCCCAACACGACCAAGACAGACCAGTCGGTCGAGGTGAGGGTAGCCTTGAGCCCCACAGGGTTGTAACTCTCCCCCTTTTTCAACCTGGTAAAAACACGCTTCGCTTACACTGTAGTTGAACGCGTACCCCCATGAACCACCATCTTCCAATGGCCATTCTTTGTGGAGATCCTCCAGCGGAGGTGTCTGAATGTGACACAGATGAGATACATGCTTCTTTGGAGCTCCCCATATTTCCCTCAAACACGTCACCGGTGTTTCGTAACGCACCACGCTCTGGTTGCGCCATATGGTCAGATTCTGTTTCCAACAAGCTGATGTTGTAGAGTTTTTGCTACTACCATCACAGCCTACAGCAACCGGCGGGGTAATTTTGTCTTGTTTTACCCCTTCAGCGTTTGTTTCTGATTTCGCGTATTTTTTTTATCAATTGTTGTTTCCAATATGGTGCTGAAGAATCTTGGTTACTACACCCTGCGGCTGGCAAAGCAGTAGTTTTGACTTGTTTTACCCCTTCATCGGCTGCTTCGGATTTCGCTTGTCTTTTTGACATTTTCCCTGAACCTAAATTACTATATTTTGATCAGACTAGCTAGGACTAGGACTATTCTCACCCTAAAGAACAATGGGTTTGTCAGTAGAAGGTTCGGTGACGTCAGCGCTCGCTATATGCACACAGAGAGAGAGAGAGAGAGGGGGAGAGAGAGAGAGAGAGAGAAAGGGGGTTGGCTTTAGGGGGCTGACGGCATGATTCTACTCATTCACACTCTCACCCCCGCTTAACGCACACTCTACTCTCTAGCTGCCTCTCTTTCTTGACTATGTCCACCCTTAACTGTGTTAAGGGGTTTTTCACCCCGAACCTAAATTTGACCTAAAAAAAAAAAAAACAGCAAGCTAACAGGCTAGACTATTTTTTTTTCCATCAAACCATAAATGACTAACTTTATCTCAATTAAACCAACAACGGGGGACGGGCCAGAGAGAGGAGGCCTGTGACTTTGACCCTAAGTTTCAGGGGGTGAGAGGGCACCTGTTACTCTGACCCCAATTTTTAGATGACGTAATGCAGGAGGGACCTCGTTACATTTGAGCAACCTCATTGGTTAAGAAGAGGGAGGGACATCGGAACATTCCTGCTATCTCATTGGATAAGAACGCAGTGACGTAGTCATGACGTGGCAACATATCATTGGATCATCAGAACAATCGACCTGTCACTTTTGATGGAAGGTGTATTATATACTCTCTAATGTGGTTTGCTAAATATTCGATATCTCTCATCCAAGTTTCTGCTAGTACATGATTTGATCACCAATCACCAAATCAACTTACTAACTCTTACTGAAACCTGGTTGCAGCAGGATGAATTTGTCAGTTTAAATGAATCTACCCCCCCCCAGTTACATTAACTACCATGTGCATCATAACACTGGTAGAGGAGGAGGAGTGGCTGCAGTGTATCAGTCAAATCTGCTTATTAACCCTCGACCTAATGTGTCATATAACTCATTTGAAAGCCTTATGCTCAGCGTCCCTCACCCAGACTGGAAAGCAGAGAAACCACTCTTACTTGCTGTGGTGTATCATCCTCCTGCTCCTTACTCTGAGTTCTTAGAAGAATTCCCTGACTTTCTGTCAAGTTTAGCAATGAACTCAGACAAAGTCATTATAGTGGGTGACTTCAATGTTCACGTGGATGCTGATGATGACTGTCTGGCCTCAGCATTCAAGTCGCTCTTAGATTCAATTGGCTTCTCCCAGAGGGTGCATGAAGCCACTCTTTTAATCATATCCTTGATCTGGTGCTTACTTATGGAATAGAGGTGGATCACATCACAGTTTTCCCTCAGAACCTGGTCTTATCTGACCATTCTTTAATAACCTTTGGATTTACTTTAACAAATACACTTTATACTTCCCAGTAGATGTTTATCTGACACTGCTGTTTCTAGATTTAAATAGCTCATTCCAGCAGAGCTTGTTGCTACACCTTATAGTAATATGATGGGCAGCTATGCTGATTTTACTCCCTCGCAGGTAGATTATCTTGGAGACAGCACTGCAGCAACACTCCTTGGAGCACTTGATGCTGTAGCCCCTCTGAGAAAGAAAGTCATCAACCAGAAGAGAATAACTCCCTGGTACAATTCAAACATGCACATCTTGAAGCAGAAGACCAGACAGCTGGAAAGGAAAACACATTCCAGCCAATGCAAGGAAGACCATCGAGCCTGGAAAGATAGTTTATTAATATATAAAAAGAACTTTGCAGCATCGGAAGTACATACTTTTCATCTTTAATCAAACAGAATAAAAACAACCCCAGGTTCCTTTTTAACACTGTGGCCAGGCTGACTAAGAACCACAGTGCTGTTGAGCCATGCATCCCTCCAACTCTCAGCAGCAACGATTTCCTAACTTTCTTCACTGAAAAGATCGTAAATATCAGAAGAGCAACAAGACTGCTCAAGGATGTCTTCCCCTTAGTTAACACTGCTATACTGAACCAGATCAACCTTTCCTTAGTCACAGGCTACATGCCACAGGCCTGTCATTAATCCTCTACTTAAAAAATCCTCTCTTGATCCAGATGTGCTGGACAACTATAGGCCTATATCCAACCTTCCCTACGTCTCTAAGGTCCTTGAGAAGGTTGTCCTAGTGCAGCTACATGAACATCTGCACAGTAACGAGCTTGTTGAAGCTTTCCAATCTGGATTTAGAGAACACCATAGCACTGAAACAGCACTGGTCAAAGTCTCCAACGATCCTCTTATAGCTTCCAACGATTGATTGTCTTTTCTCTGTACTTGTACTTCTGGACCTCAGTGCTGCATTTGACACAATCAATCAGAGCATCTTGCTGCACAGACTAGAACATGAAATTGGGATTAAAGGATCTGCTCTAAAATGGTTTGACTCATACCTATCTGACAGGTTTCAATTCGTTAATGTTAATAATGACCATTCAGAGTAAAGCAGAGTCATGTATGGTGTGCCACAGGGTTCAGTCTTAGGGCCAGTCCTCTTCACTCTTTATATGCTCCCATTAGGGCAGCACTCCATCAATTTCCATTGTTATGCTGATGATACTCAGCTCTACTTATCGATAGAGCCAAATGATAGAAGCCGCTTCATCAATCTGCAAGATTACTTGAAAGACATCAAATCCTCGATGTCTTCTAACTTCCTACTACTGAACTCTGACAAAACAGAGGTTATTGTGTTTGGACCTAAGAATCTCAGGGACACATTCTCCAATCAGATTGCTACTCTGGATGGCATCACCCTGAACTCCAGTCCAGCCGCGAGGAACCTTGGAGTCGTTTTTGACCAGGATCTTTCCTTTAGCTCTCACATAAAGCATGTGACTAGGACTGCCTTCTTTCACCTGCGCAATATATAGCTAAGATCAGGAATATCCTCTCTCAGAGTAATGCTGAGAAACTGGTCCACGCATTTATTACTTCTATGCTGGACTACTGTAACTCTCTCTTGTCAGGATGTCCAAAAAACTCTATAAAGAGTCTCCAGCTGGTCCAGAATGCTACAGCGAGGGTACTGACAAGAGTTAGTAAGAAAGACCACATCTGTCCCATTCTAGCTTCTCTCCATTGGCTTCCTGTAGGATTTAGAATAGACTTCAAGATCCTTCTACTTACTTACAAGGCTCTTAATGACAAAGTTCCATCTTATCTGAAAGACCTCATTATTCCATACTGTCCTACCAGAGCACTTCGCTCCCAGAATGCAGGTGTGTTAGTGACCCCCAGTATCTCTAAAAACAGACTGGGAGGTAGAGCCTTCAGTTACCGGGCTCCTCTATTGCGGAACCAGCTCTCTCCATGGGTCAGAGAGGCAGACACTCTTTCTACATTTAAGTCCAGGCTTAAGACCTTCCTCTATGAGAGAGCTTTTAGATAGGCCTGGCTCAGGTAGTCCTGATCCATTTTATAGCTATGCTGCTATAGGCTTAGACCGCTGGGAGACACATCAGGTTACATGGAGCCCTATCCTCCCTTTCCTTCCTCTCCTCTCCTCTCCCCTCCTCTCGCACATTTTGAACTGTCATTATTTGTTGCTCTTTGTAGTCTGGCCTTGGTGTCTCGCACTCTCTTTGTATTTCCACAGATCTCTTCAGAGCTCCATCCCCCTGTATCAACAAACCGACCGCCGCCTCCACCACCTCCTTTCTCCTGCTGTTAAACCAGTCTGCACTCCCTGCTCACGACCCTGTATGCCGTCCAGTAGTCCCATTAAGCTGGCCTTCTCTCCCTGCCCACCAGGAGCTGCCTTCATCATTTTCATTAACTGACTGATTCAATTTCCATGTTTTCCATATTCCATGCTGAAAATTGTTTTCTTGTCTGTATACAACATCTATTGCACGTCTGCCCGTCCTGGGTGAGGGATCCCTCCTCTGTTGCTCACCCTGAGGTTCCTCCATTTTTCCCTGTTAAAAGGGTTTTCTTAGGAGTTTTTCCTCAGTAGATGTGAGGGTCTAAGGGCAGAGGATGTAGTCATAATGCTGGGTCTGTGCGCGCAAAAGAACGTACATACACATACACCCCATGCACATACACACATGCTTTAACCATATGATAACCATATCAGGGTTGGAAGATGTCACTTTGACTTTCAAGCTCTTATCTGTTACTTTTTATGAAGTTCATGGTGGAAAAAACCTGACGTGACACAAGTTTTATTTTAATGTCATTGTAAAGAGCGCCTCAATCTATGAAGAAATAACTATTATAACGAAAAAACCTAAACCAATAAAATAAAATCCATTTAAATTAAATGATCATTATTTATTCACATTATTTTTCCCCCAAAATGAGCTCCCTTCTCTAAACCACAGGAGCCACAGCAGAGGGAGGAAAGACCCGCAGGTCGCCGACTCCTGCACTGATGGGTCACAGTAGCCCGTGGCTATGATATATGTAGCGAGCACAAGCCTTCAGGCGGGTCTCAGTGACTAAAAACCTGGCACAAACCCACCTGAGTGAGGTCACGGAGCAGTCTGTAAAGAGAGCGGTCTCCTCACCGCAGTCCCTGTCACAGCAGCAGTTGATGTCACACACTTCTCTGGACTTGTCACAGGGACACACGCTGTCAACTGACACACGCACACACACACACACACACACAGAGAGAGAGAGAGAGAGAGAGAGAGAGGGCATTCTTGATGTATTCTGTCCGCTGGAACTGATTAAGAGCTACCACATCAGCTCAGTGTAGACCTCAGTTACGTTTAAAGCACCAAGAGCTTATCATTTGTTAGTGGTGTGCTGGGTTAACTTTATGTTCAGTTCTAACCCTACATACTTTACCTTTAGTAGGAGGAGTAAGCAGAGAACCGGAGGCGGGCAGCGGCACCGGAGGTAGTGTCGGTAGCTGCTCCGTGCTGTTGTCGGTGGGTGTCGGTTCTGTAGCCTCAAACTCTGGAGGCAGAGCGGTTGTGTAACTCTCCGTGCCGTAATACGTCTCGTTACGTTCACCAAACGTAAATGCGTTAACTGTTTGGCTTGTTGTGTTTTCGTCTGCTGTTGAAACTTTCAGCAACACAAATAAACAGAAGATAAATCGAAACCATGGCGCAGCAGCAGGAGCCGCCATTTTTGTTGGGCCGTTGCTATGGTGTTTCTTCTTCTATGGTCTTTCACGGCGGCATCCAAAGTGCAGCATTGCTGCCACCTACAGATTACTTCCACAATTCATTCAAAATTTGGTTTTCTCGTTCAGTGGTCGTTAAAAACAAAATAACCATTTCATTCTTTCCTTCCTTTTCCTTCCTGTACCTGTGTAACTGTGTCAGATTTGCTGAATAAACATTCTACATGATCTGAGTGGGCTATATGCTAATCTGTCTCAGCCTCATGACCATGTGTTGAGCAAGTTACCAGTTACATGTTTCAAGTAGGGCATATTTGAATGACGAATTACGATTTCATAATTTGTCATTCAAACAGGGC
Organism: Caranx melampygus; assembly: GCA_019059645.1. NCBI lineage: Eukaryota > Metazoa > Chordata > Actinopteri > Carangiformes > Carangidae > Caranx > Caranx melampygus. The sequence goes on from JAFELL010000384.1 coordinate 696,465, forward strand.
CCACTTCTTGTCTTAATGTAATTAGACCATAGCAAACATCATTTGTGGCTGTCCCCTTTGACTCCAGGCCCATTTCACCCACCTCAGTGCAGTGGAATCACTGGAGAGGATTATCAAACCCACATGACCAACTCATGCAGGCCTTGGACTCACTACAGTTTGCGTATTGCTCTGCAAGACTGTTTCTCACCACCTCTTCAGTGCAATTATAAACAAAGGCAGTTGTAAATATTCTAAAACCTACTGTGCAAAACAAACAATACCACAGATGAACACATGCAATATTAAAATAGTGTAGTGGTTGTGTTAATTGTCCACCAAACTGCATAATGATCACTTCCTATGGCCTTTTGTTTATACATTGTCCAGTCATGTACTGATACTGAACTTTCATACAAAAGTAAAATCAAGCACATTATTTTCCTTTTCATCACTTCTGATGTTTTTGCCATCATTCAAACATGATAAATTCTTCTCTTCTAACAGTTCTACTATGATGTCTATTATTCCCATAGTGTGATGTGTCCATTAAAATCATCACACTAAAAACCACTACCGCTATTGTGCCCCTCTATCTCCTAAGTTTGCTGAGCTCTAGTCTTACATCACCAGTTCTTTTCTTTCTGCCCACACCTTCACTGTCACATATTCTTGTTCACCTCCTATCCCTAATACTTTATGAGGGATAGCATCTCCTCCTCCTCATCTCCTATATGGGTCTCATGCCCAAAAATTGGTTTCAGCCATGACTCCTGAACACAGAATGTGTCTGTCCCTTTCTGGTAATTATAAACAGTTTGAAATCTTTCTCATATTCGATCAGGCTTCTTACATTCCACCAAGGATTTAAAATGATGGCAACCTGATCAACACCAGAACAGATCATGAACTTGCCAACTTCTCTGCATCAGCTCTCTTTCTCTTTCATTTGCACGCTAACTCCTGCCAAAACTCCTGGCATTTGAAACACATGGTTTGTTATATATTGTCTTATATTAGACCTAAATAATCCAGAACACATCAACTTTGGCAGTTTACCTCCCTAAAATTCTACTCCCCTTGTTGTTCTCTTCACACTTTTCACAGCACTATTTCAGTCAGAGAATATAGAAAAGCACAAGGAGAACATTTAAAGTCCACCCAGAACACAATATACCCAACATCTGAAAGGTCAGTATCATTAAATCCTTACAAAGGTCAAACAAGTCCAAAACCATCCAGAATAAAAGCAAACAAAGTTAGACAAGGCAAGTTTATTAGTATAGCCCATTTTTACAAACAGTTTGTTTCAAAGGCTTTACACAGCATTATGACAACATCCTCTGCCCTTAGACTCTCACCCTTACCCTCGACTGAGGAAAAACTCCCAAGAAAACCCTTTAACAGGGAAAAATGGAGGAACCTCAGGGTGAGCAACACAGGAGGGATCCCTCACCCAGGATGGGCAGACGTGTTGTTCTTACCATCATCTTCAATTAAACATGTCTGAAAATATCTATATAGATATTAATAGAAACATTAAAGATGATAATCTTATCAGCAAAACATATAAAAAAGCATTTCTAACCCAGTATCTTGATATGCTGGATTAATACCATCAGTATTTCTTGTCTCTTTCACAGGAGGCTGTAGTGATCCAAAGTAAGTACATTAAGTAAGTAAGTAATTTTTATTTCTATAGCAATTTCCTCAAATCGTAATGAAAATAACACAACATAAATACATCACATTAAAATAATAATAATAATAATAAACATAAACATACTATTAAAATAACATAATCAAGAGTCAGTGGAATCAGTCAGATGCAAAGACACTCGTAGAGCTAAATCCAAATGATGGCTGTGTGAATGATCATCATCATAGGCACCACCTCCTCACTGAGATACATGATACCATTGACTGCTTGCTGTCCTCTTTAAAAATATAGCCCGTGTTCCCTCTTTGTCCACAAGATGGCAGCACAGGACAGCTCAACAGTTAAGTTCAAAAGCTCATCCATTCTGAAAGAAAATATAATTATCTATTCAAATATGTACACAATTGTTTAAAAATACAGATGATGTGGTCTTCTCAGTTATGGAGGGAATGTTCTTACCCTGTCTCACAGCAGAATGATCACATGGAGCAAGTCCCCCCTACTAAATTTAACTGCAACTGTAAAAGCAGCTAAAGCTTTTTCACAAAGTCAACTTTTATTTATGGTTTTAAATTACAGGCAGTTTAATTTAGAATCTCTTGTCTGAATTTTAGTTTTGATTCTTTTTGAAAACGGAATAGGTGAAGACCTCACTGGATCAAATTTAGAATAGATGATCTTGATGATCAGTGTTGGAATTACATGGTGGCTTTCAAAGCACCATTTTCTGGTGCACCATGATTTCCCAAGTCACATGCACACAGTCCACTATACAAGTTGCTGCAGCATGGTCAATAACAGGGAAAAACTGCAGAAAACATCACTACTGCAGGCAGCAACATTTCATTAAGTAGAATAAGAACAATATAATAATCACACAAGTTTACAAGCCCAAACAAACAAACAAACAAGCAGAGGAACAAAGTTAACATCCTTCTGCTTCTCTTCCACACAGCTTCAAGAACAACACAAAACATGAGCAAAACACCTGAACAGTTTTTAACTACAAACAAACAAAAAAGAAACATCCATCTGTGGCTCACAGCATCCCTCCCTCTTTTTGTCCCCCTGTCATAGACATAGACTCACATCACGGAATCATAGATATTCACATATGGTGAACAGAAAGCACACAGCTCAGACAATTAATTAATCAAATTGTGTTAACTAGTGGAAAAAGATGTTTGGAAAATAGAATGGAATGAGTAAATACACAAAATTTACATAGTTTATTATTATTACTATTATTATTATTATTTATTATTATTATTATTATTATTATTATTATTATTATTATTAAGGTAAATGTAATATATGGAAAATGAAATATACCTAGGGGATGTTTTAGAGCTCCTTCCAAATGTTCCTAGTAATGCTGTCAAGTGATCCAAGCTCCTATTCACTCCCCCCTAATTCCAACCATGATCTTAACCCATAAGCTCCTTTTACAATGTAAACCTGGGCTCTGTATACACTGTAAAAGGAACATTTTTTTTATTTGCATTGTTAAAAGAAGAATAATGCTTGCTTTGAAAAAACATTTTATCTTTGTTTTGATAAAAGGAGCACATTTTATATTTTCTTTGAAAAGGTATTTTTATGTTTGCTTTGCTTTGACGATCAATGTGTTCAAAAATAGAGTTTAATATCTGTATGCATCTGAAAAATATAGAGCAGATGACATCCTTTATACTCTGTCTTTATTTGCAGATTTGCTATTGATATTTTTTTGGTAGTGATACTTAATTGAATTGAAAATCTTTATTGTTCACAAGGGGCGGTTTGGTTTGCAACAGCCCTTGACACAATCAAACACAAAATAAAACACTGAATGGAGTAGTGTTTTTTTTTTTTTTTTTTAAACAAGTAACCAATAACTGTATTTGGTTAATTTTTATCCAACCTTTATTTATACAGGTAGGGTCACATTCCCAAGAGAGACACCTTGTTACAGACAGACATCAAACCCATTCATCCAACAGCTGTATCACTGGCAAAAATGTAAAAGCACACATCAGTAGTATTTTGACCCATATTGTTTTGTGGCACACATTGTTCAAATGAAATCATTTTATCTGCAGCCAGGTGTAAGGAGAGAAGTTGTGTGGATGTGTACATTTTTTAGGATAGGCTCTTTAAAGCTTAAAAAACTTCACTGATGGAGAATGGAATGAGCAGGTGTGGCTACTGGGGGCACAACTGATAGGGGAAGAAGAGACAGGAGTAATCACTTTTTGTTTATTTACTGGAAGGAGGATAGTGATTTTGCAAGTGGTGGAAGTGTAGCCAGCACTGTAAGACCGAACAGTCAAAGTTTGTTAAAAGGATTAAGTTGTGTTAACTCAGAAATTTAAAAAACGTTAATTCACTGCTACTTTTTGAGTTATCTTAACGGATTTTCAATTTTAAGTACACAGTACTCAAAAACTTAAATTCAGTTTTGTCACTGACCTCAAATTGTTTGACTTATCGCCTGTGACGTCACCTCCAACGAGTGGAACATTGTAGTTCCCGTTTGCGCTGACTCTGTAACAGCGGCAACTTTGCAGCAAGAGAATAATTCCGATATATATTTCACGAAAAGTCATCTTTCTTGCGAGAACTTCGCTTCTGGACTGCCAGGGACGACAGAATTCCGTTGTGGCTTACAGCAGTTTTTCAGCGGGCTGATTCTACCTTCTCTTTCCTTTTTGAGCACTCCTCTCTGGTAAGTTGTCCTTCTTTGTCGTTTTACCTCCGTGTTTAGCAAATTATCTGTTGTATTTTTCGCATAAAAGCAATGATTTTATTCATTTGAATTCAATGTGTCGAGTTAAGTTTGTGTAATTATTGCCTTCACTGACATAACCTTAACTTCAGTGCAAAACGTTAGCGTGTTTTTTTTGTTTTGTTTTGTTTTTTCCTCGGTAATTTCACACTGAAAACAGTGGCCTGCTAACGTTACAGAGCTTTCTCTTTGTGCATGTCTGGCTATGTTGCTAATTTCGAGGCCCAACATTAATTAAGTTTCATGTCAGTTTTACGCCAAAAACAATATACCCCTAGCTTACCGTGTAACCCCACCTCCCCACCCCCTCCCATCTACAACGGCTGTGTAGCCCTCCAGCTCCGCGGATCATAACTGAATCAGTTTTTTGATCTTTGAACAATCTGACTGCAGAGCTGCGCGTGGTAACTGACCTGACCTCCACAAAGTCTTGCAAATTTAAAATCACATTCATTGCTTGACTGACTGCAAACACCTATTAGTCAACAGCTTTTTTGAGTCTTTTTCCCTTCACAGCCTGACAATGAAGTAGTACTGACATGTTTGTAATTTTGTTAAGTATTTAAAGACTTTAAAGGCTCCTTTGTATTCCTTGTATTTTTACTCTCATTAATTAGTGTTAGATCTGTATGATTCTGTCTATCATATCTGTCTGATTTTTCTTTCTGTAAAACTCATGTAAATCTTCTCTCTTTTAGACTGAAGCAGAAGAGGCTGGGTGTTACATGAAGTCTGCAAGCTGGTATGTAGATGTTCTAGGCATTTTTTGCCAGCTTAGGAAAAGTACTCAGTTTTCCAATGGTTTGGAAGTGCAAGCTTTGTGCTGCTGCCTTTGATCAACGGGCACTGTTGCTTCAACACTACCGTTTGCGTCATAGCAATGTCTCCTCAATTAGTCCATTGCCATGTGTGTATGATGACTGTATCTGCACATTTCAATCAATAAATGCATTGAAAATTCATTTAACACGGATACATACAAAAACAGTTGGACCAAGTCAGGCAGGATGTGTAACATTCATCTGTCCCAAGTGTGGATTCAAGCAGCCATTCAATGATAAATATCTTCTTAGTCATTTAAGATCACATTTAAAAAAACACGAGACGGTGGATTGTCCATTCAAAAATTGTCACTACCGTACTAACGTGTATTCCTCATTCAATGCCCACAAAAGTAGGACTCATCCAAACTGTGATGTCTCAGATTTTAAGAATGAGGTTGTTCACACAGAAACTGATGGCCAGTCACTGCAGAGTGAAGCTGAATCTGATGAGGGTGATCTTATTCAAAGTACCTCTGAGGTGGATACTCCTATGGATAATCTTCTGGAGTCTGAAGATGACACAGGCACATTGCAAACTCCGTTGAGAAACAACTTGGCTTCTTTGTTTTTGAAAATGCACAGTGTTCTTCATGTATCAGAGTCAGCAATACAGGACATAGTTGAAAATTTGGCACAGATATTCTCATTGTCTAAACCTCTAGTGAGAAACTCTGTCATCAGGGTTTTTCAGGAACATGATCAGGCAATTAGTGACTCACTTCTTAATGAATTAGTGGAAGTTTTGATGAAAAGTAATGTTTTTGTCAGTGCCACATTAGATGGTGCAGTGCTGTCCACTGCTAAGCGCAGGAAAACATTTGTAAGGGCCAATTATCCTCTGGTAATGCCAGTGCAGTACACTATAGATTCCAGTGGACACACGGCAGTGTATGTGTCAATACTACAGATGATTCAAACAATGTTTAGGAATACTGACATTCTCGACAAGATTCAAGAAAACAAACCATCACCACCTGGAATGTACATGTCTCATGAAGATGGAACATATTTCAAAGATAACCCACTTTTGTCAGAAGGTGGAGAGCTTAGACTTTCCCTGATTTTGTATGTGGACGACATTGAACTAGCAAATCCTTTAGGCACAGCTAGAAAGATCCACAAACTTTGTGCAGTATACTGGTTGCTTGCCAATGTACCTAGTAAATATAGGTCCAGTCTGCATGTCATTCAACTAGCTCTGCTATGCAAAGTACCTGATCTACAGAGATGTGGTTATGAAAGTGTACTTTCACCTTTGTTGAGAGACTTGCGTACTCTTGAGCAGGACAGTGTTTTTGTTGAACCTGTAGATCAGTGTATCAGAGAAACTGTGTTTTGTGTGGCAGCTGATAATTTAGCTGCCCATGGCCTTGCAGGCTTTGTGCAGAGTTTCTAAAGAAACTATGTCTGCAGATTCTGTTGCTGCACTGCAGACGAGATCCAGTCCAGAGAGGTTTCCGAAGCACAGTTAAACATGAGAACAAAGGCCTGTCATGATGTTCATGTGCAGAATGCTGTGCAGGGAGAAAATGCAACTCACTTTGGTGTTAAATGTGAGTGTGCTCTTAGCAAGGCTTTGCAACATTTTCATCCCATTACTGGTTTCCCACCTGACATACTTCATGATCTATTTGAGGGTATAGTGCCAGTTGAGTTGGCATTGTGCATCCATGAGATGATCCGTCGCGAGTATTGCACTCTTGAATATCTCAATGCACAAATCCAGAGATTTCCATATCAGCATGCTGATAGGCTTGATAAACCGCAAGTGATTCCCAAGAATTTCGCAGCAAAACTAAGCATTGGTGGGAATGGGCATGAAAATTGCACTTTGTTGAGGTTATTACCTCTTATGGTAGGAAGTAAAGTCCCAGAAGGAGATGAAGCCTGGGCCATATTGATGGACCTCAAAGACATTGTGCAACTGGTGTTGTCTCCATCTTTCACAGAGGAGTCGATCCAGTACATGCAAACTAAAATAAGTGATCACAGACAAGGTCTTCAGTCGGTATTTCCAGACTTTAAGCTGCGACCCAAACATCATTATGTAGAACACTACCCAGAACTGACAAAATGTTTTGGGCCTCTTGTTCACCTATGGACCATGAGGTTTGAAGGAAAACATCGCTTCTTCAAAAGGGTCATACACGATACACACAATTTCAAGAACGTTTTGAAAACTCTTGCTACGAGGCATCAGCACATGATGGCATATCATTTCAGTGCCCCAGCATTTTTCAGACCTGACATACAAGCTTCTAGTGTCACTTCCACCCAAGTTTCCACACTGCCTCTAGTGGCAAAAAACTTCATTGATAAGACCGATAGCCAGAACATATACAGTGCACCAAAGGTCTCTATAAGTGGAACAAAGTTTGCAAGGGGAATGTTTGTTTCTGCAGGTCAAATTGGAGGACTTCCAAAATTTAGCAAGATTGAGAACATACTGCTTGTCAATAACTCTGTTTTCTTCCATTGCAGAGACTACAACTGCTGGTACACTGAGCATTTGCGCTCATTTCAGCTGATGTCCTCAGACAACTTCTCCGTGTATCAGCTATCAGAGCTAAACGACACAGTAAGTCTCCCAGCATACAATATTGATGGGCATTTAGTGATAACACAAAAAAGATTTATTTTGATCAGAGGCTGAAAGAATTAACATGTGTTTCAAAGTGGGGACCTGTAGAATCTCATGGAGCAGTGTGGGGGGTAAAAACACATGGGCAATCTCACATCCAATATGCCACTGACACTGCCCAGTTCCCACAAGCCCAGAAGAAATGAACAAAGTGATTTTTTTTTGTTTATAGTTTTGCAGATGTTACACTGCTACATAATGCTACAATGATACATAATACAAGCCAATCAATGATTGTTTTTCATTCAAAACTGATAATGTGCTTGAAATTGTAATGCCAAAGCTAATGTTACTCATTGATCCTTTCTTTTCTCATTATCAGAAATGGCGGCTCAAAAGCTCCTTCTCCACATCCATACCTCGACTGACATAGTTAGGAAGTTGACATTATCCTGACCAGATACTGTAGATGATCTGAAAACAATAATCAAAGAAAGATTTAAGTTAGACTTTGACTTCAGCTTATCTTTTGAAGACCCAGACTTTGATGGCCAGTTATGTTCTCTTGTAGACATAGAAGAACTACCACAGAAGGCTGTGTTAAAAGTGGTCCGCTCTGAGAGCGATGACAGCTCCATTGCGTCAGATGACACAATAATCTTACCCCATGCAATCACCCCAGAGAGGGTTAATAGATGGCCCACTGATTTTCCAGTGCCCACATTTTCATATGAGGTAGAGCTCATACTTGGAGAGGGAAATGTTGCATTTGAAAAAAACGGGAAAACTCTCAAGTTGTCCAAGGGACAAAAACATAACATTCTTGAGACCCTTGCAGAGAAAATGCATAGTTATAAAGCATACCCTAGTGACAGGGAATTTTCGGAGGTCGCAGAAGCGCTCATCATTAAACATCCTTGTCTCAAAGAGCTGGGGTCACAGACTGCTTGGTACGGCTGGAAAAACAGTCTGAAGTTTAAAATGGGGAACTTCCGCACAAAGTTGAGTTGGGCAGGATTTAGTGAGGTAGCTGTAAATTCTGGAAAAAGGAGTAGGAACGACCCAGACAAACAGCCTACCCATGCTAACATTAAAAGACCAAAACGCGCAGAGGTGAATTTCCTCCCAAATTTCCCAAGAGGTGAGGATCTTGGAAGCTTGGAGCAAATTAGACTCCAAATTGTTGACGAAATAAAGATGACTGACAAAAACCTCCCCCGGATTGCATCACTGATGCAAATGACCTTTGCCTTACGCCGAAAAGAAGTCATCAGTGATGAGCTACCTGTTGGAGAGATCCTGGAACGCTGGCCTGCCCTTACAATGGAGTCCCAGGTGAATATAGTATAAGTACACACAGATTGGATTTTTTTTTTGAGCAGTATTACTTTTTAGGTGATCAAACTTATACTGTGTTAAGGTAAAGCTCTAAATGATCTAATATCTGAGAAACGGTTACAGTGATTTGATACAGATTTGTTCCGAATTTCACAGGATCACAAACATCAACCTGAAAAACCATTTCTATGCCGAGCTGGATCGACATGCTCCCCGTCTACAAAGTCTGTTCAGAAAGAAAGCTGCACGCACAGGAAAGGCAGCCGAAGCTCTTGATCAGCTCTTCAGCGCTTACGACCTCCAGGTGAGTTGGTTACACTTCATGGTGTTTGATAGCAGTACTACAGCGGATTATGTTCAAGCTCTAATCTCTTCGGTCATGAGTCTATTTTATTGAAACGTGTCTAAATAATTACATTTTCAAAACAGAAACAATTGTTAACATGTGCATGGGATATAAGGCACAGTACAACAACAAATAAGAACAGTTTTTACCATACTTGAGGATCCACAGCAACAGAGACGCTGTTGGACAGTTGCTCAAGGCAGAGTGTGTTTATCACAGAGCTGCGCATGTGCACAGCAAGGCAGCTACACCCTCTAGTGGACCCTTAGTGGTGTAATAGCACCATCTACTGACTTAAATGTGAAATTTTTCGCAAAACAGTGTGTGGTGTTTTGTCTGTTTAATGTGTTGTCTGTTTCCAAAAAACAAAAACAACTACCATAGTGTTTTTATATATATATATATATATATATATACATATCGCATCGCAACATCCAGAGTGAAGCAAGATTATTCTCTCATTTAAGGAGCAAGTTGACATCCATGGAAGACATACTGTTGTTCTCCGTGCTCTCCCTCCTTACCTGTGTGACGATGACTCAAAGTTCCTGAGGATGTGGGATGTAAGTCAGAATATTGTTATATTTTTTTATTTTTATTATTGTAATAACTGAACTGAAAAAAATATGCTTAAAAATCGGTTTCATTTTATAGAAATGTTGCATCGTCTGTGGTCATTTGATGCTGTAGTTTGTGGTGCAATCAGTTTGTATTGTGTACACTAAGAGGTGTTTCTCTCTCTCATCTTCAGCCTGTGGAGTCCCCTGAACTGGACATTGATGACGTACCACTTGGCCTTGCTTTGATCCGTGCCAATTCACCTGATGCCACATTCCTCTGCCCCGATAGGGTTGCAGTTCTCATTGAGGGTAATCTTGTGGTTGACGTGGATACATTGGCAGATGCCTATGTGATTCTTCTGGGGCTGATTTATGCACTACATTTACATTATCCAAAAGACTTGGCCAATACTTTTGACTTCATCCAAAAAGTATTGATGGGCCTGGAAGATGGAAAGTTGAAGCCCAGAGTACTGAGCCTTAAAAATGACCTGTTGGCAGTGGAGTAATCTGGCTCCTGCAAACTACGTTGATGCACAATAATTCATAGGCACAGGCAATTGAAACATCTTAGTGTTTTAATGTTATTGTTCACCTCCAAGTTGGATGTTTGACAGTTGGACAGCATTTATATAGTATTGAAAACATAATGTCATGCCTTTATAGGTACATATGGTTTACTGACTGGTTAAAATAAATAGTTTAAATAGATTTTTTTTAAAAAAAAGGTCCCAGAAAATTTGACAAGGGCCTGGCATTAGTTAGAAGCTCCTTCAAAATAACGAAGACACTTATTTTTTTTGTTGTTGTTGTTGTTTTCCTCAAGGCCTTTTATTTCTAAGGTCTCTCATATTGATAAGAACATGTGTTATTTACACACAAAAACATGTTGTTTTACAAGAGAAATATCTGATGTAACTTATAATCATTTAAAGAATTTTTTTTTGCAAAGAATTTCACCTGTAGAAATAAGTTCCACTGTTGTCACTGTTCCACTGGCCTAAAGTGACCTAAAAAAATTCTGAGGTCATGTAAATTCTGGGAAATTATTTCCTTATGTGGGAATCCTGATATTGTTCATTACAAGATATGATAGTTTAGGAAAAAATAATGAATGTGGCTTTTATGACAAGTATTGCACTCTCTCAGGTATTTAGCACATGGAAGTGTAAAATTTCAGGAAACAATTTGTTGTTGTATGTTTACTCAATAAAACTGAGTTGCATCTGACCTTGTGAATGTGTTTTTGACTGTATGTGTACTGTGTTTTTAAGTTAAAGCTACTTAAAACAAGTAGTTTTCCCTCATGTCTTACTTTGAGTTAAGCTAAGCAAGATTTTGCTTGTAGTGGAATTACTATATAGCTTCTTTTGAATTGAAAAATGTAAGTAAATGTAAACTGAAAAACTCAGTTTTACTATTAAGAACATTCAAGTTATCTACACTTGTATTTATTTTCATTGTGAAAACAAAATAACTAGTAGCATGTACTTATCAGATATGGTTTGTTAAACTTACCAAAATAAGTTAGTGCCACTTAAGATTACAAGTAAAGCATACTTAATCAAGATTGTTTCTTTAACTTAAAAAATGTAGTTAGCATTAATTAAAATTTTTGATCAGTTTCAACAATTTTTTTGAGTTAACTGAACTTGCTCGGGTTTACAGTGAGTCTGCTGCCAACCAGGCTTCCTCCTCACTGCACAAAGCACCTCAGAAGTGAACCAGGGATTATCACTTCCCTTTACTCTGAACTGGCCAAAATAATTTCCTTTATGTATCTATCTATATCTACATAAAAGAGTCATGAAAGCTTGAAAGTAATTCCAAGCAACACTGTCAACCAATGAAATTTGACCCCAGGAAAAGTAAGGGTTAGGCCGAGTATGAATTCTGTTCTCTCCATGTAAAAGCATGTATTAGAAGGACAGTAAATTAATCTTGAACCTTGAATCTCTCTGTCTTTTAATGAAACAGCGATTTAAATTGTGTATTTTAGTATGTCTAACAACACTAACCACACAGTGTTCACCAAAATCATTGACAAGTCTCAGAAATAACAGCAACATCAGCACCAGTTCAACCCACTCAGATTTATCTTATGAGGCAGGTTGCGAGCATTTATGTGTAACATATGTGAACCTGACATATTCTTAAAAATCAGCAGTGAATGGACCTGGATTAGTTTAGGTATCAGACAAAATTCAAAGTAGTTGTAGCAAGTAAACATGTTCTTTGTAACAGTAGCTGTGGCAGTGTGGAAATCGTCTGAGCATAATGTATGATGAGGTACAGTGACGTGACATAGAGTGATGTATGATGACATGTGCTATGGTGATGTGATGTGTATGGTGACATATAAGTATCGATTACATTGGCTTCAGTCATGTTTGGGTATTCACAGAGATGAACAAAAGACAAGACACAGGTGAGACACACAATGTCCCTGTGTGTGAACGTGCGTGTGTGTGCTGATGCAGGTCATGGACCACACAGGTTTCCACAATGTCAGCACTTCACTGTTACATCTGTGTGTGGCAGTAAGAGGAAAGAAGGCTAATTAGAACATTAATTAAAAATACTAATACCAAAATACTTTTGAAAAAAATTAAAAACTTAAAACTGATCATCAAAGATCTTTGTTTGGGTTGGACCACCCGTGTCAGCTGGTCCAATCATAAATGGACAACTCACTTTAACTGTATTCAGAGGTGATCGGAGCCATGGTTCCATTCTCAGTGAGCAACAACTGTAGCTTGCAGATGAGTAATGTAGAGTGTTCATTTTGAGGGGAGTGGTATTAGGGGGCGGGACACAAGCCTCCAGTTCATTATGTCACATAATGTTCTTGGTCAAAGTTTTTTTTTTTTTTTTTTAAGAAAAGAGAACCTGCAAAAAACATCAGGAAAATAAAGGAAACTACAGCTGCAGTGTTGAACAGTCCCTCACACTATTGCAGACATTGCAGTCATGAATAAGATTTCCTAAATACAGTGTATGGCAAGATATATTGCATCATGCAGTGTGCACCTGACGATACGTTGGGTTGCTGTACATCTAGTGCAGACAAAACCATGAAAACTTCATGCAAATCAAAGTATTGTCTAGACCAGTAGGTGATGCTGATTAAGACATCATATTACCATGAAGATGTCTTCAGTCTGAGACATCATTAGAAATTTGGGGTAGATTGGCCATTGTATGTTTGAGGTATGGAATTTCCTGTTCCATGGTGAATCACGGTCATGAGCTAAAAACTCAGTTTTCATAGATAGCATCATCAAGACCATCTGAGCAAGACTGAGGTGATTTTACTGAAACATCTTGGGGTACATTACACTGTGTACAATATACTTAAAATGGCTGACTTCCAGTTGAGGTTAGCTGTTGTGTGCAAGATGCTTTCTGTTCCTCTGAACACAGTGGGCAGCCTACCAACTTTCATCATGTCAATGTAAAACATACCGTGGGGGCTGCTTCATTTGAAAATACTAGAGGGCAACCTTCAGTCATATTGCAATGCCCATGATAAACACCCATAGCAGTAACTGAGGTAGGCCTTGTTTGATATCTCCAAATTATTTGGTCTGCGATATTCAGTTTACAGTCATGGCAGATTAAAGAAAGCAGGAAATAATCACATAACAACAGTTACTTTTCCTTCTTAAACAATGCACAGTCAAAACTGTATGTGTTGTCAATCCACAAAATTGAGGACTGAAAACTGTTGTGGAACCATTGTTAACAACTGAGATCATTGCATCACTATCATCAAGCAGTTTTAGTCTTGTGTGCTCACATACACAGTACTTCAATTCCCAATCATTTTCTTTCATATGTTTTCCTTTGTCTGACAGTTTGACTCAGTGACTGAAACGGGGGCCCACTAAAGCCTGGTACACACATAAAGATTTTCTAAATCTGAGATTTTTTTTTTTTTTATCTGTGAGAGACCCCACACATTAAGATAAAAAATAACATTGAACAGTTTTGACTGTATTGTGTCAAATATTCCCTGATATTCCCAATACAGCAAACCAAAGATTTGTCTTGCAACACACTAGAGTCTCGTCCCCCACTTGACTCTTGACCTCACACCACCAGTAGGTCAAAATCAGACAGATTATCTTCATGTGTGTACCAGGCTTAAGACAACATTTTATTCAAGTTAGTGGTCACCTGTGGGGCAGTGTGAGCATGGTAAAACCCACATGAATTTCACAATGGACCTCAATCAATGTGAGGTTTGTGTGGAAGCGCTGACCAGAGTAAAAAAGGTTGTAGGAGGCAGACTCGAAATGTAAGGTCCAAGTATCAAAAACAGTATCTATTATTCTAAAAATGAGTGTCACCAAAAATATACATTAAACCAAAAGAAAGTATCCACAAAAGTATCAAAGAAAACAACAGTTAACACATCTTAACAGAAAAAAATAGACTCAACATTAACATGAAAGAACACAGCGTGCACTCTCCTGCACACATGGCATCCTCACTCCCTGACACCACACAATGAACTGCCTCCCCCTGCCAACTGGCAGCCAAAGATAGGAATGCACCTGGGCACAACCACGAAGCAGGGAAGATTCTCCTTCTTCTGAGAACAGAATATTAATTTTCTGCACATCACACACCGGACAGACACGTAAGCTTCTTTCAGACACACCTTTGTCCTATCACTAACTATAGAGGTGTAAATGACAGTATCATCTGCATATAGTTGGGCTGACATATTAGAACAAATTGAAGGAAGATTATTACAACATCTATTGCACGTCTTGCCTTGCCTTGCCTTGCCTTATTAATAAAAATTGAAAAAAGAAGAGGACCAAGTGTCAAACCCTGGGGTACACCTCTTTGTTGAACAAATAAATCAGACTTACACCCTTAAACAACACATTGAATTCTAAGAGTTAAACCAGAAAAGTGTATTTTGCAAGAAACCAATTGCATAAAGCTTGTCTAGGAGTAAATAGTGGTCAACCAAATCAAAAGCCTTATTCAGATCAATAAAATAGCTCCTGTCAGATTACCAGTGTCAGATGCTGAAAATATATCATTAGTCATTTTTAAAAGAGCCATGGTTGTTGAATGATTAGGTCTGAATCCAGGCTGAAAAGGTGACGGGATATTATTGATTTTAAGATAATGTGATATTTGATTAAAAAAAAAAAAAAAAAAAAAGGTTTTCAAATACTTTTGCAACAGTAGAGATTATTGATATTGGTCTGTAATTATTTGGATCAAGAATGTCGCCACCTTTATGTATTGGTGTAATTCGTGAATATTTCCACATTGCTGGTATCTCAAAGGTAACTAAGGACATGTTGAACAGATCAGCAAGAGGAAACATAGGGATATGTTTTTTGATGAGCTGAGTGGAAACAGGTGAGCAGGAGAGACTGACCACACACATGATCTGTGGGAGAAAGAGAACAGAAATAGGAAGAGAAGAAACAAAAACATTAGACATCAAACTAGTGTGGAGTTGCTCACTGACAGTAATTATTGAGGCAAGGCACACTGGCTTAACTTTGTTCACCAGGAGTCAAAGTCCATTTTTATATAGGATCTATGGTTCCCGCAGTTTTACTGCTCACCACAATTTTGTCCCATTAGTTTTTTGAAGAGAAATTAAAATCACTCTCCTGGCTCACTCATTCTTACTGAGGATTAAATCACCAAATGAATATAAACTTTGATGAGCCCTGCCTTTTAAATCATGCCTCTTTTAACCTGGTTGCAGCTTTTAAACATCGGATTAACCAATCGCTTTTATTTTCTCTCTGAATGACCGACCTGCCCCCAGGCTTGTTTGACTAGCTGTACTGGCTTGGCTAGCTTGCTTACTGGACACCTAATCTCCTCATCGGTTTACGTTCCATGACGTAGTCAGGTTGCAGCAGGCCCTAGATACCTGTGGCCACTAGTACCTGCACCTACTGTACATTCCAAGTCTATTAAACTGACATTGCTAAATGCCCGTTCTGTTGCCAACAAATCATTTATCTTGTATGATCTATTTATTTCCAAAGAACTAGATTTTATGTTTCTCACTGAAACCTGGCAAAAGAATGAGGAATATGTGTTTATGAATGAACTCTGCCCACTGGGATATTCTTTTATATGTGCCGAGGACCACTGGTTGTGGGGGGGGGTTGTCCACATAAGGACCATTTTTCCTCCTGCAGACTGAGCTCTGGAACTTCGTTTGCACTTCTAGTGACTAAAGTTGGTTGCACTAACCTGTTCCTTTGTATTTTGATCTATTGCCCTCCTGGTGGCAACGGCTCGTATTTATCTGAGTTAAGTGACTTCCTAGCCTCCATAATTAAATTTGAGAGAATCCTCCTTTTAATGATTTTAATATGGCCGTAAACGACACCTCAAACACCTTTGCTGCTAACTTCTTAAAGGTCACAGATTCCGTCAGTTTTACCCAACATGTAAATAGCCCAACACATATTAGGGGTAAGACTCTGGACCTGATTTTCTCACAAGGGTAAAACCTAGACATCATTGGCTTACAGGACCTTCCTGTGACCGATCACGAATGTATTCTCTTTAATGTGTCTTTTAACACTGATTATACACCCAGGAAGCATGTTATGTTCACATATGTCAAACAACCAATCTGCTAAGAAATTTTCATGTGTTTATAACAGTCCAAGGCAGCTTTTTGGTGATGAGAGTGATGTTAACTCTCTAGTTCGCACTTTTAACTCGCATTGCTCAGTTACTTTAGATGAGGTTGCTCCTTGCACTCTTGCCACTGTCGCCAATTCCTCCCCCTGGATTAATGATGACATCAGCTGTTTTAGATACAAATGTAGGCATGTAGCACGCCTCTGGAAGTCAACTCAGCTTCAGGTCCACCGTATCCATTTTAAAGACCTCCTAATGGAGGTCTTTAAAATGGATACCATGGCTTTGAAATCCATGGTCAAAGCTGCTCTACTATTAATAACCTTGTCTGTGCCCAGCCCCCTGCGGTGCCTCTCTTCTCTATTAATGACTGTAACAATTTTCTGCTATTTTTTGTCAACAAAGTGGCCAGTGTCAGAGCAAGTATAACTCCCTCTTCAGCCCATCTTCCTCCTGCCCCCCCTAGATGGCAGCCAATACTGGACTGCTTCCAGCCGATCTCCCCACAGGATTTAACTGAGCTAGTTAGCAGTATGAAGATCTCCTCCAGCCCGTTGGATGTATTGCCCATGTCTCTACTGAAAAATGTTTTTGGTTCCATTGGTCCTTCCCTGCTTTATATCATCAATAGCTCTTGTCTATGGCTGCTTCCCATCCTATTTTAAACAGGCGGCTATCCAGCCACTTCTTAAAAAGCCCAATATGGACCCTTCGTTATTTAGCAACTTTAGGTCCATGTCTAATTTACCTTTTATTTCCAAGATTCTAGAAAAAGTAGTTGCTAACCAACTAGTCTCTGCGCTGAATAAGCATAACATCCTTGACAAATTTCAATCTGGTTATCGTCTGAAGCATTCCACTGAGACAGCGCTTCTCAGAGTGTCTAATGACATCATGATGGCCTCTGATACTGGTAATTGTACTGTCCTAGTGCTGCTTGACCTTAGCGCAGCATTTGATACTGTCGATCACCACATCCTGTTAGATAGGCTCTATAACTACGTAGGCATCGACTGGTTTGCCTCCTATCTTGCCGGTAGAAGTTTCTCCATAGCAGCTGGCCCTTTTATGTCTGAGTCTGTCCCACTAACTTGTGGGGTGCCTCAGGGCTCAGTATTGGGTCTGATTTTGTTTAATTTGTATATGCTTCCTCTTAGCAACATTATAAGCAGGTTTAATGGTATCTCATATCAACAACGTCCTCCAGCTTAATGCTGCTAAGACTGAGGTCCTGATTGTCGCCCCTGACAGTACGACTTCTAAGGTGGTTAGTTGTTTAGGGACTTTAAATTCAACTATCCGCTCTAGCCTGAGAAATCTGGGAGTCACTTTCAACCAGGCCATGCACTAGAGCCCTGCGTGGGGCTGTTTTCTTCATCCCACTCCTGCTCACTCTCACTGAATTTCTGACCATTGCACCCTGACCTGCACCCACAATGTGTGTGTTACACTCCCGCCTGCACCCACAATGTCTATGTCCACGCCCGCCTGCACCCACAAAACTCTGAGAATTTATGCCCACACAATAATAGAGATGCATTGATTTTGTGTCTTCTCCTGTCCCGCAGGAGAAAAATGTCATTTTATAGACTATTATGGGGTTCCCTGGCCTGCATGTCTTTTTACGCACTGGTCAGGGATAGCACTCCTATTTCTTGGTTTTCATTTAGTTTTTTTTTTTTTTTACTTCATATGTTGACTTCATCATCCTGTTGCTCCCGCAGTGTTTTCTTTTAACTGCCCGTTCCCGCCCACAGCAAAGTTCAAACCGCCTGCTCCCACAAGATTTGCGGGACCCAAGTATTCGGTTGTGGCGTTGCGCCTAAATGTTCCCACACTACACACAATTTTTTTTGCCCATTAACCCTGATCCGTGGAGGGCAATCCAGATCATGGGTCAACAATTCAACAATGATATGTTGCACCACTACTCCTTAGGTATGAAACATCCCATCACTTGGCAATCTGTTACGTAATGCTGACTGACTCATATGGTGAATAGGTTTTGGTTCCCTTCAAAAAAAAAAAAATTGGGATTGGGATTTTTCTGGGATTTGTCTTTTGGACAATGGAAAAATGGAGCAAAGTGTATGACAAAATCAGAATTTTTTAAACCGACATGTTCTGTTTAGTAGGATAGTCTTCACTACTCCACAGTCTCATTACTTCACCACCACCACAACAAAACCTCAACTTCTATAGAAGCCTTTCCTTTTACAAATGTATTGACAGTTTGTAAAAGCACCAGTATATATACTCCACTTGCTTATGTTGTCACAGTCAATGCTAGCAAGATCTGAAAATTGCACCTCCTCTGAGTTCCATCCCCCTCCTCCCCCTCCCGTCAGTGTGTACGTGCAAGCCACACCCCCACAAACTGGAATGCGCTCCGCACGAAAATGAGAAGCGGCAGGAGGAGTAAAGGAGGAGACGGCAGGAAGAGTATATATATACATATGTATATATATATATATATAGTACTCCTGCCGCTATATATATATATATATATATATATATATATATATATATATATATATATATATATATGATCATGTTCATTACCTGGTTTTAGTGATCATTGCTATATCTATACATATATATATATATATATATATATATATATATATATATATATACATATATATGCTATAATCTATTCAATACTAGCGTCACCGACCCGTTTTAAACCCACAGAGAAGCTAATATTAGCATTAGGCTAATACAAGCTACAAAAGCAGCTACGATAACAAATCCTCCCCTAAGCAAAAACATATAATTACCTGTCCAACAGAAAGAGAGCAACCTCAGCATCACTTTTCAGGCCCTTCAAATCCCTCAGTTGTCTCCACTGCTCAAAAGCAACACCGATGTTTACTCTGGTTTGACGTCTGGCTCTATCCAGAGCCTTTTTGTTTGCAGCCTTTTCAGCCTCCATCTTTCTCTTCCTTGCCTTTTTCTCGGGGCGAGCCGTTACAAGTAACACTGGAAGTAGTAACTGGGGCTGCATTTTCTCAGCCACTGCTCATAAATGAGCATGAAATCCGTTCTGCTGTAACTCTGTACACTGATTTCTTCTGGCAACAGCGACACGTGAAGATTGTGCACACACGTCAGAGACAGGGATCGAGGAGGTGGATACAGAACTAGACATGAAGGCATCTGATTGGTTTTTGCTCTTCGGTGCGAAGAGCGTGGATTGGTTGGAGTTTTGTCAGTCCTGCAGCTGCCACAGAGGACTGATTATTTTCGTTCCTTTTTCTGAATACATAATGTATTGATTACTCAGAAGGTAGAAGGACCATTTCATGCAGTATAACAAAACATGTTTCTGAACAGGATTACCAACCTCAGCTTTAAGGACTATATCACTTCAGTTCACTGACACACTGTACTGGATTTCCCTTCTCCCCAGAGAAAGAGCTGACTTTCCTGACTGTCACTGTATTCTGCACTCTGATCCTCCCAGATTCCGTCATCCTGAACACTCTGGTTTATTGAATGTGTATTTTGATGGCTGAATAAGCTGTGTAACACAAGTACAAGACATTTTCACAAAACATAACATACTGTATCTAAGAAAATACCCCAGAGCTGTTATCTTTAAGCTGTGACGTCTCATGTCATAATGATTGTCGAAATGTAATCACTGCAAGCATAAAAGCCAGTCAGCTCACCAGTCTGAGCTGCTGCCTCATCTTTCTATGTTTTTTCCTTTCAAACAAGATCAGCCCAAACAGGTCATGTGAAATTTAAATTTTAAATGTGTTACACATATGTATTTTGTGTCAAAAGAACAAGAAATGTGTTAATTGTATAGCCCATACAGGTTGATGTTGTGCTGTGTGAAGAGTTTTGAAAAAGTGTTACAAGTATTGAAAAACAGGTTGTAGTGATTGTAAAAAAAAAAAAAAAAAAAAAAAAACTGTAAATACAATAGCAAAATGTAGAGGTTCAAAGGAAACTATAGCACAAAAGTCAATATATGATCAATACAATATTGTGTTGATTGTAAAACAGTAGATCTGACACATGTGATCACATGTGATTCAGTTTGTGTTATTCCATCAGTTGTTTGTGTTTTTCATGACACTGCGCTGTGACTGACTGAATGTTTTTATGTTTTTTGCTTTTATAATTTGCAGCCGTGTTAAGTATCTTTCAGTATCTGTAAAAGCACTATACAAATGAAATGTATTATTATTAACATATATATACCAATGATCACTAAAACCAGGTAATGAACATGAACATATTTATTAATAAAAACCAAATTGAAATAAAAACGTTATACTTACAGTGGCCAGCTGCAGGCCTGGTGGAGGGCCTCCACCTCGGCCTCATTAATGGTTGCAAACTAAGAAGGTGATGCTTCCATTTTCTAAAATTCAAAAATAAATAAATAACCAACATGGTACCACGAACAGCAAATAAAATGTGAAATGTTTTTAGCTTGTAAGCAAATAACCATGTTAACATACAGCTTCTTACCTTGTCAGCTCGTCCAAAATGATGGCGGTCATGTGGTTTGCGTAGGTGTCTGGTCATTAACTCGTGGCAATGCAATGTGTAAAGTTCTTTACTGCTGCTGCAGGTTAAAACGGAAGCAAAGCTGAAACCTTGTGTGACTAGACTGTGTTTAGAACGCATGAAGGCTTTTATTCTGGAAAAAAGACAAAGGAAGTGGCTCCGAGGCTCCACTAATGAACTCCTGTAACTTCATCAGTCACAGACTTTTTTTTTTGCAGCATGATGTGTTGCGGAGGGCTCTGGAAGGCCGGAGCTGAACCGGAGCCGTGACGCAGCGCATCCGCAGCCGGTGGAGGCACACTGACTAGAATTGAAACGAATCGGCTCCGCTGCCGTGCCGGAGCGGAGACGCAACACACACACATCCAGTGGAATCCCGGGGTTAAAGTAAGTATACTGCAAGTTCTTTAAGACTGTCACAGCAATGTTTTGCCAACTTCTGTTACATTTGGACCTAATTTGATTCAATTTGCATGGGAAACTGTAAGCCGCTGGAGTTTTTTCAGCGAAAACGTGCTGAATATTACCAACAATCATCCCGCTTTGTGAATGCTACTTCAGTAAACCATCGAGCACTGTTAGCATCACATAAGGTGGCGTACCAAATTGCTCAGTGCAAAAAACAGATAATCCCATATTTCTTTCTTTTTTTTTTTTTTTTTTTTCTTTAATGTTAATAAGGATACAATGTTATGCAGAGGTGTACTTATAACAAAATAATTGAGAAGCACTGGTTTAACTAGTTAGCTGTCCATCTGGATGAATGTAAATTTAGCATGGACATCTCTCCACTGTTGCAGTATCATTAGCGTCTGTCATGTGTTCGCGTTTTGCGACAAGAACTAACAGTCAACAACAGAGTAGCTATCATATCATTGTTGACAAATGTTTGCAAATTGTCATCTGGCATGATCACATGCTTAATGGGTACCCTCTGTCTCCTAACACCCAACTGTCCAGAGGTGCACTGCAGCACCGTGAAAGTCACAGGAATGGCACATTTTGCTAAAAGTGATGTATTATTGTATGTATTTTGTATGAAACGGAAGCAGGGAGATATCTCCAATTTCTTGACTAAGAAGAAAATGACTCAGAGTAGCAGGGAGAGTGCAGGTGACCAGCAGGATTGTGAGTCTGCTGATATTGAAATATTGAGTCAGAGTCAAGATGAATGCAGCCAGGCAGCTGACACAGAACAACATTTGCAGGGCCAGGCCAGTACTCATGGACTTCCAGATGAAAAGGCAGGTATTAGGGAAATGCTTTAAAATGTGTAATGTGGTGTCCTGTATGATTTTACAATTATTCAGTTAATGAATTTATTTAAATACCTTCTAAACTGGCACTATGCACTTAAAATTGTGTACTTGTTAAATGTCTGCACTTCATGCTATATATTATAAAAAATAGTCATGTATGTTTTGTTAAAAATAGAAGTGTTGACTGTGTCAATCAATACTTTCAAATGCACAAAGGGAGAAGACTGACCCTGGTGATAATGAATCAGATGACAGTTGCTGAATCAGATGACAGCTGCAGCCACTCAAGCAGCAACAGCAACCTCCCAGTTCAGTTCAGTTACTCTTTTGTATTACTTGCCTGCTGAAATTCAGTTGTCCCTTAATATATTTAAAAAGGTAAAACTTGTCTAAATGTTACTTCAGAGTTGACATTGCTTAATGATTCAACTCAAATTTAAAATGTTAAATAAAATGTTAAACATCTTTAAAAGTGAACTTAATCCTTCTTCCTCATTTAAAAATTCCTGAATTTATATGTAGGCATATATTTTCACTGATAGATTGCTCCTGAGATCTGATGCACATACTGGTCTACACTTTTGGCATGGTCTCTGACTCTGCCTAGTGGACGAGGCAGGGAATACACATAGAGAACATCAATTCACTGTAACTGGATCATGGTCCTGAGGTCTGATGCACAGACTGGTCTACACTTTAGGCATGATCTTTGACTCCACCTAGTAGATGCAGAGATCGCTGCAAGTCAGTATAACACCAACATACATTGTCCTAACATTTCCAAATTTTGTTTACATGATAACAGTCCACCTCTGAACATATCTGCATACTCACACCAGTTTTTCTCACAGCGCCACCTATTGAAAACAGGAAGGAACTCTTTACTGACAGTTTTTTCATTTCAGTGACATTTTCCATCTTAGCCCTGATGCAGAGACAGACATCTGCTTGTGGCTTGGTCTCTGGCTCCGTCCAGTGGATGCAGTGAAGATTACATGCAATAAGGTTGCATGTCTCCTCCATTGCTGTGCAGCCTGGCACCACAGCCCCTGCATGCTGCAGGCCCCCCCGCGGTGGCCCGGGAGAGCGAGGGCCCAATCACAGCTGCTTGCAGCTTTAATTATTATTTTATTTTTCCAATTTAGGAATAGGAATTACTTTATTAATCCCCAAAGGGAAATTCATTTGTCTGTCAGCTCATCAACCATTTACAGAAGAATGAAGAAGCCTGATGTCTGAAGGTACAAAGGATCTTCTATATTTCTCCGTCCTGCAGTGAGAGAGAGGAGCCGTCCACCACCGCTCTTTTCTTGGTCCATCAAGGTGTTATGAAGAGGATGATCTGAGTTGTTCAGAATGGCCTCCACCACATATCTCTCCACCACATCCTCAGTGAGTCCATCAGGGAGACATGACTGAAGTCAAGTGCCTCAGGATGTTTAGTCTGTAACCTAGCAACAACTTCATGGAGAACTTCACATGGAACGTCAGCAGTGGGATGTACACAAGTATTGTTTTGATTTGAAAAAATGTCTACTTCCTGAGTCTTCATCTATATGTCCAGCTCCTCATCACTCTTGTTGGGCAGAGAGTTGATATTGTGCATGATGACTGACAGCAGAAAGGACCTACAGCACATCTCCACTTCCAAGCCTTTAACCTCTGCACCACCAGCACAGCAACCATGAAAGCAGCTCCTCATCCAGCTGGAACAGGGTGGCATCCTCCAGACTTGCTCCATTTTCAATGACAGAAGCTCCTCTCCCCACGGAAGTGTCCATCAGTAGTTGACAAAGTACGAGAAAAACATACAAAAACACAACAAAATAGAGCAAAGGTTGAGTAAAAACTCAGAACTACCAGACTTTGCTGCTCCCAGTTGAAGCGCATGTTCTGGAAAATTATTTCATTTATTTCTTAAAGCATTTATTTTTAATCCTATTTTTAATCCCTTTACTGTATATCTTACCAACAGATGGTTCCCTTTTACTTATCCCTTTTTCAATCAGTAATTACCAAATAAACAAAGATAAATAATACAATAATAATAATAGTAATAACAGTAACAGTCACAGCTAGTGCAAAATATCACATAGGTAACAAAAAATCAACTTCTCTGACAGTCCAGGTTCAGTGGGAGTTGGCTCAATGTTAGGGAAGAATTTCACTTCTCCGTATAGTTTGTGTAGTTAAAGGTAAATCCCTCTTTGTTTATAGGTGAAAGTTGAGAATTAGATGTTTTCTTTTAGATATGTTTCTAGAGACAGTTTATCTGCCCTGAACTCTCTCTTAGGGACATGGACATGTTCATTCCCCTGGCGCCTTCACCAGATAACACTCTGAGTGAGAGAGAGACCATTGTTGTTCTCGCGTCACCTAGATGGTGTGAGTCTTTATCTTAATGTTTATGCCCAATAGCCAATGGAATGTTAGCACATCTCCCTTTGTGGGCTCAGTCCACCTTCCTAGTATATGAATCTGAACTTTGCAGTTTGGCCCTCAGAGTTGAGGTGGCATCACTCACTCATGCTGTGTCGATGACTCTTCTGTTCTCCTTGATCAAGTCTATTAAACTTCTTCAGTATAAGACATCCAAGACTCCAGTGCTTCTTCTTCCTGCATTAGCACAGAATTTCTCCCTAACACTCGCCACCTCAGTCCCAACTGTAATGTCCTCAAGACCAGCTTAACTGAAGAATTATGAAGTTGTCAATAATGATGAAGATTAAGGTGATAGGGAGCGATGCAGGTGATGATGAAGATGAAGGGGAGTGATGATGATGGGGACGACGATGAGGAGGGCGCCGATCAGGCACACAATTACACACATAAGCTCCTGGCCTTGAAACCACAAAGTCAGGAAAAATAATTATTATAAAGCTAAAACACACTTTCTAAAATCTCTAAATGATGTTGTTATTATTTAATGAATATAATATTATTTATATTATTAATATTTCAATAAAGAAACAAACAAAAAATGACATTCTTCCATAACATTTTCAATTATCAAAAACATTAAAAGACACAAAGTTCATAAATCTTATTTTCTGATCATAAAGTAGACAGTCCTTTTTTCCACAGTATAAATGAAACATTAAACTTAGAGTGATTTGTTTACATATTTAAAAACCATCAGCTTTATCAGCTGATAATCAGCTGATAATCAGCTGATCCCCACCCACCGGCACCAAGCCAGCTAAAAATAATTCTAACGCCATTGCGGTTAACTTTAATACCCATGAAAACTGACAGTAACGGGCACCAATACTAGCAGTTAATAATAATAGTGTTTTAGAATGGGCCCGAACATTTGTAACATTAGCGTGGCGTGGAGTTACTTTATGACAAATTATCATTTCACTCACCAAGATCTCTTTGATTTAAAACAGCAGGATCATTACTGTTCCAGGACGGTTTATCTTCTTTTCTCTCTGTTGGATGTTTCTGTTATTGTTCTGTTTGTCTGTCTCTGACTCTGTGGAGCTCTGTGTCTACTGGAATGTCTCTGAGGACTATCTCGCCCATCTTCCTCTGCTGCCACTACAGTTACGCCTGACTCTTCTGCTTCAGCACCACTTGCTCTTCCAGTTTCCATTTCAGGTAAATTTTCTCTTTCAGGTTTCATTGCTTTTCCATGTAGAGTGTCTTTTTCAGGTTCTTTTTCCTCTTTCAAGCCCTCTTCCAGGTAAGTTTTCTTTTAAAGATTCCCCTTTCAGGTAGGTTTCGATTCTAGGTAAGCTTTGTTTTTCAGGTTCCCTTTCTCTTTCAGGTTCTCTTGCATGTAAATTTTTTTTCAGTTTTTTTTTCTTTTCCAGGTTCTCTCTCAGGTAAGGTTTCTTTTTCAGGTTGTCTTTCAGGTAAGTTTTATTTTTCAGGTTCTCTTCCAGGTACAATGCAATACAATACAATACAAATTACTTTATTAATCCCCAAAGGGAAATTCATTTGTCTGTCAGGTAAGGTTTCTTTTTCAAGTAAGGTTTCCCTTTCAGGGTTTGTTCAGTTCTCTTTCAGATAAAGTTTCCCTTTCAGGGTTTTGTTCGGTACTGCAGGGATGCCAGTTACTTTCCACTTTCCGCACTGCAACATCCTCATCTGATTGATATCCGTTCCATCTTGTTCAGTAGGATTCAAGCAAACAATCTGTCTGCATGTCTCTCAGGGTGCAGCTCTGAGAGCTGTGGAGCTCTGTGTCTACTGGAATGTCTCTGAGGAGCATCTCGCCCATCTTCTTCTGCTGCCTGTGGCATGGGACTGTTTCAGGTGAGACTGATTGTTTCTCTGTTGTAGGCAGAAATCCACAGGGCAACAGGAGGTCTCTATGTAATGTTGTCAGGGGTCTGCTGTGGTTCTCTGGCTTTACAGTATACACTGGAAGCTCACTGGCACATCTGTCACCTGTCACCACATGAATTGCAGGTTCCCACTTATCAGCCAATTTGTGTTTCCCATGAAGGCAGACACTTCTTACCAGCACACAGTCTCCAACTTCAAGTGCAGATTCTGTGATGTGTTGATCAAATGTGGCTTTGTTGCAGCACTTTTGGCAGCATTGCTGGTTGCCAGTCTGTAGCTCTCCAAATGAGATCTCAAGTTGCATACATATTCTGAGTGGGATGTCTGAGGACAGTTTTTGAGTGGGACTCCAGATATACCCAGTTATGTCATTTTTAGTGCAGTTGTAGGCATGCAGTAATGGTTGTACAAACTCATGCCAATGCACTTTGTCTTGATCTTGCAAGGTTCCCAGCATGCTCAGAAGTGTTCAGTTGAATCTTTCAATAGGGTTCCCTCTGGGTGCTGTTCTCACTTTCTGGATTCTGGCCAATTCACACAGCTCTTTCATGGTTTTGGATTCGAAGTCAGGCCCTTGATCACTGTGTAAGGGCTCTGGGAAACCATAGTGGATGATGAAGTTCTCCCAGAGACACGAGCTAGCCAGGAGAAATTGGTTTTGGCAAGTAAGTCTGATGACTAATTATAACTCTCTTATAATTAGTGGGCCCCTTGATGCAGATTCTGACAAAGAATTAATTCAACATCTGAGTCAACATGGCTCAATCAGATTTGTTTGCATAGATGCTCCCAACACAGAATTTCATGAACGTGTAGTAGTTGAATACACTGATTACACAGCAATACAGTCATTGAAGCCACTGCTGCTAGTCACATTTCCCTGCCAAGGTTAAGAAGGAGCCTGCCATCTGAGACTGCTAGCAGATGTGTATGCCCCTGAAGTGAGTAGCACCACCACCGAGACCTACCTTGAACAGCTGCAGGCAGTTGCATGAATGACTGGCAAGACTTTGGAATAAATCCTTGAAACAGAACATGTGAAGCTCAGTGCAACCATATTGATAACTGTTACTCTACAGTATTCTCTCTTTCTTACTGTATTTGTTGTAAGATTTTTTTATTTCCTTGTTAAAAAATGAAAGGGGAAAAAAACTTTGTTGTGACAAATAAAATACCTGTCAGCTGATTACTGTTGAAATTCTACTTTTGAGCTCCACACAGAATTGTTTGAGAAAAGAGTAATAAAAATAGCAAAGACTTAAGTGTTTTGTGTAAAGTACACAAGTGTGTTGCTGTTGATTTCAAAGTGATTCATAATGGTGCATATGTGTATCATTTTGTTGCTAGAATGACATTTTTAGAAAGGATTGTTAGGTTTTGATTGCAGAGTTTCATTCTGACAGAGTTTCATTTAGACTTCATCAAGTGTTCTGTCTTGTCTTGCTTCCTTCAGCTCTCACATAAAGCATGTGACTAGGACTGCCTTCTTTCACCTGCGCAATATGTCTAAAATCAGAAATATCCTCTCTCAGAGTGATGCTGAGAAACTGGTCCACGCATTTATTACCTCTAGGCTGGACTACTGTAACTCTCTCTTGTCAGGATGCCCAAAAACCTCTCTGAAGAGTCTCCAGCTGGTCCAGAATGCTGCAGCGAGGGTTTTGACAAGAGTTAATAAGAGAGAGCACATCTCTCCCATTCTAGCTTCTCTCCATTGGCTTCCTGTAGGATATAGAATAGACTTCAAGATCCTTCTACTTACCTACAAGGCTCTTAATAACAAAGCTCCAACTTATTTGAAAGACCTCGTCATTCCATACTGTCCTACCAGAGCACTTCGCTCCCAGAATGCAGGTCTGTTAGTGACCCCCAGTATTTCTAAAAACAGACTGGGAGGTAGAGCCTTCAGTTACCGGGCTCCTCTATTATGGAACCAGCTCTCTCCATGGGTCAGAGAGGCAGACACTCTTTCTACATTTAAGGCTAGGCTTAAGACCTTCCTCTATGAGAGAGCTTTTAGTTAGGGCTGGCTCAGGTAGCCCTGATCCATTCCATAGCTACGCTGCTATAGGCTTAAACTGCTGGGGACACATCAGGTTACATGGAGCCTTCTCCTTCCTCTCCTCTCCTCTCCTCTCCTCTCCTCTCCCCTCACATTTTGAACTGTCATTAACTGTTGCACTTTGTAGTCTGGCCTTGGTGTCTCGCACTCTCTCTGTATTTCCACAGATCTCTTCAGAGCTCCATCCCCCTGCACCAACCAACCAACCGCCGCCTCCATCACCTCCTTTCTCCTGCTGTTAAACCGGCCTGCACTCCCTGCTCATGACCCAGTCTGCCGTCCACTGGTCCCATTAAGCCATTTTCGTTTCTCGTTAACTGACTGATTCCATCTCCATGATTTCCGTATTTCATGTTGTAAATTGTTTTCTTTGTCTGTATACAACATCTATTGCACGTCTGCCCATCCTGGGTGAGGGATCCCTCCTCTGTTGCTCACCCTGAGGTTTCTCCATTTTCTTTTTCCCTGTTAAAGGGTTTTCTTGGGAGTTTTTCCTCAGTCGATGTGAGGGTCTAAGGGCAGAGGATGTTGTCATAATGCTGTGTAAAGCCCTTTGAAACAAACTGTTTGTAAAAACGGGCTATATAAATAAAATTGCCTTGCCTTGCCTTGCTTGTGTGCAGAGTTTTGACACAATAAGGCAAATCTTGCAAAATGTATGTAAGCAATTGACAAAAACAGACAGCATCACAGATGTTGTTAGGGGAACTTGAATCAGCTTTGAATACACTATCTGGTTTACTTGTAGTTGTGGCAACTGTTGCACCACCAACTACCACCCACCTCCTAAAAAGGCCCACTCTGTTGTGCTGCATGTCCTCCACTGTGCTGTGCCCCACACCCTTGGCTGTAAGTCTGCTTTCCTGTGATCCTCACCTGGCTGTAAAAAGCATGTGTGTGTTTGTAGTGTATCATGTCCCGGTGCTACAGACCACCACCTCTGCTCCACTAATCCTCTCAGCCTATCCCCCTCGCTGCATCTGTCTCCATTTATCTATCCACTTATCTGTCCATCTCTCATCAGGTCATTGTCTCTACTGTCTCCTTTCAAACATCACCCCTCCGTTCTTCTGCTGATACCACTGTCCTTCACACACACACACGCACGCACGCACACACACACACACACACACACACACACTTTCAAAGACATTGCTGTCATCGTCATCAAGTGGCCCAGCTTGCCCCACTGAGACTGGCTCTCAGCTCAGACTGCCAGACTGTAGTGTCTGAGAGAAGTGCAGTAAGACTGGCATCAAAATAAGGCCCTGGCGTGCGCACACACACACACACACACACCAAACACCTCTACTCAGGTCTCATACTGTACCTCTACTATTCAAAACACACTTTCATATTATAATATTAATTAATATTAGAATACATAAAATACATTACTCACAAAAAGTTAGGGATATTTGACGTTGGGGTGAAATTGTAAAAAGTGATATTATATCATGAAAATAGGTATGGAATGGTCATTTCTTCAGCTCAAACTATTTATTGAAACGTAAAGGCTATAGTGCATTTTAGGTGCTCTATGAAATTTCATCTGTGAGCCAATTATCCCTAACTTTTTTGAGTAGTGAATGATAAATAAATATGTTTATACAGCTAGATTTAAGAAGAATACAGTTTCTTCTCTCTCTTCAAATAAACGTGTTTCTGTATTCTTTGGTGAGTGAATCAAACACAGTGATCAGAATATTAATATTATCAGAACATCTGCTCTGTATCTGCCTCTCCATCCTCTCCTCTCTCAGTTTGTCATCTCTCTGCTGTGATAACATCATGTTATCTACTCTCCAAATTAAAACACCAGCCTCCTGCCCTTCACCAACACACATCTGCTTTGTGTGTGTGTAGGTCACAGTGATTTCCCTTGTCTTGTAACAAAGGTCAGTGTGTGAGTGTTAGGTGAGGGAGTAGAGGTCAAAATTTGGTTTACGACAGAGTATGGAATATTATTTTAAATTTCTAACTTACAACAATGTTGATTATTCATGACCCCCCCCCAACACACACACACACACACACACACACACACCTCCTCCAAGTGGCATCCACAAATTCACATACAGATAAATAGACCCCAAAATGCAAATATACTGGCTATGTATTTAAAAACAAATGAAAATAAAACATACAATCACATAAATGACCTTAAACCCACCTTGTAGATCATAATACTATCATTCTGGCCCTTGCAGGAGGAAAGGGAGGTAATAACTCCAACAGACACAGATTTAATTAAAGCTGTAGTGGTTGGGGCCAGGCAATTTTGAACAATTTTAAAGTGTTTTGCTTCATAAGAGAATATCTGATGTTTAAAATTGACTGCAATTTTCCCCATGAGAGCAGAATTCAAAATGTTTTCAAAAATTCAGGTTTTGAGATGAAATTCTGATATTTGCCAAACTTCATCAACCACGACTCCAAAAGGTTTGTGCACTGTAGGCTAAGGTTTTCAGATATCAAAATTCCAGGTGTTAACTTTGTGGAGGATGATCTGAAGATGCAGTGCAGCAAATTTGGTGTTAATTGAGCAAAAATTGTGGGACAGAGTTTTACAGTTTTTGGAAAAAAGACAGTGATGGACTTCATAATTTGCACTGAGTACAGAAGTTTCTGCAGTACTGGGGCTACATTTTGGTGAAAGTTGCAAAATTGTAGGGGCCTTTGTGCAAAGTTTGGTGATTTTTCATGTAGGAATTTCCTAGGAAGAAGAAGAAGAAGAAGGAGAATATTGGCAATAATAATAGTTCCTGTCAGCTTACACTGCCTGGCCCCTAATGACCTGAGGTATCCATTCATCAACACTTGTCAGAAATCAGGGTTAGTCAAGTTTTGTCTTCTAACATAGCTGATAAACAGGGACCACAGTATATCATCCTAGCATAATTTCCTTAATCCAAGGCCTCATTCCTTTCCAGTTTGTAACAATGGTATTGTTCCGTTATGTTGTCTACACACAGACTGCATTGGTTGAAGCACCTCACATGCACAGTTGTTGTTGTTGTATCTGCAATGAGAGGAGACTGTATTGTATTGAGAGTGAGTTACAGAAAGTGTTAACTAAAGTTGAGTAAGGGTAATACTCAACTGTCTAGTTTGTAGAGTCTAGAAAGGACACTGAAACTGAAACACAGTTGAGCAGTATCAGATGGCAGGCAAGCAGTGATGCATAGATGGTTGTACTTTTATGAAAGCTGAAAATGTCTAATTTATTATTAGCTATTCCAGAAATAGCAAGTTGAGGGCTGGGAGGCAGCTTCCTGCAGATGTTGCCAAGAGTGATTGAAAAAACAGATATTCCAAAATTGCACAGTAATGGACATGACCAGAACATTTGGTCCAAGGAAACAGGGAAATATTGACACCTGGGATAAATTGGGATAAAATTTAGCTAATCTGTCTCTGGACTCATGTAATCAATGATCAGTAAGTTTGTTCTCTTACATTCCAATATTAAAAGCCCCTACAAGGAACTTTCATTTTGTGTTGATTTTGGCAACCCCTGTGGACAAAAGCATTAGGTTTCTCTTTGTGGATGCCGTCCCAATATCAGCCATGACGAAAATATAGCAATAAATTGAGCTTGATTTTTACTCGCTAGCGTAGCAACAACTCAATGCTAATTTATAGCCTCATCAAATGTGCCATCTCCTCCGGTCTGAGTGCCTTACATCGCATCGTCCAGTATACCGACCCATCCACCACCTCCCAAAAGTAAAGAGTTACACTGTTTGGAAACAGCTTATCTTCCCACCAATGGCCTCATTTGCTGTTGTAGGTCACACAGAGACACCAGCAGAAACCAGAGACTTTTGCATATCCAGTTAGAAGTTCCTTGTAGGGGCTTTAATGGGAGAGGAGCAGTTACAATGAGATTGGTCAAACGAAGAGCGTGGATTCCAACTCCATATTTCCCCAGGCAGGACCTTCTTTGTCTGCAGTTGTGGCAGACAAAGAAATATACCATCTTGTGTGCATCAAGTTGAATACAGTTGAATAAAAAAAAAGGAAAAGAAACATATCTGTGGGTGAAAAAAGTCACCACTCTCGGGATCTTGAAGTCAGTGTCTCTTTATCCAAGTTACGCACAGAATCTCCCACGACAGAGTCATGAGAGAGGAGCTCCCCAAACAGAAAAAGTCATCAGTATTTAAGCACAATGCACAGTACTCATAAGACACGTCATACTGCCTAGCAACAGCCATTTTATCTCTTTTGGTGCAAGGAAGATGTTTTTGAAACTTAACCTCTAAAAGCATACCTCCACTATCTTGAAGGCCACTTTGCCAATTAAAACTGGACAGGTTTTCACAAAACTTTCCTGTAGGACAGGACGTATGATCAACATGGTAAAATGAACTCTCTGTATTTTTCCATCAGTATCCAAAAACATTAAAATACATAAGGTAGTTTAAAAACTTTACAAACAAGACAAGATAAGAAAAAAAATCAGCATTTCAAGTTTGGGATTTAGTTGGCTGCCTTCTTCCTGATGTCTCCATTAGTTCAGGTCCAGATCTAGAAGAGTCTTAGTTGTTGTTGTAAAAGTGTGCACTCTGCATTGGGTCTCCAATGACAGCTTTTAAGTCTACTATAAATTAAAACATTCCTCTATCCTCTCACTCAAACCCAGTGTAATGGTAACCTGGTAAACCTGTAACATTAACGTTACATGGTCAACAATGAACCTGTAACATTAACCTGCCTGTAAGCCGACAGT
The DNA here is from genome assembly GCA_019059645.1 of Caranx melampygus. Taxonomy (NCBI): domain Eukaryota; kingdom Metazoa; phylum Chordata; class Actinopteri; order Carangiformes; family Carangidae; genus Caranx; species Caranx melampygus. The sequence continues at coordinate 730,047 of JAFELL010000384.1, forward strand.
ATAACTGTGTATTTTTCTACGTTAGCCAGTAGATGGTGGCAACGGAACGTAGATGAATAACTTTACCCAACTCTTTTTTCTTTTTTTTTTTAACGAATGTTAACGCCACTCCATGCATACAAGTGTGACAAGCAAACTAACATTCACTCGTCTATTAAAATAGTCAGTTAGAAAGCTGGTAGCTGAGCTAAACATCTTTGCTAACCGTCCATATGTGCTAATGTGATTGACCTATCCGGGTGAGTTTTCAGGTGCCTGATAAAATTTGATGTGGTTAATCCAGCGTCCTTTATCTTGGTATTGCAGACTTTGCAGTCAGCGCCTCTTTTGTTGGTGCCGTCCCGTTTGAAGTTTTTATAACCAAACGTAATTACAAAGGGTACAGCAGCAGCTGCAGGTGTGCCGATCGACATAGTGTCATCTGAGGTACTAATGCGTGAGGCCACAAGGCGCGCACCCGAGGCATATGGTTACCATGTCAAAAAGGAAGGAATGACATTAAGCTTGTCAGACGTTTCAGAGTTTCCCCAATGTTAATACGCCAAAAAAGAGAAAACATAATGATTGTTCACGAGTCCCAAAACACAAGTCTTTTGAGCACGAGTCCAAGTCAAGTCTGAAGTCTCTGTGTGTGCGTCTTAAGTGCGACTCGAATCCAAGTCGCAAACTCGAGTCCCCATCTCTGCGGTGACCACTGCTCTTCTTCAGAGCCTTCAGCACAGCCGTAACACAATTCAATTAGAGTGCATGTATTGTGCATAGTGATTTACAGTTCTTACATTTTTTTTTTACCATAAATATGTAAAGAAAAAAGCAGAATCACAAAATTATAAAGAGGACACACACACACACAAAACAAACAACCCCAACATTTTCACTCCCTCTCTTCTGCAATTGGCCACATGCTTTGATCAACATTGTGAACCAGTCAGAGACTGCAGCAGAGTGGTGGCCTTACTGTGTCACACACAACAACAAATGTTGTGTTTCTTGACCTTTGACCTCTCTGTACTGTAGGGTCCAATCCAAGACCAATGATGACAAACAATCAAGGCAGAGAGTGGCTCACATTGTAATGTTTGCTCCTCTTTGACCTGGGATATCCACAGTTGTCTGCTGCCCAACGGTGTTTCTTCCTTCATTTTCATATCATTTTAATTTTCAGGTTTTTTTTTTCATATTTCATTTTAAATATTGTCAATATTTTTGATGTGAAATTCTTTAGATTTCAATGTGGCTGCAGCAGAAACACACAATGGTTGTTGTTTTGTTTTTTTCTATCATCCTGTTTTGATTGTGTTTTTAATTGTTTTGAACAAAGTGTGTTAGCCTTTGAAAAATATGCTGTAAAGGTTTAGTGTTTGGCAGGTGGTGGACTAGTAACTGAGGAAAGAGTTCATGAATTTTGGTGACTGGGGTCATTGAATGCATTTTGTGTGAAAGCAATGAAAAGTGATTCACAGTTTACTCCACATGGACTTCTGGTTTGCAGACTGTGTTAAGAAGCTGTGAAAATGTGACTTCAGTTTTGATCAGTGCTTGTAAGCAATTGAAAAAAATGTAAATGTGGAAGCAATTTTTCACTGGCCACACATCACCTAAACAATCCAAAATCACATAGCATTTTGGAGACCCAAAGATCACAAGAAAATTAATTTTTTTTGTGACCTGCTTGTCAAACTTGGAGATGACACATGTGAAACCATGAATGTAAAATTTAAATGGACATAAAACTAGTATTTCCTTTGGCATTATAATTGACCTGTTTTTATGAGGATGATCCAGGTTGAGATATTAAGCTAGCAGATAAAAAATAGTGGCAAAACCAGGTTTAAATTCAAACTGTATCTAGTGTTGTGTATTGATTTGTTTTGAAATAAACAAAGGGTGATGACCATATCCACTCAGGAGACAGGAAATGTACCCCATTTGATGCCATTGGTGCTGCTTGTAATATGTTAACTTTTTTGCCAGCAATTTTGTGAGATCACAGTGACCATAACCTTTGACAACCATAATACAATCAGTTCATTTTAGCTGTAAAGGAATATGTGAAAATACCCAAGGAGTCTTCAGTCTTTCTGATGGCACTGTAGATAAATTGGTCAAACTGTAATGACCATGTCTGACTGGACCCGTCTTATTTTTAATAACAGCACATCAGAGCTCAATATACTGGTCTAACTTTAAAATATATACAGTAGATGAACAGAAATTCATATTACATTCACTTTATCAAATGCAAATTCTCCATCATGACAAAGTCCTTGGCTTTGCTAGATTTCCATCCACTTATTACTGACTATTACTGCCAATGAAAATACATATAGGAAGCCCGCAGCTAATTTATCCTCAGCAGCTGTGTGCACAGCTCAGCTTATTTCAATCACAAACAGCAGCTTTGTGATTTACACCAGCCACAGTTTTAATAGATTTAGCCATGGTCAGGTTTAAACTAGCCAGATTAATCAACTAAACATTCAATATCTCCCATTCAGCATCCCAATACAGCCACACTCACCTCCTCAATATGAATTTTCCGGGAGATTTCTCTATTGATCGACACAGAGATGATTTGTGAGATACACTGTGTGGAGATCAATAAGCATCCAGTCAATAGCTCATAGGGAGAAATGAACTGTGGTGACATGAAGGCCACAAAGTCAAGTCTGCATGTAGTCCCACACAGTAAACACATACATATGGCATACCTGCTGCAGCGTGCGCGCACACACACACACACACACACACACACACAGCTTCATACTTTTTTATTGGAGTTCCACTGTGTGTGCATGTGATTGTGCAAGGACACTGTTTCTATTTGTTGGTGTGTGCTCGGTAATCGCTAGCTCTGGATACAGTGGTGTGTGTTTGTGTGTGTGTGTGTTTGCGTGTGTATGCGCTTGTGGGTTTGTGTATGTCAAGTCTGTTCTTTCCTGTTTATGTGGGAAAGAACAGAGAGGTTAAACCAGTGTCGCCCAAAGGATGACAAATGACATTAGTTTAATCTGTCATTACAGGTGGCTGTTTTATGTATGACTTATCTCTTACAGAGGAGAGGAGAGAAGAGGAGAGAAGGAGAGGTTATACATGTCCCATAACGAGGAGAAAAAAAAGATCACATCATGGTAAATGGACTTGCTTTTATATAGTGCTTTTCTAGTCACTTGGACCACTCAAAGCGCTTTACACTGTTTTTGTCGCATTCACCCTTTCACACGCTCATACAGCTCTGTTCGCAGACAGGCTTTTTGGGGGCTAATCATTCACACACATCCACACATCCGATGACACATGGGTTCAGTGTCTTGCACAAGGACACTTCGACATGTGGCCCGGAGGAGCTGGGGATTGAACCACTGACCTTCCGGTTTGTGAACGACCTGCTCTACCTCCTGAGCCACAGCCGCCATCATCACTTCAGGGCAAAAATTAACATAGCAAATATTCAACCTGTGTGTCAACAAAACATCTCACTGGATACTGACAGCTCCCTGTCCTCAACCACACACAACCCTGCCCACAGACCACACGTCATCACTCTCTACTCTTTACTCTACAGTAGAGCCCTGCGTGGGACCGTTTTCTTCATCCTGCTCCTGCCCGCTCCCACTGAATTTCTGACCATTACCGCCCCAAACAATAATAGAGATGCATTGATTTTGTGTCCTCTCCTGTCCCACAGGAAAAAAACATGTCATTTTATAGGCTATTATGGGGTTGTTTGTATCCTTTCCCTGGCCTACATGTCTTTTGACGCACTGGTCAGGGATAGCACTCCTATTTCGTTGTTTTCATTTTGTTTTTTTTACTTCATTTGTTGACCCCATCATCCTATTGCTTCCCAGTGTTTTTTTTTAGCCGTCCGTTCCCACCCGCAGCAAAGTTCAAACCTGCTGCTCGCACGAGATTTGCGTCGGGACCCAATCCAAATGCAGCCCTATACTCTACAGCATCAGATCCATGCTCTCTTTGTGCGCGCACACACACACACACACACACACAGACTTTGTTGCTCTCATCATCAGCTGTTCATCAGGTGGCCCAGTTTGGTGCAACTAGCCCACTGAGACTGGCTCTCAGACTGGCAGACTGTAGTTTCTGATAGAGGTGCAGTAGGACTGGCACCAAAAAGAGGCCCTGGCATTTTTGATAGAGGCCACACTTTATTCTCAGATCATCCAAAACCTAGCTCTAACCTTATAGATTGCAGTTACTACAAACACACAAAAGCTGCACTTCTTTACATTAGCAGGCAAACTACTGAAATAACCGGCCCGTATCTCCCACTTCTAAACCCACAGAATGGACTGCAATCATGCTAATATAGCGTCCCTGCCAGCCAAAACACACTAGCATAAAACTTTGACCTTGTACACATCCCCTAGGTTGTTCAAGGGTACCCCAGCAACCTTGCTGCATATTAAAAGTTCTCTGGAGGCAATTTTTGTTTCTCTGCTTTAAAAACCAATACCAACACACAAAAGAAATGCAAGCACAGATTCCATGAAATGAAATGGACCATGAATTGTGATAAACATTGTGTGGGGCAATGTGGGAGCTTATGAAAAAAGTCTCTGATGTGCTTTCTTGCACAGTGCATCAACTTGTGGCTCAAACATGAGTTTATCACCAATCGGGTACATCTTTTTGATGCAACTTCCTCACCAAGTTGTGCTAACTTTGCACTGAGGAAATGCTCTGAGGACAGTGAAGAATAGTTCTGTCCAGAGATCATTGAGAAGCTTCTGCACTGCTATGTGGACGACTGTCTGGTATCGACAGCCAATGAGGAAGAAGCAGTGGTGCTTTACCATGACCTGGTCTCCATATGTGCCAAAGGAGGTTTAAAGTTAACAAAATGGATGAGCAACATGCATGCAGTCATGGCAGACATTCCAGAAGACCAAAGGGCATGAAAGATTTGGATCTGGATCGTGACCTGCTGCCTGTAGAGAGAGTGCTTGGGGTGCAATGGTGCATTTAATCTGATGCCTTCAAGTTCAAGATCGTGGTGCTGGACAGGCCTTTGACAAGAAGGGGAAGGGATTTGAGAAGGGCAGTGGCTTAGGTTATTAGGCTAAAGAACTTGCTGCAGTGTCTCAGCCAGAGGAGGAAATGGTCTGACACAGTCTCCACCCAGTCTGACTCATGGGAACAACAAAGATCTTCCTCAGAGCAGGAAAATGGAGTGGTCAAAGACCTGGCAATATGAGGTTTGCTCACAGTAGATGAGTTGCTGGATGCTGAAAAGGAAATCATCAGGTTTTGCCAGAGGAAGAGGTTTCCTGATGAACTCTCCAGTCTACAGAGTGGCAGAAGTGTGAAAAGGTGTAGTCACATCTTCAAGCTTTCTCCTGAGTTGCAGGAGAAGGACGGTATCGGTGTCCTGGAGGACGGTATCCTGAGGGCTGGTGGACGATTACGTAGGGCGGCTCTAACTGAAGATGCGAAACATCCTGCTATCTTGACCAAAGAGCTCCATATCTCAGACATTCTCCTAAGGCACATACATCAACAAGTTGGTCATGGAGGATGCAACTACATGTTGGCCAAATTGTGTCAAAGGTACTGGTTTCCAGGGGTCGGCACAGCCATAAGGAGGATTTTGTCGAAGTGTGTTGTCTGCCGTAGGCTGCAAGCAGCTCCAGGGTGCCAGCTGATGGCAGATCTTCCTGTTGACAGGGTCTGTCCAGGTGAAGCCCCAATTACCAGAGTTGGTGTGGGCTACTTTGGACCTTTTGAGGTCAAGAGCCAGAGGAGCATGGTGAAAAGATATGGAGTCATACACACCTTTTGGCAATACGAGCTATCCATATCAAATTGGCTTCTTCTCTGGATACAGTTTCTTTTATCAATGCACTACGATGATTCATAGCGAGGCGTGGCCAAGTTAAAATTATTACAGTGAGAATAATTAGGGGCTGGGTTGTAGGTGCTATATGCTGAGATGTTGTTGTTTATGTTTGTGTTGGAAATATATACGGACAGTCGGAAACAGGGAAATGGCTTTGTCGTTTGTGCAGCGAGTCAGCAGTGCAATGCTCCCTCACTTAGCCCCTCAATGACTTTGACTTTTGTTTGGAGTCACTATATTTAGATATAATGTTTTCATTATACATTTATATATGGATCCCTATTTAATAATAATGAATCTATGTTTATAAATTTATAAACATTATCAAACATTTTAAAATTTTATTTGTTTTATATATTACCCCATGTAGGTGATATACAGTACAGGATATTTGCTCTCTTGATATAGGGATATATAGGTGTCATTCATATTTGATATTGTGTATCCAGAGCTGGTTTCATTGTGTCCAGTATAGGTAAGACAACATGTTGGACCATCCAAACAGTGACTGAGAAGCACTGACTCACTGAGTGTCAGCTGCTGCTGGATGAAATAGGATGGGACTGGAAAAAAAAATTAACTTAAATTAACTGACTGATTCAGTCTCTGTTATAAGAGAGGACACATGAAGGAGGGATGGAGACAAAGGAGGAAGTGGAGTAGGGTGGGAAATAGTGAGAGAACGTGGTAAAGGACACTCCCCCTGTAGCCCTGTGGTCACTTTGGGTGATGGAGCATGACTGACCCCCACACACAGTCCTGCCCCGCCAACCCTGTCAGGGTGCTGCTGAGACAAACTGAATATTTGACTAATCTGCACCAATCAGCTGTGGGTTTGGAGCGAGAGAGCGAGAGAGAGAGATTTGCTCTAGTTGTTTTAAGTAACAGCCTGCTCTCTATAGGTGAATAACCCTTCAACTACACACATGTACACACACACACACACACACCACTACCAATACCAATACCCAGTGAACACCACAGCATTAACCACCTTAGTAGGGTCATGCACAAACATGCAGCCGCAGTCTTTCTGGGCCTGTGTGAGACCAGCAGCAGAGCAAAGCCCTGTCATTACTCACCTTGTTATTAAGTCAGGGCGTCCATACACAAGTGAGCAGAAACATGAGTTAAAGTGGCCCCACAGCAGCCTGTCACTGGCTGGCTGTTTCACTCCAGCACCACTAGCTGACACCTTGATGTGTTTGAAGCCAGCAGCACCCTGGATACAGGGTTACACACGTGACACCTGGGAGTTGCCCAGCATAGTTTCCATTACCACCGAGGAGCTGAGTCCCCCTCAGTGGACCCTCAGAGGTAGATGGTGTTCCCAGCAACCAGTCTGGAACCAGCAACCTCGTCTGCTTCAGAAACATTTTTAAACATGATCTGTCAGGCTGAGAGCAGGCTGGATGAAGTTCTTCACGGAGACATGACCGACAGAAAGAAGCAGAAGAATAGACAAGCAATCAGACATTAAATGAGCTGATGAATTAATTCAGTCTCCATTCAGTTGCCATATCCTTCAGAGAACATGGTCTACGAAGGTGGTCTTTTGGAGCTTCGACCATCAAGTGATGAGACGGTCCAGCCTACAGGAGATTTTAATTTGTGTTGCCAGCTGCTCCTGCCCCTATGCTGCTAATTTATCAGCTACAAAACAATCACATTTGAGAGCAAAGGCTAACATGTCACTAAAAACAGCCACTCAAAATCACTGAATCAGAATACCTGTATGTTTGAAATGAGAACCTTATTACATAAATATTGTGGTCTATGGGAAAAAGGGCCTTGGACTACAGGGGAATTTTCACTGTACACAAGTGGCCACAGTAGAGAATTGTCAGCAGAGCGGTGGTCTGTATATTTCTTCAGTGTTCTGTCTCTTTACTTCAATTTAAGATTTAAATAGCTTTATTGGCCCAAGCAGAATATTAGAATATAAACTATTAGCATACATTAATTATTAAATATGAGTTAAATGCTGTTACAGATTTAGAGTTTTACATAATTAATAAAAGTCATTACATTTTAACACAGTTTTACAAATTGTATACAATTTACATTTATATACAATCATCTATATGTAGAGTGGATGTTGTTGCCATGTTATTCCCGTGGGAAAAGTTTCAGATAAAACACTCAATCTCAGATCATTTCAGAAACAGAGGGGCAGAGCACAGTGAAGAGTTAAAGTGAGGTGTGGATCTTTGCTATCCTCCAAGGTCACTCTGCACTTCACCTTTGTGCACTCCCAGTGCTGCTAATGTTATTTGATCTACTGTAATTACTGTGACATCTAACAAAGCATGATGAAATGCACAGATTGACAACATATGTTGCCATTTCACAATTTTTGAATTGATTTATTGAAATATATTGAACTAATGCAATGATTCACTATTTTTTGAGAAAAATGTGCAGCTAAGCAAGTTGAGAATATGTCAGCTTTGTATTTCCAGCTTTCCCTGAAAGCTCCATTCGTACAGACATGTCTTTTTGCTTTTCACATCAACTAGTTGAATTTCATGCTCCTCAATTTTGTTGTTGTCTGACCTGAAATGCAGATCTCACAAACATGGCTGTCACAAGTTGAGTCCCTCTCCTCTTTTGTCCCCACTGCCTAACCCCTCTATGAGTGGGCTTTATGGTAGCAGGTGTTTGGCACCATGTGGGTCAAGTGAAGTTATGGGTTCAAGTGCAGTCTTCAACTCAATGTCATCCCCACTCGGCCTGCTAGGCTTCAGTGAGGTTAACCTCTGCCTACACCGGGCCAACAGGGTCAATATGGTATTTTACCAACAGGAAAGTGATTCTCCACAGCTGTCAGCATCTATCAACCTCAATGATGCACACACACACACGCACACAGGTCAACCACTCAGCCATACGTGCACACTCATGAAAACACAGACACTCTGGGGTCAGCCACTCATAAAGCTGTAAACAACAAAAAATGGTATGTGGTTGAAAAAGTGTCAGCTCAATTGGATTCTGCAAACACTGCTCTGTTTTTCCACAGCTCTTTTATTTTCTCTGTCCATGTTGATATGTCTTCTATCCTCTCTGCTCGCCTCCAGCTTTTTATTCCATCTAAAGGCTATCTGAGTTGCTGATGCTTATGGTTTGTTTTTTCCCATTTGCTCACCACTGAGCTCCCTAAGATGAGCTCCAATTTCTGTCTTGTCTCCACTGAATGTTGAAGCAAAACTCTTATTGCCTTAGATTTTGAAAGAAAATGTGGATAAAGTAATTATTATATCTGTTACTCAACACTCAGCTTTATTTTCCCACTAACATATTTTTAAGACCCTCAGAGGAAATCTCATCTGTGTATTGTGATCTGTCATCACATCACAGTACCACATCAAATCACAGAAAACATATCGTGTCTGTTCATGAAACATGAGCAGATCCAGTTGGCATGTGTGTGTTAGCAGAGGGAAATTTATATGCATTTCTGCATTCATCAATATTTTAGCTGCTCCAATTTTTTCATTGCAAAATCTACACCTGCTCCTGACTATGTGTAGCGCTTGTGTAAATTTTGCTCAGGATTATTGGAAATTACAGTTTTAATTTGTATTTGTATTGCACTCTGTTGTACACGCAGATACCTCACATGACAAAAGATTTGAAATATAACACATTTAGCTAAGTTGGCAATTAGCAGGTTCAACATCTTAATTAGGGATGTTTTTAGGTTGTATCCCCCATCAATACTTTTATTATCCTTCAAGCCTGTTATAAAAAGTATATTCACACTTTTGTAGAGAGCCATAGACCCTTGATGTCCTGTGTCTACTATTTTCAAGACAGATGGGGTGGTACCATCCAACGTGAAGGTTTGCCACAACTCTGCTGAAGAACATTGGCAGATCCTATCACCCTGCCAAAACCAAAAGCCAGGAAGAGGTGAGTGTTTGCATACTGATACATCGACTGAATACGTGCTTCACTGGATTCTGGTGCTTGAGGGAATGTGCTCCCTCATTTCATCTTGATCTCTCATATACAGGTGCATCTCAGTTAAGTAGAACATAATGGATGTCAGCAGTCTTCTCCATGAGAGTGCAGCTACTGAACTAGACTTAGAGAACATTTAAAGGTTCAGGAAACCTTTGCAGGTTTTTGGAGTAATCAGCTGATTATAGTGACATCATGAGTTTACAGTAGTGAGATTTTTCACTATATTCTAACTCTCTGAGATACTGGATTTTGGGTTTTCATTTAATGTAAGCCATTATCATTACAATTAATAGAAATAAAGACATGAAATATTTCAGTCTGTGTGTAATGAATCTGTATAATATGAGTTTCACTGTTTGAATTGAACTACTAAAATAAATAAATAATACATTGTGAATAGTAATAAGTGTTTGTGTGTATCTGTACAGTCATGCAAAAAAAAAAAAAAAAAAAAGGACACCCTATGAAAGCCAATTTTAACAATACAGGGAGATTCAAGTAACATAGCTAAACAATTAAAACTGAAGAAAAGACTTTAAAATGTTATTCTAAAAAAAAAAGCAATTTTTGGTGAGGAATAAGTTAGGACACGCCCACATTTATTCCCACTTAAAATGGCTAAAATCACAAGCAAGTGAATCACATCAGGTGAACATGATCTGAAATATTGTTACTCAGCTTTCTGAGGGAGACTTGCCTATTTAAACCTCCAACATTAGTCTGATGTGCCCCTGACTGCTGAGTGAGAGTGAAACCATGGTGAGATGGAAAGAGCTGTCTGAGGCCTTCAGAAAGAAGACTGTAGCAGATCATGAGTCTGGTAAGTTTTTAATAAGATCTCAAAACTATTTGAAATCAGCCATTCCACTGTCCATAAAATAGTCTACAAGTGGAGGACATTCAAAACAACTGCCAACATGCCCAGGTCTGACTGTCACATCAAGTTCACCGTGAGGGCAGACCACAAGATGCTAAAAGAAGTCTCCAGAAACCCTAAAATGTCATCACAGGACCTAGCTCTAGCTCTCAATCAAAAACTGCACAAGCGTAATTTGCATGGGAGGTGTACAAGAAGGAAACCTAAGAGAAACATGAAGGCCAGGCTGAAGTTTTCCAGAGAGAATGTACACAAAGACCAGGATTCTGAAATAATGGTCTTTGGACAGATGAGTCTAATGCTGAATTATTTGGACACCAGAACACCAGAACAGAGGACATGTTTGACATAAACCAAATGGGGTGTCCTAATATTTTCATGTGACTGTATGTCTGTATCTTTGCTGTCACTGTGTGTGTGTGTGTGTGTGTGTGTGTGTGTGTGTGTCCGCACGCACTGTGATTTAGATGTTCAATTCTATATTCTCTCTGCCACCCCCCCCCCCCCCCCCCCACACACACACACACACACACACACCTGACAGGCCTATCCAGGCTAATAGATAGTATTTGAAATCATATAACCCCCATTACAAACTGCTTTATTGTCCTTCCACATCTGTCAAATTACTGAATGGCTATGATGTGTGTGTGTGTGTGTGTGTGTGTGTGTGACACAGTGAAAACCACATATTCTCCTCTGATGGTATCTATTCAGGGGGAATGGAAGCCAGGCTGGAGGAGAGTGTTGGTGTTTGAGATGGGACAACACACATCTGCGTGCAACATGTAGGCTGGTAAATGTTGGAGATGGTTAAGTGTGTCTTTGGATATTAAGTGATTCAGGCTCTCTTGTTGTACACTTTGTGTTGTGGATGTAATTATAAATAGATAAATGCCAGCCAATGTACACTTACACAAGGAATCTGTGCTAACAGTGAAAATATGTTTTTAGATTTTTTTTTTTTTTTTTTTTTTTCAAAAAACAAAAGATTTAATTCTCAATTCTGACCAGTGTTTGTTCTCCTTCCAGGATCCTGATCAGACTTGAACCCTTCAAAAGAAGTAAAAACAACAGCTTGCAGGACTGGAACATTTCTGTTCTAACCAATATAACATACAATATATTTATCATATTTATGTCTGGAAGAAACCTGTGATAGGACTCTCCAGAATAATTCACACACTTTATTGTCAGACAAATACAGGCAACAGTTCCAAATCAGCAGGAAAAGATGTAATCCAATAATCTGAAACACTAGTCAAACACGAACATGGGCGGGGACAAACTCAGAGGGAAAAACAGCTGGAAAGCTAGTTGAAAGATGAACTGGCAGAGAGGGGTAGGAGAGGGAAGCTGAATACAGTTAGACACAGGAAAAGCACAATAGGGCAGAGAGAGAGGAATCACACAGGTGGAAAGGACAAGGGAGTAAAGACACCTTAAGACACCAAATTAACTAACCCAGCCAGACAGGATATTTTAAAGCAAGTTCTTTCCTGTGCACTTGATATAGCAGAAAAGTTTGACTTGGACCCAAAGGATGAACCCACCGAGGATCAAGTCTTTTAAAATAGAACACACTGTTAAAAAAGTAAGCGGTGGTTTTTGATCCTTTCATATATTACAAAAAATAATGTGTAGACAAGGACAGCAAAGGATCTGAACACTTTTGTAAATGAGCGATTAATTTTAGATTTTTAATGAAATTCCAAAATTTAGATTTTTAATGAAATTCCAAAATGTTCAAAAAGCATGTTTTCACATTGTCATGATAAATCATGTTAAAATCATCCACTGCTGTATAATGCAAAATATTTTCAGAATCCCACGTCCAGAGGTTTCCTCCTCATGTGTTGCAGGATATACAAGATGCACATGTTAGTTGTTGGGTAAAGACTTGATAGCTTTTGCATCTCCTGCTGTTTAAGTGGAAGGATCTAAGACTTATAAGGCTTATATGAGAGGGATGGATGCTACTGCTGCTGTGGTCTTGTTGATTGTGTATTATTATTTATAATTTCATTGATGCATTTGCTTTTGTTTTTTTCCTTCCTTGTTCATTGTTTGAGGTTTTTTCACTTACATTTGTTGTCATGTTGACATTATTTACATACCTCTATGTGACTAATTTGAGATTGACTCTGGTGGTGAACATGGTAGAGTGGTTCTGTGGGATGGGGCTCTGTTGGAGTTCTAAGATTTTAAATGACAATAAAAAGGACCTTGAGCAAAAAAAACAAAAACAAAAACCCCCCACAAATAAATCTCACTGAAATTAATGATTTCTACAAAGTAGGTTCTTAAAAATGAATAAACACCACAGTATCCAGATGTAGGTGGTTATGGATGAAGGATTATTGACAGGTGGTCCACGAGAAGAGGTCAACAAAAGACCCAGATCAAGGCCAAGTTTTGGTTGTTAGTTAAAATCAGTTCCAAGAATAATGAAGAATATCTCTATCTCCCACTCTGTGTCTCTATGTGTGTGTGTGTGTGTGTGGTATGTGTGCATGTGTGTTTGTGTGTGTGTATTGTTCTGGTAATGGGCAGAAAGGTCATACCAGATGACAGCCACGTGCGTGTGTGTCAGTTTTGGAGGTTAGTGGGTAGAGCTTTGATTTAACCAGTGCATCCAGCACATATGACTGGGAATGACCCCTCAGCATGGAGATGGAGAATGCATCAGTGTGTTGATGCATAAAGCTACCATGCAGAACACACTCTGATGGGACCTATTCACACACACATGCACTCACATGCTCTGATACACACATTCATGTTTGGCTCACTTCATCCAGAACATTCTTTGATGGCTTTATCATTCTCCCTGCTCCCATACACCCTGCTGATCACTGTGTGTGTGTGTATGTGTGTGTGTGTGTGTGTGTGTGTGTGTGTGTGTGTGTGTGTGTGCATGTGTGTGTGCAATATAGAATAATATTCATGGGGAATATTCAGATTTATAGTTGGGTTATTAATTGCAGCAGCACTTTAAGTTATTCCTATTTTATGGGGCGGAAAGATAATAACCTAATAAGTTTCCCCTTGTGTGTGTGTGTACGCATGTGTTAGAGTGTGTATGTGCATGCCAAAGCTTGTGTGTGAGGTCAGTGAGATCAGTGTGTATTTGTATTGTTACCCATCTGAATATTCAGTATAAGGTCCAGAGAGGCTGAACATATAGCTCATCATTACCAGCAGCGTTTTTGTTTCACTTATTCTGTCAGTCATAGCAATTATTAGTTCACTCCAGAAACTCTAAAGGGACAAAGCACTCATTTTAGGAAAGAATAATTGTCACTCTGATAGTTCCGAGCAATACTATCAGTAACTGTGAACTGGAAAGCCTCCTGCATGGAATGTTACACATGGGAAAGATATGAGACTAGTGTGATAATAAATGGAAGTCACATTTTTAAAAGTACTTCATCATCCTACAAAACAAATGCATCAAAACACAAACAAACAAACAGCATACAAGAGTAAAATATGAACTGATTACCTTTTATCCTCTTCCATCTTAGTTTATTTTAGAGCTTAGATTGGACCGAAAAAACCCAGACCTAGCCAATCTGTGCCCATGCACATTCTGTCTGAGCCAGGCCTGGCCCGATCTATTAATGGGCCTATTCAGGAGGGAATTGCTACAATATGACAGGTGTGTATGCATATTTACTAAACAGCAGGACATCTGGCCCTCTTGAAGTCTATATGTCCCTGAGAGGAAGTAACACCCGGGGATTGTAGTTTTTTCCTCCCTGCCTATGAAGCCATCCGCCCACCAGTACTCCCACTAACTCTCCTTCCTAACTCGGTACAGTGGAACACTTTTGTATTGCAGGGTTACTGGGCTCAGGGGAACTTGCCTGTTGCATACAACCAAGTCCTCCAGAGAATCTGATGATTTTTGAGCTGTTGCTATGGTGTCTGTACATTTTCTGTGCATGTTGGCTTCCACCTCTGTTGTCCCCCTGTTTGTGATCTTTGTGGACAGGATTTAAAAGGAGGAGAATGTCCAGTATGGAGGCATCAGAATTGCTTCCCCACTTGATGCAGGTGCTGTGGTACTGTTAGTTTCAGACCATGAACTTCCTCATACACTGGGGCAGTCTGCAGTCAAATGGGAAGTGTCACATGAGGGTCAGCACATTGAATTCTGAGACCATGGTTGGAAATGGTGAATGGTGGGTTGTATCTTTTGGTAGTAATGGTGCTGTAGCATCTCTGTAATAACAACGTTGAAAGGTGTCTTTTTCCAAAATGAGAGTAGGATATAGTGAAAGATTGACAAATCAGTGCAGAAACAGCAGCAAAGTGGGCAGTGTACCAGGCAGTTGTCGTGGAGAAGAAGTTGAAATTGAAGTCATGAATGGTATGTTACAAAGTTGCAGAATTTCCCAATGCAAGAAACCACAGCTCCCTAACTGTGACGGTGCTGGGGTCTCACCACTAGTTGTCCACAAAAACAAACAAACAAAAAAGGAAGAGACCTCCACCTTTTGTCCTTTCACTGTGATGTCCCTACAATAAATACACCAGACTCATAATATGCACTGTGGTCCTTTACGAGTGTCTCCAGTTCATCACACTTGTTATCAAGCAGGTTGACATTTCTTATGAGGACTGATGATAGAAACAGCTTGTACCTCCATGTCCTAGCTTTTAGTTCAGCTCTGGATCTGGCTCTCTACACTTACAGTATATACTGAAAAAAAAGATCTGTGAAGATTTGCTACCACTTGCATGTGCATCATTCAAACATAGAATGTGCTAAGGAAGGGAAAAAAGATGACATGCAGATATCTCTACTAAGACCTGGCAACCTTAATACACACTGGCAGGAAGGCCTCCTGTACGGCTAGAACTGCTGTTATTATTACTGCCATTATTCTGCAGCCAAGCATATGTATCAGTAGAGACTATAAAGCTGTCACTGTGGAGTTAAAGAAGCATTCATTAATACACTGGTGTCACCTGGTGTGAGTGTCTTGTTTCCTGTAGTGCTGGATATGTAAATGTTGTTGTTCTTGTTTTTGCAGGAGGTCAAGCGTACTTCTGGCCTTTCAATTTTGTTTGCTATGTGATGAGTTCATTAAATCCCCCCCCCCCACTCCACCATTGTCTGCATGTGCACAGACACACAGAAAGACACAGACATCCTTGAGCAATGCTTTAAAAACTGCTAATTTGATCAATTCTTAATTTTTCCTCATGGCTGCTCTTTTTCTCTGTTATGCAGTGATAAGAAAGGGGGGGGCTGTGTTCTTTAGTGTGTGTGTGTTTGTCAGACATCTGCGAATGGGTGAATTTATCAGTGTGTGTGTGTGCCTGATACAGCAACGTGTGTATCAGTGCTGCCACAGTTTCTGGCTGTAATTTCCACATGGCCTTCTATTACCTGTGTGTGTGTGTATGTGTGTGTGTGTTTGTGTGTGCAGACACTATCGGGCCATCTGGTAAATGGATAGGTTGGTGAGGTGTCGTCATGGCAGCCAGTTAACCGGGGATCCAAATGATGTCATCCCTCACCGCAGCAACACTTAAAGAGATAAGTTCCCTAAAGAGGCAGCCATTTATCAGCAGCCAATGCTCTCATACACAGTATAATACACTCACACACTGAGTGAAATACACACACACGTATTGAAAAAACAACAACACAGACACACACACCCTATTGTTGAACTATTTGACTGCTCTAGTCCCATTCTCCATTTGTAATCACCCTGTCATGGCAGACACTGAAGAGGTGGTGGGTGTGTGTGTCAGTGTGTGTGTGTACGCACCTGCACCTGTGTGTGTGTATGCTCTATATGTCTTAAGGGAAATCATCCATTCAGTGGAAACCCTTTTCTCAGGAGTCAATTAGATATAATAACTTTCTAAGATAACAGGCATTTAGTGTTGTTTTATTGTTGCTGATTGTTTATAGTTTGTATGTTCTATTCTGTTTTTACATTTGAACACTGCTCGTCTCCATCCAAACAAACCTCTGAAACAGCATTTGTAGAACTGTAGAAACTGCAATATGAAGAATTTGTAGTAGGACTGCAGCTTCTGCCCAAGCTGAAGCTAAAGTGCACTGCTAACATTAATTTGTATCAAGAAGCAGTCAGGTTCTGTAAATCACTGAGCTTTATAGTCATCTTGTGTTGAAGATGATAAATGTGTGAAAACATGATGTGTGTAGAGTAATGAGTGGTTGTGGTGATGAGGGTAACAGAAATGTTTCAGGCTAGTTGAACAGTTTCTGTGTCAGTTAGGTCCCTTACTCAAGCTGTGGACACTGCACCACATACTGTGAAAGTCTCCAAAAATGAAAACTTCTACTACTGTCACTTTCTAAAAAATATGAGTAGAATGTTGAAGACTGCCTAAAATATAGAACAATTATTAATGTTATAAAACTCAAATGGCATTTCTGGTTTAGCTCAGTTTAGTTTATTTGGACATTATATAACCTACATAAAAACAATGAAAATAATTTAAACATTGTGCAGGAAAGATGGAAGCCCAAAAAGGCCTATGAAGATACCTACCCTATGTAAAAACAACAATGGTTGTCTTCAAAGTCAGAAGAAGATGATAATACAGAAATTCTTTCCTTTAAAAACAAGAGAAATAAATTAGCAATTTACATACAAAATCAAAGATAAAGATTGACAGATGCAATAAATGCTGCAAGTATTTGCTAGAATGATTATTACCGTCTAGCTGAAAGTACAAATAAGTAGAAGAGTGTGGGAAAAAAATGCATGGAAAATATTTACAAAAAAAAACTGAAAATTTCATTCTGGTGAAAAAAAAATGTCCAGAAAAAATACAGCCAAAACTGATGAATATTTCAGAACATGTACAACATGTCAAAGACCACTGGCACCTTGACACCATGAAAACTATAATAATATGGACAATAATACAAATGTCATAGTACCATATTTCCACAAACAATACATAGAAATCATATTTATATATTTTTTTTAACTTAATACAAATCATTTTAGTAAACATGAAATAAAATTAGCCTTTTAAACAATTTTAAGTTGCAGTTCTTATTTAAATAAAAACAATGACAGTTTCCCTCCTTTTTTAAATACAATGAACCACTCTTCTTACAGTAAATGCTCTTTTTACAGTAAATGCACTGTTAGTCTCCTCCTACCTCCTTCTGCTTCCAAGGGTGCCAAGTTTCAACTCTGCTTGCTGGCAGCCCATCTTCCCCACACACTTCACAGTGACAGTCCTTACACGCGACACACAAACAAAACAAAAAACAGAGCAAACCACAATGAAATAACCTCTCACAGGTCTCAAAACAGAATAAGACAAGTAAATAGTTTATTTGCATGTTTTACCGACTCTGGAGCAATGAGGGCATGTTGTTACCTCTAGCGTCAGCAATAACAGGAAGTCGAAAATTTACTATAAACAAAATCAGCTATACTTCAGCTATACTTCTGCCAGCTGCCAAGTGTTTTATTTACATTAAAACACAAAAACTTTCAACCAAGGTATCCAGGAAATTAAACAATGCTGCACAAATGCAACAGTGAAAAACTTAATGTAACAAAATAAAACAAAAAGAAAAAATTAAACATTTACAAATGAAATTGCCGTAGCCCTCGTTATTACACTTCCTGCGAAGCATGGCAGACTAGCAGTAAAGTACATTTTGTGCTTAAGTTCACTTCCAATTAAGTGAAATTTAAGGGCACTTTAATAAAGTATACTAACTATATATTACAAACAAGCATATTTTTAATAAAAACACTAATCTACTATTATAAGTGTTTTGACATTAAGTATACTTTTTAAAAGTACATTTTAAAACAGTTTAAAATAGACTTACAGTGAAGTACACTTTCAATAAACGTATCTAAGTTCACTTCCAAAGAACTGCAAATTAAGTGCACTTTAAAGGGACTTGGGGCAGGATTTGTGAAAAATGAATGCAATTTACATGCATTTTACCAACATGCATTTGAAGTTTTTTTTAATGCTAATGGGTGATGAAGCGTTCAAAACCAAAAACAAGGAGCCCACCCACGTATCACTCCATTGCCTTGAGCAGACTGTGTACTGCAATTCTGGGTCCGAATTTCCCGTGCAGTTCTGTGGACGTGATGCGGATGATGCTGAATGCGTGTTCTCGGCGGCTTTCAATAGAGGAAGAAGACAAGCGTGGTCGTAATGGACTCTGCTACAGTAAACAAATGACCAACCACCACACAAAGTCCACTGAAGAGTCCCACAAAGAAGAAAATGAAAGTTTTATCAGCAGCATCTCGTCAATCAAAACGCAATTACTAAAAAGCCGGTCTGGCACCCAAATAAATATTGGATTTGCATTTGAGCCAGGGAGGCAGCTTCATCTTGAATTGCTACTGAAAACAGATGTGGACAAGGCTCATTTCCAAGTAACCAGGTAAGAAAACACTACAGGTCTTAAGAGCTTGATCTTAAAATCATATGAGATCACCGAGGACTCGGGGTGACCTAACGTGCATAACTTAGTCCACCACTGTGTAACATTACAATGTTACAGACTGCGCCTTTTCCATGGTCCTTTAGTCTGAAATCTATGGAATTAGATTTGTCTCATAAATACCTGTAATTGCACAGAAGGTGATCTACAAGTATTCCTTGATTTGCACACGTGTTTTGGTATCCACAAATACAAATTTCTAATTTGCAACCGGTATTTTGTTTATTACAAACAGATGTGCACAATTTTCCATTTGTAAAACTGAAAATTCTGTTGAAGTGAAGTGTTACTCTGCATTTGTGGATCACCAATCACACACACACGCACCTCTTTCCTCAATGACATATTTTTGAGACATTCTTGTCGAGATCCACACAGATCCGCAAACTAATAGCTCGTGATTCACAAAAGTGGAGTTAGATTTGTCGCATCAATACCTGTAAATGCACAGAGGGTAATCTACAAGTATTCATTGATTTGCAAACGTGTTTTGGTATCCACAAATACAAATTTCTAATTTGTAACTTGTTTTTAGTTCTTTACAAATACACGTGTATTTGCAAATATATTGCGTATTTGTAAATACACAATTTTCCATTTGTAAAAACGAAAAAGCCTTTTTTAAAACTGAAAATTCTGTTTGTGAAGTGTGACTCTGCATTTGTGGATCACCAGTCACACACACACACACACATCTCCTTCCTCAATGACGTATTTTTGAGACATTTTTGCCAAGATCCACACACAGATCCACAAGCAAACAGCTTGTGATTCACAAAAGGCCCCGCCCTCCTCACCAGTAGGTGGCAGTGTTGTTCACAGGCGTGCAGCCATCTCTTTCCTCAATGACGTATTTTTGAGACGTTCCAAATGCAGATCCACAAACAAATAGCTCATGATTCACACAACGCAGGCCACATCCCCAATTCACCGCACCCCCTCGTCAGTAGGTGATAGTGTTGCTCTATGCATTCATGTTGCTACGGACTTTCAGTTTTGATTTCGCGGTAACCATGGCTGAAGGAGGCGAGCAGCCACCATCCACTATAAGTATAAATACCTTTGCTTGTAAAGCGTAGATTATGTGGCTCTATGGCTGCTTTTATCTGGCTCGAACAGCCAGTATGCCAGAGCTATATCGATGGTGTGTTGAAGTGAGACAATTTCGCATATTTTAACTGATTTTGCAGTTATGCACATTGGCTGTTTAGGGCTAATTAGGATATTTGGCACCGAGAGCTTTTTTATTTTCTCAAATGACTTGATATCATTCAGCAGAGTTATGTTTAGGCCTACTTGACCTTTTACCGCTTGAAAAATGAGTAAAGGGCCAGTATAAATCAGTGAATTTCACCTGCCAAAAATTGATTCCAGCCCCGTATTGCACATAGAGGGGCATTTGCCCCAAAATGATCACCTAGCTGAGTTATGATTTTACCTCAACGCTCTTTATCATTTGAAAAAGTGAAAAGTGAGTAAAGGACCATTACAAGGCATAAATCAGAGTATTTCACGTGCCAAAATTGATTCCAAACCTTGGTATTGCATGGTGAGAGGGTTTCTGTCCCAAAAGCCTTGATATCATTCAGGAGAGTTATATTTACAAGATTTGATCTTTTTACTGAGGCAGAGGGGTAGTAAAACGGCAGAAAAGTGACCAGACTTGCATAGTTTCTCTTAAAATCACATCTGTAAGTGTTAGCTAGCAAAGAATGAACAGTGCCTTTGATAACGCAAATAAACTCAAAATGGATGGGTTTAGAAATCCTGTCACTACCATATTCATCTGAATAGCACAAAGACAAGATGATGTTTCTTCTGACATCTTGTATGGGTATGCTATTCATTCCCTTTAATGTCTGTCAAGCATGTTAGGCCTATTTATTGGGGAATAATGCTGTAATTATTTATTTTCGTGTTTATACTCATACAATATGAATTCATATTCATGATATTCAAGCGATTTTTCAGTTTTGAATATTATGATAGGTGCCAAATCTGATGACACTCACAGCCACCAAGAGAAGGAAAAGTGAGAAAGACATGGAGAGGTATGAGCAGCACAACAGAATGAAGACCAAGAGGGTGGAGGAGGAGAAGAAGCAAGATGCAGTGGATGTCCTCCTAGAGTTGTCATCAGTGCCTGATGCTGAGCCGGCACCACCTGCTGAGGATGAGCAACAGTGTCAAAACAGAACGTGCAAGGAAAAGTTTGAAGGATTACAAAGGGAATGTAACGAGTTCATGGAGGAAGACTAAAGGTGTGAAGACATTATTAAATCAGGAACATTTAATGAATTAGCTTTTCAAAATCATGATGAAAAAGTGAAAACAATGGCTGCGATCTCCACATATCCCAAGCTACAAGTAACATTTGTGCTATCATTTCTATATACTGGTTCACATCTCTCTCCCTTTCAGCAACTTCTCTTAACTCTTTATGAGGCTGAAATTGAACCTTCCCCTTTCACTGCTCAGTTGTCTTTTTAGGATCTCAATTCCAACTGCCAGCAGCAGAACATTTTGGAAAACCATTGAAGTGTTAAATGTGAGGCTTGTCCCAGCACTCGTGTTTTGGCCAAATTGAGAAGAACTCCAGCTGTCAATGTCCATGATATTTAGACAGGTCTTTCATAGATGTGCCATTACTGACTGCTTTGAAATTTTTATTGAAGAGACCTAAGAGCAAGAACACAGATCTACACAAAATACATAGGCTACATAACCATAGCATTAAGTATCTAATTGGTAAACTATATCAAAAGGCTAGCGTGGCGGAACATCAGATAAACAGCTGTGAGAACTGTTGGGGTATTTTGGTTTTTTTTGTGATCTGATATTGACTGATAGAGGCTTTGATATGGAAGATTCAGTTGGTTTGTACAATGCTGAGCTTAAGATCCCAGCCTTTAGCAAAGGGAAAGTGTAACTGGAGTCCACACAAGGACTTGCATCAGTACAGATCCATTGTAGATAAAATTATTGGCGAGGCTAGAAATTCCTACACCATACATCAAAGTACAGTAGGAATTCAAATGTGTGAAGCTGAGCACCCAAAAGGCCTAATGCCTCGAGACAAAGTAGTCTCTGTGTGCTGTGCACGGACAAATTTGACTCCCCCAGTTGTTCCTGACATGTTATGACATTAATAAGTTCATTAAGTTCATAGTTTTAATCAAAAATATTTATTTTGTGTTACTTGAATTTGTCCATTTCATTTTGTCCATGTTTGTATATAAGAAGAGACAGGGCCTGATGCCAAATTTTCCTTAGCAATGCTGAAATATCACGGTGGCCATTTTAGTAAGATATTGTTTGTATTGTTAACTGGGTCACCCCCCCTTAATTTTTCTGTTAGCCTATAGCTACTGTGTAGACACACCTGATTCCAGTCCGAGCTGAAACAGTTGCTACTTTACGGCAGTAGATGGCAGTAGCAACTGGAGTAGGCTACTAAGTTTGTGTTTATCTGTTTGTGTCTTTGTAAAAAATAACACTTGAAGTGACAACGTCTAAAAATCAGTGTTACATTGTATTTATACTCATACAATATGACTGAAATTCATGTGATTTTTGAATATTATTATAGGTGCCAAATCTCATTTGTCCATTTCATTTTGTCCATGTTTATATATACATTTTACATTTTGGAATCTTTAGCGAGTTATTATTATTTTTCCCCCTCTTTTGTTCAGTTATTTCCTGCACACAGTTGCTGCATTTCCAACTTGACATTTTCAAACATGTTGTGTCAAGTTTAAAATAACTTTTGTGCGCATAGCTACTGTCTTTGTTACTAGTTTGGTTACTGTCTAACCAAAATCTGGTTTGTCCTAAACCCTACAAAAGCAAAATAAGGTTTGTTATGTGTCTGCATGGAGCACCTGCTGGCAGATGTGCAGCTGATAGTGGCAGTGACAGTTTTCTCATCGCCACTCAGTGCCAAATATCCTAATTAGCCCTAAACAGCCAATGCGCATAACTGCGAAATCAGTTAAAACATGCGAAATTGTCTCACTTCAACACACCATCGATATAGCTCTGGCATACTGGCTGTTCGAGCCAGATAAAAGCAGCCGTATCATATAATAATCACATAATCTACGCTTTTCAACTTTAACAGACTGTGCGCACTCCCGCAGAGTGGAAATTAATTTTTGGTAGCAATCAACTTTGCAAATGACAGTGTTCATTGTATTTTCACAGTAAATGTAGGCCTACTAGTTTTATCCTAATGTAGGACAAGCAAAGGTATTTATACTTATAGTGGATGGTGGCCTCCTTCAGCCGAAATCAAAACTGAAAGTCCGCAGCTACATGAATGCATAGAGCAACACTGCCACCTACTGACGAGGGGGTGCGGTGAATTGGGGATGTGGCCTGCTTTGTGTGAATCATGAGCTATTTATTTGTGGATCTGCATTTGGAACGTCTCAAAAATACGTTATTGAGGAAAGAGATGGCTGCACGCCTGTGAACAACACTGCCACCTACTGGTGAGGAGGGCGGGGCCTTTTGTGAATCACAGGCTGTTTGCTTGTGGATCTGTGTGTGGATCTTGGCAAAAATGTCTCAAAAATACGTCATTGAGGAAGGAGATGTGTGTGTGTGTGAGTGTGTGACTGGTGATCCACAAATGCAGAGTCTCACTTCACAAACAGAATTTTCAGTTTTAAAAAAGGCTTTTTCATTTTTACAAATGGAAAATTGTGTATTTACAAATACGCAATATATATATATATGTCATTGAGGAAAGAGGTGCGTGTGTGTGTGACTGGTGATCCACAAATGCAGAGTAACACTTCACAAACAGAATTTTCAGTTTTACAAATGGAAAATTGTGCACATCTGTTTGTAATAAACAAAATACCGGTTGCAAATTAGAAATTTGTATTTGTGGATACCAAAACACGTGTGCAAATCAAGGAATATTTGTAGATCACCCACTGTGCATTTACAGGTATTTATGAGACAAATCTAACTCCATAGAAACCGAATCTTAAATATATAAATATACACAGCACCGGCTCTCGTCTCGTTCCCGTCCTCGTCACGTGAACAGCCAGTAAAGTAATGTATCACATAATGTAAAGTATCACGTAGGGCTGGGCGATAAAACGATAACGATATGTATCTCAATAGACACGTACTCGATATCAATAGAAAATGCGTTCGATAGAACGTTTCGATAGAATGTTTTTTTTCCTCAAGAAACCGGCGTAAATTTAGCTCCGCTTGAATCTTAGTTGCGAAGCAATCTTGTTTGCATGAGCAAAGGCACTCGTCCTCTATCTGGTGCCTAGCAACGACGTGAGTGATAGGCTAATAGCCAATCATGTAACAGTATCAATTTGGTTGCGCCATCTTGTTGTCTCGTGGTCGCAAACGAAAGAAACGACACGAGTGCTGCAACGAGCGAGGAGGGAATTGTGGATAAGAACGGAACGGTCAGCTCACCAGTATGGGAGTTTTTTGGATTTTACAAATCTGATCGTAGTCAGACAAATGTTAATTTTTTTACCGTATTTTCCGCACTATAAGGCGCACTTAAAAGCCTTTAATTTTCTCAAAAAACGACAGTGCGCCTTATAATCCGGAGCGCCTTATATATGGATCAATTGGTTCATTGGTTGATCCATACTGGTTGTACACGGCGCTCAACTATCGACTATCCGCCGGATTAGCTATAAAAGGCTAACGATCCTCATATTCCTGTTTAAAACACGAAGTCTCATTCACACTTGGTGAATCTCTAATCTCACCAACAAGTACGACTGGTAACCTACAAGGCCGCACCGCTTGCAGCTTCACGGCTACCGTAGTCAGTAAATACCGGTACTGTGCTTACTCACAGTCCTAGTGGATGCATGGCGCAACCCCAGTCAAACGTTTGACTGCAGTATCTTCTATTCTATGCGCTTTATAATCCGGTGCGCTCTATATATGAAAAAAGTTCTAAAATAGGCCATTCATTGAAGGTGCGCTTTATAATCCTCTGCGCCTTATAGTGCGGAAAATACGGTAAATGTTATTCACCAGAGGGTGAACTTTTTTGCACAACTTGCAGTAAAAAATATATATGATGATTCTTATCTGTGACAGGTTTTGCTATGTTTACATTTAACACTTTGCACATGTTTTTTTAACACTTGTTAAGCACTTTATTATTGATAATTGTACAGTTTTCATTGTGATTGTAACATTGAACAGAAGGTTAAGTTTAAAATAAAAATGTTTAAATTCAGTATTTTTCCCTCCTGGACCTTATTTTAAATAGGTCATACAATTTCAGTTTCAATAATTATCGATATCGACCAATATGAAACACTTATATCGTGATACAGATTTCAGCCATATCGCCCAGCCCTAGTATCACGTAAGTAACATTTTACAGCATCTGCTGCACTGCGGTGAAAAGTTCATGCGCGCTCCCACGGCGGCTTAGCTGATGGCTGCAGATATGCGCAACAGCCGTCGTGTCAGTATTGATTCTTATTTCTTGCCCCAAGTTCCTTTAATAAAGTATATTAACCATATATTATAAATAAGTACACTTTACACTTAATAAGAATACTTATCTACTACTATAAGTGCTTTGCAAAAAAGTATACTTTTTAAAAGTATATTTTAGAACAATTTACAATAGACTTTTAATAAAGTACACTTCTAATAAGTACACTAAAGTACAACTTTAATTATTGCATAAATAGTGTGTTTAATTTTAGTATAGTGAAGATGAACTTAATTACATATATTTTAAAGTACACTTTCTAAAAGTATATATTAAATATACTACAAATTAAGCACAAACAGTAAAAGAATATTTTTAATAACCTTTGTATGCTACAAATCTATTTTTAATATAATTAAGTGTAATACTTTCCACTGTTTTGCTAACCCTCCTCCTAGCCATGTGCGTTTGTTTTCAACAAAGCCGACAAGGTGGAAGGCAGAAATGCCTCCATTCTCCCTCTAACGAGTTACAAGTCATTTATTCAACCATCACAATTACTCTGAAGCTGTTTAATTAAGGTAAAAATACAGTTCTTCTTTAAAGCTGAATGGGCCAAAAATATATAAAGACATTTACTGGCTACATTTGTAAACAGTCTGATGGAGATTTTGCAAGGCCCCAGAGTCAGTTTGTTGGCTGGGACTCCTGCTTCCTCCTTTAAAGCAAATGGGGCTTACTGAGTACCATTGATTTGCGGATCCACTAGCCACTCATCTGCTTTGCAATTACAAAACCTTTTAAAACTATCATTTAAGCCACTACTCATTTACATGGGAAATAAGATAGTACTGCTAATTTGAAACAAATCAGCTTCCTCCCCACCTCTAGTCTAGGCCTACTTGGTACCTTCCCAGGAAGGTACCAAGGTTGGACGTTCTTGACATTAAACAAACAGATGAGAAAATACATGCTACCATTGCATAACAGTGTCTCTCCAGGGCACAGGCTAGTCTAATTGAACTCTCTTTTTAGTTTTTGTGTTAAGTTTATTGTTTGACATTATTTATGCTTTTTTTTTTTACAGTCTTCCTGTCAGAAGAACTGGATACATTCACATGTCATACTACATTTCAGTGTTTTTACATGTGAAGGCACTAATGCAGTGCAGAGACCCAGTGGTAAGTTGCAGGCAGCACCACCTGCACTGCTCCCTCTCCCCCTCTCTCCTCATCTCTGCTTCCATATATCGCTCCCTGGGCTTGGTGCCATGCTCCTCATCATGTTTGTCTAGGCTAATCACCCAGTCACTGCCTCCTCCCTGCATTAACTTTGTAACAACAGAGACACCTTGTTAATGATGGTGCTAATTGAATGAAATGGCCATACTAACGAGCATAAAACCTCCTACTCACATTTTGCTAATTAACAACACACTGGCTTAATTACAACAGTAGAAACACATGCAGCGCTGCCTCATTACTGTTAATTGCCACAGCTAACAGGGATTTATGGTAATTGGCTGTATAACCATTGTTAACGAGAGGCTGAATTAGCTAGACACACTGAGACAAGAGCAGAACAGAGATGTGCCAGAACTAATTAACAAGCTCTTGGGATCTACATGACTGTATTGATCATCTAATTGGGTGGTTTCATATCATACTCCTGAGAGTCTCTTCAGAGTGGATGACATCTGAGTTAGTACTAGATTGTTTACATAATCACAGATGATAGCATTACTGCTATGGTTACTCAATGCTGCTGGTATGATGGCTACAACTACATGCTACTGCCATTGTTTTCTGCAGTTGCTTCTACTGCTTGTTTTGTCTGCTCAACATAGGCATCATTCCCACAACAAATGCATATGTTTACTGAAAGTTACAGTGATCAGCAGTTTGATGACTTAAGGATGATAACTTGACACATATAGAATTACATATACATTAACAAGATGAAGATTGTGGTCTTCAGGAGGAACCAGTGTCTCATAACACAGACAGACAGTACTTAAAGACTCCAGCGTACAGGTCTGTTCAGTTTCCTCTGCTATTCATCTCTCTCTCTCTCTCTCTCTCTCTCATTCCTCCTTTCTTGACTTCTTAATTTGCTCACCCTTTCACCCTCCTCCTCCTCTTCATATTCACTGCCTTTTATTCTCTTCCCCCTGATAAAGTGATTATGGTCATGGTCATGTGTTCAGTTGAGGTTCACTCGGGCAGACACAGTCAAGATTGTAGTGCAGCGTGTGTTCGCGTGCACATGTGTGTGTGTGTCAGATTGCTCACAGCTCATTGGTTGTATATGAGAGTGTCAGTTAGTCATTGTAGTCATTGGTTAAAAGATCTGGTTAGTATCCATAATGGCCTCTTATTACTTCCTACACCCTGTGAACACAACTATGAATGTGTGTGTGTGTGTGTGTGTGACAGAGACCAAAAGAGAGAAGTATTATGGTAATGTTTGATGCTCATATGTAAATACAGATGACACAATGAGAAGAGCCCACAGCTGCTGGGGTCTCAGTTTAACCATAGTTATTGTTAAAAACTGAGTGGTTAGAGGTCCATACACTGTGGGCCTAAGATGAAGGCAGTTGTCCATGTGTCTTATACAGGTGATATAGAGCCTAGAGATTCTTTTTATTCAAAGAAACATGGACATCTACTCTTACATATATGGACCTTTGAGCTAGAGTTTTGTGAGCTTATTTCAAATCTCAGCTTCCGTCTTAGCTGACACTTTCCCAAACACTGATGATGACATGGATAAGAGCTCAACTAAACTGAGTTGTAACACACAGAACATCAGTCCATTTGATTTCTTAAACATCACTGTTATTATAATGAAGTTATTACAATAAAAGTATTTATGTAATTCTTTACCTCCAATTCCTCTGCTTGTGTATACACTTGGTGTGTGCTGTGTGCATATGCAGATGAGTAGTGCATGTGACTGTGTGTGTGCATGCGTGTGTGCGAGCGTATGCGCGTGTGTTGCACTGTGACAGGGACTAATGTCTAAATCAGCCAAACTCCATCGCCCTGTCGCCCCGCTCCCCTACAAATGTCACCTGTTCCCGGCCAGTGATTTGCATAATGCAAAGCTTCTCAATCGTAACGGTCCGATTAGTGGTGGGGAATGCTGGGACCATTCCTGACGCACCAAGCCGTTAACGGCTCCTTTTGCCGGGAACAACTGTGATTAACTGAGGAGGTGCTGGAGGGGAGGGGACAGGAGCGAGGAGAGAAGAAAGAAGGAAAGAGGAGGGCCTGAAAGTGTTCACATACTAGTTGTATTAATTACAGACAGACAGGTTGGCTGCGGGTGACATCACCAGCTGATAACACAGAGAGCACTGAGCTGAAGAGGAGGAGAGGAGGGAGAGATGAGTGGAGAAAAAGACAGAGAGAGGTACAGGAGGACAACATGAACATGGAGGAGAGGACATGGGAAGGAGAAGAGGGAAAGAGGTCAGGAAAAGGGAGGAGGAGAGGATGGAGGGGAGAGAGGAGACAGAGGAGAGAAGGAGGAGAGGGGTTCAAACCCATGGCTTGAGATCTGGAAAATAAAAGCTACAATGTTCCTTATAAATGAATAATAAATAGCTTATTTCCTTCATTAGAGCAGAATAAGTGATGGATGACAGATGATATGATGCATAAGAAAACATTTTCATGTTGGTGTGATCATGGGCAACAGAGTATTTCTAATAACTCTAACAACACATACAGCGCCCTGACAGCAGGTGAGTCGACCACTCCTCTGCTGGATGGCTGTGTTGTGCAGTTGGCTGTGTTCCAGTACAATTGATACCCGCTGTTGGGCATTTCTATATGTAAGGCTGATAAGAGAGAAGAGCTGATGAACATTAAATGTAAGCTACAGGCTACCACAGTCTTTCGTCTTTGCTGAACTATAATTGTATTGATAGGATTTTTGCGGTGTGTCATCAGCTGTCCCCACCCTACTGCCTGTAACCTTGACAACACATAACTTTTCTTCACAAAAAGTTTTAAAGCCCTTGGTTCTAACAAACTGGTAGTTTATGAATGAATGAATATATATGAATATATTGAGTGGATATTCAAGGGTGTGGCTGTGAATATGTTGCCCGCTGTGCCTTGAAATTGGTGACACAATTCTACTCACCATGCTGGTAATACATTGTGAAAATTGAGTTTTCAATGACAGGCATGGTTTCTGTGGCACTGTGAAGTTTGAAACAGGAAGTGGCTTTAATTCTTAAATCTATATTGTGTCGAATCTTTCCCACATCTGACATGCCTGATTACATCGTCACACATAGTACATCATCATACTCATAAAGTCTACTCCAGCACCACCTCAAACTGGAAGTAATTCTCATCAATGGTGGCCTGATCAATTGTTGTAAATGGTAAAAATGGCACCTGCCTTGGTTACTGTTAATTATTTGTGTGATAGAGCAGAATAATTGTTGATATCAATCAGTTTAAGGTCCTGTGCTTGGACTGGACAAACTGGTCCAAATACTAATGTAAGTGAAATTAAATATATAGTATAGTGTAGTGTAACATAGTGTAGTATAGTACGGTACAGTACCATAGTACTGTACATACCATAGTGTAGTGGAGTATAGCATAGTGCAGTGTAGTATAGTAGGGTATTATATATGGTATTACAGAGTATAATGTAGCATAGTATTATGGAGTATAGTATAGGGGAGTGTAGCATAATATGGTATACTATTATGGACTATAGTATGGCATAGTGCAGCATAGTATGGTGTAGTATAGAATAGCGGAGTATTGCAGAGTATAGTCTTGCGGAGTATAGTGCAGTATAGTATAGCAGAATATGGCATGGTGTAGTATAGTATGGTATTGCAGAGTATAGTGTAGTGTGGTGTAGAAGAGTATTGGTATCTATCTATCTATCTATCTATCTATCTATCTATCTATCTATCTACCTCTTTCCCCCCTCCCTCTTCCCTCCTCCCTCTGTCTCTGTAGCTGACAGATGAGGCAGGGATGAGAGGATGAGAAGGAAGATATGTTGCACCTCACTTCTCTTTCTAATGTCTCTGGCTGCCAGGAAACCATGTGGAAAACTAAAGACTATTAATGCCACAAACAAATCTCTCCCAAAATGTAAGCTCTTTTACATGTTTTAGTGCAAGGGTGGGCTGAGGGCTTAATGATATGGAGAGAGGAGGAGGATGGAGAAAAGGGGGGGGGGGGGTTGAAGAAGAGAAGAAAGATGGAGACGGAGGATATAGGAAACAGGAAGAAAAGAGGGGGCATGATATTAACATGGAGTGAAAAGATGTTGGAGGAGGAGCAGAGGGAAGTAATGGAGGAGAACAAGCAGAGGAAAAGGAGTGAAAAGGAGAAATGTAGAGATTCAAAAAAAAGAGAGCTAGGAGTAAACAAGGTGGAGTAAGACGGGGATGAAAAACTGAGGCCAAACTGGGTTCAAGATAAAACCACCAGGGTTAAGTCTGAAGTTTAACATTCATTTGCCTGCTCCATTTAGTAAAAAGTAGGAAGAGAGAAAAGGTTCAAAGGTCCATGTCTGTTAATCTTAACCAAAATGGCCGACAAGAGATTTCACTTCCTTTTAATAATTGTAAGAACACATGAATGATATGTATATTGTAGTGGCAAAACTTCGTTTGGTTTGTCCTATAACCCCTTGTTTCCTGTGTCCTTTGTTTTACCACATGGAGAAGGTGGCGGTGCAGTGTCAGACTCGCAGTTCGTGATCAAAAACAGTCAAGAGAGAGTTGATTGAAAAAAGATGCTGGTGATTTATTACAACTTAAACAAACAGAGAAAATAAAGCGCATTGGTTGCTGAAATATTGTAACTGGCAGGACCAGGCTATGGCTAAACACTATTGTTACAGCAGCAGCCGGGAGCTTCACGTGCTGCGGTCTACGACGGTGTCTGCTGGTCTGCCTTCTCCCCCTGATGCATGATGGGTAGTTATTTTATTTTTTTTCATCACCTGTAGGGGGTGCACACTCACAAAGACAAATTAAATGCAAGTAATAGAATTAAAATAAACTTAAATGTGGCTCCTACATATATAGTCCAGTCACTGAGTCGTGTGCAGTGATATCAAAAATCTGTTCACTATGTTATCAATAGCTGCATATGGATCAAGGATTCACAGCAGGTTGATTAGATGTGACCACACATATGACTTCTCAAACCAAACATGTGGGTAGTGGTCAGGCTCATCTAAACACGATAAACTTGTACAGGATAGATCTCTTTCATTTTCATTTTTGTTAGTGTCATTCATAGAATCTATGTTCGTCAGCTGATTTCTCTCTGACTACCATTGTTATGTCAGAGAACCACTGAGGGTCACACTGATTCAGTAATTGAGTGAGCATGCTGACTTAATTAGATGGACTAGACAAGAGTTAATATTGGTGTTTGTTCCCACCTCTGGAGACAGGTGTTGGTAAGTGAGGGGATGGAATTTAAAGCTGAAATCACAATGTTTCTTCTAGACTGGTAAGTAAACAGCAGGTAATGCAACATAGCATCATAGGAAAATGTATGTACAGCTGCTTTAATCTAAATTGCTCAAGGATTCAAGATTTTTTTTATTTGCAATGTGATGTCCCCATTGAGCATCTCACTGAGACACTTGTTAGCGACTGGACTGGTCTTTTTGATTAGAAATGAGAGCTCAAAGATCTCAGGACTGGGATATTTACTGACTTTGTGTTCTAGAATAAAATGTAAAAAAAAAATGGAGATAAGGTGACTAAACGGTTTCTGACTCCCCTAGGCTTGTTGACATGGAGAACAGCCTCCATGGGCTTCAGTCCAGTCTAATTCTTTTTTATGGGTTTAAAAATTAACAGCTGTTCCAGTTATTAAGCCGCACAACTGGAGATAGCTGCCCAGTCATCCAAACCTTAACCAAGCCTTCAGCGATAGCATCACAGCGTTGAGAGGAAAAGAAGCACGCCCATTAGATGTCCAACTAGATAAATAGACTATAATGGGTTGCTGGGGATGCGTTTGGTCATTTGGCCTGTCGTTCTCATCAGATGTGATCTTAGGGTCGCCACCATGAATCAGGCAGTGGTGCGATGTCATTGGTCATCTTGGCAGCTGAACAAAGCCCAGCAACTGGGGAGGGACAGACACAGCTAATGGAGCCAGATTAGGATGCGTGTGCTTTGTAAGTTGTACTGCCACTGTCGAGTCTCAGTGAGTGCGTGGGGTCAGTGACGACTTTATGAGCAAAGCATTATGGGCCAGTGGCATGGTGGTACCCTGTGTTATTTCTGCTGTGGTGTGCTGATTGTTGTTAGGTTTTGTGATATGTGTGACTGTGTGAGTGCAGGACTGGTGATGTGCCGGTGGGATGATAAGAGGCTGATAAACCTTTAAGGGCTAATGATTTCCACTAATGAGAAAACTGGCTGTGATTATGACAAATAGGTGAAGAGCACCAGGCTAAGCAGTGACACACAGCAGCTATTGTTGAGCAGCTGAGCCGCAGCATCTCATTACTCCTCCTGGAGACCTGCGCCTGATAGTCCTCCAACTTCACTCTTGTGCACATGACTCTGCCTCCTGGTGAATCATGAAGTTACAGTTTAGCCAGCTGATTTGAGCTAGTTTTTAACTTTAGGGTTAAATGACAGTTTAGCTGCATGGCTTTTGACCAGTTTCTAACATAAGTGTTAGGTTAGAGTTTAGCTTGTGTTAGCTGCTCTGTTGTTTCCAGTGTTAGCTAGACATTTCATAACCATTATAGAATGTCATAGTAAACTCAATCATGAGCAGTGAGACAATGGAGGATTACTTTCATTTCAAGTTAGTGGTAATATTGAACATGTCAAAAAAAAAAAAAAGTCACAGTTTATAACCTGGACCTGGTGGAAGGAAATTTTAAGCTTCATTGGAGGGCTGCACTCAAACCATTCATCTTAATCTGAACTACACACCTATATAACTTCTGACTATGGACAGGTTCATTAAACATCATCCATAAGAAAAAGAAGAAAGAGATATCCTGCACACTGTCCTACGACTTGCAAAAACTTTTACTGTAACACAACGTTTTGGTCCTTTTTCAAGCAAAATCTCAGCTTGAAAAAGGTCTGAGGACCGAAATGTTGTGTTACATTAAAAGTTTTTTGCAAGTGTTGTAGGACAGTGTGCGGGATATCTCTTTCTTCTTTTTCTTATGGATTCATGCTCCCAAGCACCTGTCCCCAAAAGACTTTTTTAGGTGTGCATCAGCCTACACACTCATTAAACATCTTCAGAATTACTCAAAACTACCTCTGTGGTAGTTCCTTCCAGGACCATGATGACACACACACACAGACTCACTAGGTGAAAACAATACCAGCCCTGCTGCCACAGCTGGTAAGAAATACAACACAGTTTATACTCACTATTCTTTCAGTTTTAGTTCTCTACACTGAAGAGATATAAAATTAAACTGTTTCTCCAGAGGCTTCATGCAGCAGCGTTGTCCTGTCAGCCTGCTGATGCCACCTTTTCACCACAATAGTAATTGGAGCACTTATCTCTGAGCCTGCAGATCATTAATACAGTTAAATAATAGCAGTTGGAGTATATCAATATCCTTTAACCTCCATTCCAACCTTAAAATCCCACCACCGCCTTTTAACCTGCCCTCCCTCTATCATTCCCTGCCCCCCTTCCTTCCTCCTTTCCTCCCACAACCCTCCACCTTATCCTGTCCTCCATCCTCTTGCTCTCCCTCCATCCGTATCATCTCCCCCTCCTTCCACTTCCCTCTCCAGACTCATTTCAGCATGAGATTATAAATGGAGTCTTGGGAAATGTGATAAATCAATTAATCATTTGTAGCTGTGTAGCTTAATGAGTGAACTCAGGTGTCATAATTAGTTCTCCCAGTATCAATCATTAAAGTGCAAGTTTGCTGATAAACAGGCAGCTGATGAGAGCAGAGACGTGTCTGAGAGTTTCCCTCTATTATTGCAAGGAAATCACATGATAAGAGAAATAAATGTGCAGTAATGAGCTGCTGTTTACAGTGTTTTCCTTCTGCTGTGCTTCACTCTTCTCTGCTTCTCTGAGTGGCTGGGTTCTCATCTGAGAGTCAGACTTTTGGTTCAAAGCATGTCAACTGCTTCTGTCTTCTGACTTTCCTTCATTGTTGGACCAACCAATGCATTTAGATCCTACACGTCAGTAAACAAAGTTATAATACATGAGGTCCAGTAAGCCAACTTTGGTAGCTAGAGACTTTTTCAAAATATGTAAAACATCAGAAGTTTTCAGGATGCAGAATGAGACTTTCCACAGTGTTTGAGTATATTAATTAAATGCATTACATAATTTACAGTTGAGCTTAGGTTATGTTCACATTTTTTAACAAAAACATTTAGTCATTCACAGCAGTGTCATAAAAAGCACTGATACGGATGGAATAACAAACTGAATCACTTTACATGTGTCAGATCTACTGTTTCACAATAGACAGAGTATTGTATTGATCATAAATTGACTTTTGTGCTGTAGTTTCCTTTGAACCTCTCTTCATTTCTCTTTTGTTGGGTTTAGTAAATGCATGATTCTGTTTCTTTTCTTGCAAACAATCAGTACAAAAAGTGATCGACCCATCTTTGCAGAATGAACAAAAAAAAAAAGAGGAAAATAATTTTTGATAATTGACACTTTTTTTTCATGGCCCAAATAGGCCATGTGACTGAAAGAACCTCAACACCAGAGTGTGTTTCCTAGATGTTACATATATATAAATAGCAGCGTTGGGGAAGTTACTCAAAAAAAGTAATAAGTTACTTATTACTAGTTACTTCTGTAAATTGTAATGACATTACTTTACTAGTTACTGCATTTGAAACATAACTTCAGTACTTATTACTTTACTCAGTCTCATTGATGTGGATGAATCCACACGAGCCACACTTGTTTATGTGTCCATTTTAGATAAATTTATCGTTTTATCTTTGTAGTTATTTTGATATTATTCTTTAGTGGTCGACCCACCCAGCATTTCCGCCGGAAGACAGAGCGATTTACGGCAACCGGCTCCGCGCATTACAGATTGTGAAAACGTTACTAATAGTAAAACCTGTCTGTGTAATGACCTCGTCGGTGGCCATCGTTCGGTCAAAGCTCTATGGTTTGGTCTTCAAAACTCCCACGGCTCGCTCTGGCTAGCTCGCTCATTTCAGTGTCGTATCGCGGAGGCTCATGGGAAATGTAGTGTGAAAACACTTTAACTTTCCGAAACTCCTTGTAGTACCTTTAATTTACCATGTAGATACATGGACAAGCAGCAGTTGAAAGACACTTGTCCCATGGGCAGAGAGTGCGTTTCACTCTAATATGTTTGTCCTTTCGAGCTATAAAATGAAAGTAATGAGAATATCGCCACTGGCCGAACCCCCCTGTTTCCGTCTGTTTCCCGTTTCCCTCTCTCTGTTCGCACCAGAAGCAACGTCACTCTACTCAAATCGATCTCTATGGCAACGTGCTCAGGCAAGTAGCACGAACACATGCAACACGCATGCACGCACCACTTAAACAATCAGAACTCTATGCATATAACACAGGCAAACACGGCTTGGGTAACGCAGGAAAGCGCATTCCTATAGTCTTGTAAAGTACTGTAGTTTTTAGTGTAATGTGTTACTTTACTTACCCAAAAAAAGTAATCTCGTTACAGTAATCCATTACTTTGTAACTTGTTACCCCTAACACTGATAAATAGGAATCAGCTGTG
Source organism: Caranx melampygus (assembly GCA_019059645.1). Lineage (NCBI taxonomy): Eukaryota > Metazoa > Chordata > Actinopteri > Carangiformes > Carangidae > Caranx > Caranx melampygus. The sequence continues at coordinate 766,456 of JAFELL010000384.1, forward strand.
TTTGTGTTTTTCAAAAGTAATGAAATAAAAGAAAAGACATTAATTTGTTTCCATCTTCAGTGTGAGGTTCACTTTAGAACATTTTGAAAATTCAAAATTTAGCAGTTAAAAGAGCTGTATGTAAGAAATATATGGCAAGTAATCTGATACACCGCATCCTGTTGTGAGCATTTGAGCTGTAGCAGCTACAGCTAAAGGGAGGAAGAAAGTTGGAAAAGAGGGAGGAAATGAGTGGAAGTGGAGCCGATGATGAACATTTGGAGTGGTTCATGAGATGAGTCTGGCCCAGTCAGTTCGCTTGTCTCTGGTCATCATGTGTAAAGAAGCCTTGCACCGGAGAAGTATTTTTTCATTTGTGTCGGAGGCGGAGAGTTGAGTGTCCAGTAGAGCAGCAGGGCAGCTGTAGAGGGGACAGAGGAGGCTCCAGCAGAACATCTGTCTGCTGCGAGGAGCAGTTTGGAGTCAGAGCAACTTGATGATATGATTTTGAGAAAGTGGAGGAGAAAACTCTGAGCTGCTCGTGTCGTTTATTCTGTGGTAACATGTCTTATATGTTGGCTCATCTGCGTGAAGAACATGCAGTACGGCTCCTGCAGATGAAGGGGTACACACAGGCAGTGGCGTGTACAGACATTTTGGGGGGCAGGTGCTCAGTGAAAAATAATAATAAAAAATAAAATAAAATAAAAATAAATAATAAAAAATCATTTCTTATCCTCTCCTTTCTAGGCATTATGCTGCAATTGGTAAATAAAAAGAGACCAACAGTATGAATAAGACTCCTTGGTTGCATTACAACAACTTTTCTTTTTTTCTTCTTCTTCTTTTTTTCTTTTACTGCAAGTGTTAATTATGTAGCCTAATGTAAACCTACACAACACTAAATATTCAGCTCAAATATACTGATAGATTCACATGCTGTAATGACAAACTCTACGGACATTAGTGAAAACACTCAACTCGATTCATTTATGTGTGTTGCCTGGCTGTTAGGGCAGGGGAGGAGGGATGTGTGGGCAGCAGCGCGTCACGTCTCCGTTTCTGGAGATGCGCTGTGTGTGGAGGGAGGGGCGGGAGGGGGGGAGATAATTGGCGCATTATTAGACGCCTTTAATCGGCGAGTATTAATAGATGATTGTGTTGGCATGGGCCACATACACTCTTAAAAAAAAAAAAAACAATCTTTCAAAAGGGCGCTTGCTTGGTCTAGAGGGCAAGGGGCAGGTGCTAGAGCACCACCTAGTGTCTACCTGTGCACACCACTGCATGCAGGGCATGATCACCTTACTTTGAGATTGTAGACACTGTAGCCCCTTTCCCACTGGCCAAAAAACCCGTTTAAACCTGCTAACAATCGGCTTCTGACCGCAGTTGGAAAGGGCCACCACCTTGCGTTGTTCCTCGTCAAACGACTCTACCATCACGCGATACTATAATGCCACTACCTTTGGCAGTAACTAATAACACATTACTTTTTAAATGAATTAACTCAGTTACAATATGGTGCGTTTGTCCGTTACTTGGTAAATTAATTTATTTTTGTTTACTGTTCTGTTTACAGCAGTGAAACACTGTGGGCATGTTTCCGTTTATTTCAGTATGTGCGGCGGTCATGGAGAGTCAGGGGGTGGGGTGTTTGCAGCTCGGGGCCGATCAACGCCTGACAGCGGAGGAAGAGCCGTCATAAGATGGCCAAGGCAGACGGGGCATCTCGGTCTCCCTGCCCTCAGCGGTCCTGGTGCGCCACAGGTCAGCGAGCGCAAGTCTGCCTCGGCTGACGGACCTCACACTTCGCGGCGGACAGCTGTGGCACAACATGGTGTTTCTCGAGACCTGGAGACCAGGCTGGCCGACCCACTGTCCGACCGAGCCTCAGCCCTTCCTGATTGGCTGCAAACACCCCGCGGGTGAAAGCGGAGTGGCTGGTTTATGCTCTAGTCCAGTCTCTCCCATCCTCTCACCCTCACTTGAGCATTTTATAAAAAAACAATGCAATAGTTACTTTTCCTGGTAATTAGTTACTGTTATAATGTAGTAACTCAGTTCCCTTTGGGGGAAAGTAACTAGTAACTATAACTAATTGCCTTTTTAAAGTAACGTGCCCAACACTGCAATCAACGCAGGTTTTAATTTGCTTACCTCCGATCTGCTTGCAGTGAGAATGTTACACCCACTCATTTACGTGACATCTTGACTCGTACAAGACGCTTTTCTCACACTTAATCAACACAGCACTGGCACAGCACTGGCAAGACAGACAGATTTTGATATGATTTTCTATAGATATAAATGTGGCTGCAGCAGAAATGCACCATGTTTTTTTCCCCATCATTTTGTTGTTCAACTGTTTTGAATGAAGTGTGTTGAATTTTGGTGACTGGGGTCATTGAATGCATTTTGTGTTAAAGCAATGAAAAATGATTCACAGTTTGCTCCACATGGACTTTTGCAGACTGTGTTAAGAGTTTTGAAAATGTGACTTCAGTTTTGACCAATGCTTGTTAGCAACTGAAAAAAATGTAAAACAAAAATCATGTGTTGTTTGTATTCTGTGTCAAAAGAGCAAAGAATGTGTTCATTTTACAGCCCACACAGGCTGATGTTATACTAACTGCATTAACACTTTAACTAAACTACATTACATTACTACATCAAACTTATTTCAGGGCTGCAATTCTCTCAGATTCTTCAGGTTTAACAACTGGGAGGCAAAATGGGGCCATCTTCAATGAAGATGACTGAAGATAGTGTGTGTTTGCTTGATATTAGCAGGTTAGTGGGTGTGATCAAGAGTTACAAGGTGTTAGCAGGTGTTAGAAGGTGTTAGAGAGTGTTAGCAGGTGTTAGAAGGTGTGATCAGGTGTGATCAGGTGTTAGAAAGTGTGATCAGGTATGATTAGGTGTTAGAAGGTGTGATGAAGTGTTAGCAGGTGTTAGAAGATGTTCATAGATGTTAGCAGGTGTTCATATTTTGTTGCCTCTTTTACCAGTGCCTTGAGAGAGTGCCTCAGAGGTTAAATAATTGAAGTGGTTATTACAGGCCTGAGTCTGTAGAGCTAAGCTAACCCATGCATATATAACACTTACATTTATGGGGGCGTGACTCTGTGTGCGTCAAAAAGAAGAAGGGTCAGGGAGGAGGTTGCAGGCTTGTGTGTGTGAGGCGTGCTAATGGTCTTTCTAGCCTGGGAAATGCCCCAGTGAGCAGCCTAACTTATGGAAATCACAGCCTCGATGCTGGGAGCCATTATCAGACTCATTTGCATAAAGAGTCTTTCAAATAGGTTTCTGAAGGCCGGGACACGCCACCACCCCCAACACCAAATATATCTGTCTGTATATGTGTGTTCATTATTTCTTTATGGTTCCAGTTAGGCTAACAAAAAGTTGAGCCTAACCCCCACGTTGCCTCCTATCAATATCCAGCAGCCTGCCTACTTCAACCAATCACAGTGATGTATGTATAGGCTCTGTCTTTGTCAGGAGTAACACTGGTAACACAGTGAGACAGGGCCACACACACATATTTACACACACACACACAGTAGACTGGACGGTAACAAGCCATTAACAAACCCTTAATTGATGAGCTCGTTAAGATCTGTTATTAGAGAAATTGATTTCAAATAGCCAGTTTAATCTGCTGGCCGGAGGGAAACAGGCCACAATGCAAATTGAAGCTGCTAAAGTACATAATGGAGCAAGTAATTCATAGATTCAGTTTCACTAATTAATAATTGGAGACTCTAGTCTGTGTGTGTGTGTGTGCGTGCGTGTCCATGTGCGTGCGCGTATGTCTGCTGCCTGACTGTCAGTGCAGGCCTATTGTGTATCTCTTGTTATTAATTAATGAGCTTTATTCCCAGGCAGCCTATTAGTAATTAAGAATCTCACTCTCACTCCCCTTCACCTCCACCCTGCTGTGTGTGTGTGTTTAGATTTTTTTTACAGTTTGCTTCATCATTATGAAAATATGAACCAAGACAAAACAATGTTGTAGAATTTTTTTAAAAAATAGTTTGTGATACCAGGCAGAAATTTATTATGAAATATGAAAAATCAAACCTTTATACCTGTGTGTATTTGAAATATGTGTTGGTTATACCTTGTTGCTTCGATATTTCTTCAGGACAAAGCCACTGAATCTATGATTTTAAACATATTTTAACAATAATTGAGCCCGATGATTCGCCTGATTGTTGTCAGTGCAACATTCTCATGCTTACACACATGGAAGGCTGTGTAGTGAAACTAGGAGTAGTGGATTTACAGTTACTTCTGTGCAGAGTGCAGAACAAGAGATCAAGACAAAAATAAACAAAAAAAGACACAATTTTACACCTTCCATATTGTTGATAAGACTATACACAGAGAGATTTCTGTAATACACTACATGTACAAATACACTATAGACCATATTGATGTAGGTGAAGAATCTTGTCTGAAAGATGTACCAACAGCTTCAACAGGAAATTGATCAGTGAGGGTTTGACCAAAGAGTTCATGTAAGTAGAGAGGTTTCACACAGAACTGGAGCTTAATAGGTCATGAAGAGTCTGTGGTGGGAAGAGCACCGTTTAATCTAATCTTTTTCTATCTGTCAGAGGCGACACACACACATGTGCACACAGTTATAATTCCAGTATTAGTGGTGGTATTAATCGGAGTGGAGCAGGTACTTAACACTGAAAAGACTAAAATCACTTCCCAAGGGGCCTTTTATACAACGTGTGTGTATGTGTGTGTGTGTGTGTGTGTGTGTGTGTGTGTGTGATAGTAGCCATTGTCAGTGACCCAGCTTTCTGATTCTGCGTGTGGCTTAAGCTAGAGGAAGTGTGTGAATGGCTGTGGCATGGCGGCGGCCCCGGCCTCTCTGTGTTGATTTAATGTGGAGAATTGGCTGCTGCTGTATTGAATCAGACTGGGGCCTATATTGTTCGGCTGTAGGGGATTACACGTTTAGCAGCTAGTGATCTGGCTTCAGTTATAACTCCACTCAGCGAGAGAAGCAGCTCTTATCAGCTACTGGGAGCCCAGTCTCTGCCACATTCACAACCCTCCAATACACTTTAATTGAATTTCTTTTTAGAGACAGAGAGGCTCAGACGGCTCATGGCATTCAATTTACTACCTCCCCTGTCAACGTTTAGATCCCTCACCCCTTCTCCTGCTGCAGAAAAAGGAGGCACCTCCACGCTACAAAGGGAAACTTGCAAATACCATATTTATCTCTGTTCGCTCACTCTCCTTCTCTCTTCCTCTGCTCTCCTATCCATGTCAGTTATTATATCATTTCAATGAATACTCGCCAGGAAATGGGCTTATCTCAACCGCAAAATATCTTTTTCTTTCAGACGTTGATTTAGTGTGTTTAAAGCCCACGGCGAGGACAGACAGACTGTCAGCTCAGCGCAGCACTAAAGCAACGATCCTATCTGCAGGGAGCTGAAATACTGATGAATGGGGAGGCGGGAAGGGAGGATGGAGAGAGGGGAAGGAGGGGGTGAACAGAGGCAACAGGGGGGGAGGAAGGGGAGAGAGAAGATGGCAGAAAGAGGACTGAAAAAGACAGAGGGAGGGAGAAATGAATACAAGTGATTTTAACAGAAGAGAGGAGTATGGATGGGGATAGGAGGAGGAAGACGAGGAGGAGGGGAAGAGCAGCAGTTGGCAGTGACCTCTGACCTTCCCTTTTGTTCCTATTGGAGACCAGCATCAACAGAGTGATGTGTCCTCATTAACAAACCAGTTGTGTGTTACTGTAATGGGCATCAGACTAAAAACCTGTAGTAAACAATAATATACAATGTGTACATGCTTCTCGAGAACATTGGTTCCTAATCTGATGTCTGGGCCCCCCGAAGGGGGATGTCAGAGATCTCAGGGGGTCCACAGAGCTTTCTCTGTTCTGAGGTTGTGAGGTTTTCAAAATTGTATTTGTGCATATTAAAATTTCAAAATCCCAATTGGATGATCAAAATTATGTGTCAACAAAGAGAATAGGAACAGAAACCTACAACTGCTGTTTATTGATGCATTTGTACAGGCAGGTTATTTTGTGTGTGTGTGTGTGTGTGTGTGTGCGTGTGTGGGAGGGGGCTTTCTAATTACAGGTGTGATGTTTGATGTTTCTTCTTATTATTTTATTTCAGTGAGACCTTCATTCATCATCATCATCATCATCATCATCATCATGTGAAGATAGATAGATAGATAGATAGATAGATAGATAGATAGATAGATGGATGGAAGGACGGACGGACGGACAGACAGACAGACAGACAGACAGATTCTTTTTAACCAACCTAGAGTATGCAAGAAACCTTTAAACAAACAGACCCAACTGTTAAAAAGATTGACGAATAAATCCAGTTCAGTTTTACCACTCTCACGTTTTAATGGGCCACTATTTACTGGTTCCACTGGTCAGCCTGGAAAACAGACTCAAATGCTATGTTTGTGTGTGTGTCTGTGTTTGTGTGTGTGTGTGTGCGTGTGCGTGTCAGTGACATCCCTGGCCACAGCCCCTGAAATCTAACATGGTTTAACAATGTCAGGGGTCGGCCTTCTGCCGCATAGCCCGTTCACACACACAGCTTTGGAGAAGGTTATTGAGTGGAGCAGCTATTTTTCTTTTGCACTGACTGGCCAAGTGGCCCTGAGACACACACTTGCACAAACACACAACACACATACACACATGTATGCAGCCATCTCATCTGGGCAGTATAATTCCATTTGTCTGGTCCAGCAGCAGTTGGCTAACTCCATGAATTATTACCATCCCATAAGGCATCTGGGGTGCTGCAGGGCTGGAGGGGCCCGTCTGTGTGTGTGTGGCCTCCATCTACCATTTAAGTTACCATGGAAGATGAAATAGTCACACACTCACAGACACACACGCACGCACACACTCTTCCTCTCTGCCTTATCAGAGTGTGTGTATCTTCTATCTTCAAATAATGTTTTGTCTCTTTCCTTTGTGCTATCATGCTGCTACAAATGGAAAAACGGCATCTCATTCCTCTCTCCAGGGTTTTTTAGCAGCTCATTTTTTTCTGCTGGGGTCATGTGTGTGTGTGTGTGTGTGTGTGTGTGTGTGTGGTAGTTGTGGGTGGCAGAGTAACAGTGGCAGACAGATGGCCATTTCTCCCTCTCTCTGACCATGTTGAACATTGCCTAGAAAGATCATCGGAGCAAAAAATGGATTTCATTTCAGTCTGTATTACAGGATTTAAAGTACAGCAGGCCCTCCGTAATCTGAGAGCCCCTTGTATTATTTTGCACTGATTGAAGTTGAGTTTTTGAAGAGTCTTTTTTTTTATTTGAAGCAAAATGGAGGTAGCTGCAATACAGACTGAGTTTTTCTAAGTGTGCAGAAGAAAGATGCAGAGTTTTTAAATTAAGTGAAGTAAGAGCAGAGATGGGTGTCTTCAGTACACTGTTACTATACAGCAGGACTGAAGCATTCACAGTGTGTATGTGTCTGTCTTCAGTAGGATTCAGTATTCTGTTAAAACCCATTATTTTCACGCGTTTTGAAACGTGCTACCTGACCTTTCTTCTCATATCATGTGACAGTCAAACATCTTTACAGGCATTTTACCAAGCATTAGCCTCCTGGTGTTGGCAGTTGTGGAAATTTTTGTTGCTCGCTGTTGGTGAATAATGAAATAGAGACTTCTGCCGGCCAACAAGTTTTTATATTTCTTTGCAAAGAAAGGTCAGTCCTCACCCAAGTGTTTTTTTAGAGAAGTTTTAAGAACAGGAAGTAATTAGTATCAGGTTAAATTACTCATTGCACTTCAAATCCAGACTTGTCTTTACGTTATCATGCCAATTTATAGCATCATTTCTGCCATCAGTAGTTTGTTCCTTACCATGAGACCAACTAGATGTGGATCATCAAAGGAAACACTAAAATCAAGCAGGGAGTTATTTTAGAAACAGTGACGTGGGCTGTTTCTAAATCTGTTTATATTTACAGGTGTGTATTTTGTGTTTAACTCTCCTTCAAACATCTCCTTAGTTAGTTTGATTCCCAGCAGCTTTATTATCACTGATTACAGATTGTGTAATAGGCTTGCTGCAGCGGGCCGGGAGCAGGGGCCACAGCAGCTACAGCACACATTCCTCATAGACAGTAATCTCAAATTGGATCTGTTAGCTGGTTCCTTTAATTATGCTGTGATCCATGGGAGAAGTGCTGGGGTGGGGTACGGGGGGAGGTGTTTGATGCAGTTTGATTGATTTAATTTCATTTAATATTGATCAATAATACCCCAGTGGTCTTTAGGAAGAGGAAAGCCTTATTGAGAATCCCACTGTTTCTGGGATGGGAGAGATCTTAAATAATAATGAAATAAAAAGTGCTGCTTCATTTTCCCTTTCTGCCCACTTCTTGACAGTTTCCACCATTTTTCTTCTGAGCATCTTTACAGCTTTAACACACTTTCTTGATTTTATCTTACTGTCTCACATTTCTCCTACTGTTGTCTCTCCTCTCTCTCCTGTGTGTATCCCACTCATTGACGTAAGTTGTGTAGGGTCATGTGACCAGTGCTGTAATGGCAAGAAAAGCTGGTCCAGTTACAATAGAGACACTCTAACAAAATGTAATAATTCTCAAAGATTCATTTATTGCAGATTCAGTTATAAGTCGAGTTCCAAATTCGACAGTGACAGGGTCTGGACTTGGACCACTGTCCACCGATTAGTAACCTTGGCTCAGCCTAACTATTGATAAACAATGTACTGACCTCAGTGCAACTACCAATGGACCCAGTTTAAGGTAAAGCTCCATACAGAATAAGGGTAGTGTGATTATAAAGCAGTTCTAGGTTCTGTATCAAAGCCTCAGTCCACAGAGAAACAAACAAACAGGCTGATTTGCAGACATCTCCCTTTAAGCTTCACCAACCTGGACCCACCACACAAACCTTGCAGGATTTGGTATAATCTCTCAGTGTTTTATCTTAAATCTACAATATTTTTATTGTGTCACAGAGAAAGCATCCAGCCAATGAGAGGAGAGGATCAGAATGATTAGCTCACAAACCTGTTGTTACTAGGGCTCCAGAGAAAAGAGAAGACATAAAACTACATTGAGATGAGACGTCTATGGTCATTTTCCTAAGCTCTAACTAAACTTACTAAACTGCAGTTCATCCAATGACCACTAGAGTCTGGCTCTAACAGTGAGTCAGTCCACATACACTCTAATGTTGAAATGTCAACATTAGAGTGTATGTTCATAGCCTGGTACAACACAGTTTTGGCTCCTATAGCTATATTACTCCTTACTTAACTCAAAGGCTTACAGTTCTGCATTATTTTGGATGTGGCAGCTTATGGTGTTAGGTAAGCACATGCTTGCCATAAGCCACTGTGTAATGAAGTCTTAGCTTCACACGTGCCCTTCCTCCTTCTATATTTTTGGATTATGTGAGGGTTAGGGGTGGAGTCAGGTAAGGGCAAGATGGCCATGTTGGAGGGAACCTGTCAGGAGAATGTGGAAACATGGAACAGGAAGCAGATGAGGTTTTCAAAGAGCAAATACCGATCCATGACTGTCACACACACACACACACACACACACACACGATGAATACACCTACCAACATTTCCCCTGGTCTGCCCCTGGTTAAATGTAGGGTAATATCCTCCGAGTAGAGCATGAACTCCTCAGTGAACTTAATAAGTCTACATAAGGACTGTATGGGCAACTGTTCAACAACTGAGGGAGAGAGAGAGAGAGAGAGAGAGAGAGAGAGAGAGATTGCAGAACTGAAAGAGGGGCAGCTAGAAAATGGACAGAGCTCCATGATAATGATCATTAAGTTTTTATACCCTCAGCTGGTGGGGGGCATTGTGACCATACACAAGCTCTTTTTCCAACCACACGATTAGCTGCTATGGACGCAATTAAGAACTAAAGTTAAAGAGACTATTAGATGGAGAGAACTGTTTAAGTTAAAGCTGGGACCATTTAGCTGATAAGAGTTAATGGTGTGCTGAAGTTCCGGACAATGCTGGAAACGCCTCAGCAGTATTAATGAGCCTCGTCTGTCTCTGGGCATACATATGTATTTCTGGAATTCAACACATGAGCCAGGTTTTGAATTGGATGACACTGATCTGAGTGTGTCATATGCCAAATGAAGAGGCAGAAGTGTGAGGTTTAAGAAGTAGCTATTGACTTTCTTTTCTTTATTTTGTTTTCATTACCATCTGTTTTCTACTGGCCTTGTATGGATTGTTTGGTTATGGGCCAGGCAGTGTAAGCTGCCAGGAACTATTGTTATTGCCAGTATTTTTAGGGCCCGAGCGACGACTGCAAGTCGATATTCGTTTATATTTTTGCGGGTTGCAAATCGGTCCGGCGGTTGCAAATGGTCGACACGAAATAGCCTCTTATACATTTTCAAAATTCCCTCCACATTGGGGTTATTTTGTTGTAGGTAAACGAAATTTGGTACACTTATGTATCCTGCCAAGACACACAAAAAAGCCTCCTGTTGTCATGGTGAAATGTCAACAGGAAGTCCGCCATTTTGATTAGTAGTTTTTTCGTATTTGAACTCCTCCTCCTAGGGATTTCACCCAATCAACTTCAATTTTGGTACAGGTCATCTAGAGGCCATGCTGATCAACAGTTATTAAAAGAATGTTGGTAGGTCAAAGGGCGTGGCTGCTAGGGCGTGACAAATTTTGGTGAATTTTCGTTTTCTTGCCATTGAATTTCGAACGGCTCTCACGCCCACATACTTGATCCTAGCAGCTTCAAACTTGCTGGACATGATGACGGCTCCGCCCTGAATGTCCTGATATATTAACTTCCCATCTTACTCATAACGCCCCCTGGTAGTAACAGGAAGTGTCCAGCGTTTACCTAACATGTATAAATCCTACATTGTTGACCCCATCAACTTCATTCCACTTCTAATGCATGCCGAACAAGTTGGTGAATCTACAGCTGCAGCTATTACTAATGGCGTCCGTGTGGCGGTGCGGCAAATTGCGATCCCTCGCCACCAGTTACGTTTGGCTTTTTGATGGCTTTAATGAACTCATATCCTCATGAAATTTGATACACAGGTCAAGAATGGCGTGCTCTTACATCTCATAGGGATGTCGCAAATGGGCAGGGCCAAACGCCTCAACAGTTCAAAAATAAGCATCTGAATTTTAAGACATTGAAAATTCCTTTGAAAATGCTACAATTTTGCAACTTTCACCAAAATGTAGCCCCAATACTGCAGAAAATTATGTACATTCAAACTCAGTGCAAGTTTTGAAGTCCATCACTCTGTTTTTTTTTCAAAAACTGTAAAAATTATTAAACCTTTCTTGTCCCACAATTTCTGCTCCATTGACACCAAATTTGCTGTACTGCATCTTCAGACCGTCCTCCACAAAGTTAGAGAATTTTGATATCTGCATGAAAACTGCAAACAGTTTTGACTGTAAACAGCACTGTAAACTAATGGCGTCCACCACACGGATGCCATTAGTTTACGTTGGTAAATTTCGTTTACCTATGACCAGCCGATTTTTGCTTAATACATTTTCAATCTTCCTGAAAAAAATGACAATTTTTAAATTTTGGATAGTTTGGCAACTATCAGAATTTTATCTCAAAAACTGAATTTTGAATTCTGCTGTCATGGGAACAACTGCAGTCAAAGTAAGAATGGCATTTTTAAACATCAGATTTTCTCTTATGAAGCAAAACACTTATCTTTAAAAACAAATCACCATCATTGTCATGCTGTCAAGATACAATTTATGTTTTATCAGATTTTTGCCTTGATAACAGAATTTTTGATATTTTGACAATCTTTGAAATCTGCCTTGACAACTGCTGCCTGGCTGGTGACTGCCTGAGTCCATTTGTTAAGCCACACACCAGATCTCACTTCCAGCCACTTAGCTTTATGAGTTACAGGATGGTTCTTGGTATCAGAGGTTGTGAGTTCAAACCTCAGCTAAGGGGGAATGAACATTGTAATGCTGATGTTCTTGTTCTCAAAATTGCCTAAATTTGTCCAAAATTGCCTGGCCCCAACCACTGCTGAGCAGCTTTAATTATTTCTGAAATCAAAATAAAAACTGGATGACAAAAGAAGCTGCATGAGACGTTTATAGGTTTCCTAAAACAGTACTAACAATACAACTCTACATGACAAAGCCAGGCTGATTCATTTATGGTAAAACTCCTATCATTACCCAGAAAGGCAGAAACTGTTCATTAATGATTTGTTAACTTCCATTACTACCATTAGATGTTGCATCAAACCACCAGCACCTACAAATATATACAAATACACTACAACACAAACAGGGCCGCCCCGTGGCATAGGCAGTATAGGCAAATGCTAGGGGCGCCGACCATCCAGAGGGGCGCTGCGCTGCCTGGTCGTCCAAATAGGGGCCTGTATGACTTGTCTGACTTTGCCAATCGCGCGCTCAAACCCATTGCTTTCAATGTATCATGTGTGCTCACAACCCAAGCAACACTGTAGCAGCACGCATTCAGTGCTACGAGCTTGTTATTTCGTGCACATTTGCGGACCTGCCTTTCTCTCCAGTGTTGTGTCTGTGTCTCTCCTACTGTTTCCCACGGAGCTCTGTCCCGTCCGAAGAAAGATGTCGGCTCCGTGATGTAGAATGTGTATGTGTATTATTCTACTTAATGACAAAGCTCCAACTTATCTGAAAGACCTCATTATTCCATACTGTCCTACCAGAGCACTTCGCTCCCAGAATGCAGGTCCGTTAGTGACCCCCAGTATCTCTAAAAACAGACTGGGAGGTAGAGCCTTCAGTTACCGGGCTTCTCTATTATGGAACCAGCTCTCTCCATGGGTCAGAGAGGCAGACACTCTTTCTACATTTAAGTCTAGGCTTAAGACCTTCCTCTATGACAGAGCTTTTAGGGCTGGTTCAGGTAGCCCTGATCCATTTTATAGCTACGCTGCTATAGGCTTAAACTGCTGGGGGACACATCAGGTTACATGGAGCCCTATCCTTCCTCTCCTCTCCTCTCCTCTCCCCTCACACATCGTGAACTGTCATTATTTGTTGCACTTTGTAGTCTGGCCTTGGTGTCTCGCACTCTCTCTGTATTTCCACAGATCTCTTCAGAGCTCCATCCCCCTGCACCAACCAACCAACTACCGCCTCTATCACTTCCTTTCTCCTGCTGTTAAACCAGTCTGCACTCCCTGCTCACGACCCTGTCTGCCGCCCAGTAGTCCCATTAAGCTGGCCTTCTCTCCCTGCCCACCAGGAGCTGCCTTCATCATTTTGCACTAACTGATTCCATTTCCATGTTTTCCATATTCCATTTTGTAAATTGTCTTCTTGTCTGTATACAACATCTGGACTCATCTGAACTCATCTTGGATTTCAAAATCCACCTGCCACAGTCGCTGGTGGCCAAAAAAGTTAACTTCAGGCCCTGGTAGTAACACATGTTAACCTATATCTCTATATCTATCAAAGTATAAAATGCACTTGAGGTTGATGGGCATTACACAGTGTTATGTTCAATAGACTATGTGCAATCATTTCAATATGTTAATAAACATGAATCAGTCATTTGACTTTGACATCCCTGAATTAAAAGCACATTATGATTATACAAACATATATCAGTTTGTAATAAGCTCCATCAAATGGCATTACATACAAATGTGTCCCCTCCTTAACATCAAAGAATAGTTAGAGACATGAGAAGTTATTTGTCAGGCAGAGAGAGGGATCATCAAAATGTGCAGAATGATTGTTCTGTTTACAGTTGATAGGTGTAACTTATATTGCCTGCCTATTGCCTGAGTTTCACCATCAGCAGCTTTAACACTATATATTTAACTAATATGATAATGTAACAGTCAATGATCACATTTACTCCTGTTTTTCAAGTGTACTTTTAAAATATCTTTATACAGGGGCGCCAGCTAAAATCTGGGCATCAAACTGGCTAGGGCTGGCTCTGAATAAAAATACTGTTTTACTTGTCATCAAGGTGCAATGAATCTCAACAAAATTCTCTGAAATTTCCCTGTGAACACAATAGCTAATTCAAAACAGACACAACCATTATCTCATAATGGCATTGCCCTAATATGCTTCATAGCAACAATAGTGAGACAGCCAGCCACAGCAACATCTATAAGTTAGCTAATGTTATGTTACCATTTGTATTGTAGCTGTCTGTAATGAAAACAGACGTGTAACATTATGGAGCATACAGATACTGGCACATGGAGGAGACACATGAAGGGCACTGATGGATCTGACTTTAAAAACACCATGTTCTAGTTTAATCTCTGGGCCTTTTGAGATGAGAATGTCTTCAGCAGAGTAAACTCTGAAGTTCACTATCAACTGAAATCTGCATACTGCATTGGAAGATCTCACGTGTGGGCAGAGCCTGTGTGTTTATAAATGTGGAGAGGACTAATGGATTAACAGGATTGACTCCTGTGAATATGAAATTAATTATTGGATGTTTGTTGGGTCTATGTATCAAAAAAATATGTCCCTTTTCATCTAGAGAAGACTTGTTGGCCAGGACAGGGAGCTTTAACATTTGAAATTGTACAACAGTCGTGTCTGTGAGTAAGGGTCTACAACAGAGAAACTGTGCACCTCCTTTCCTAAATTCCTTCTTTCACCCATCCCTCTTTCACCCCATTCATTTCTCACATGTTCTTCAGTCTTCAGGTGGACCAGAGTCTTGCAGATATCTGATGAGGTGACCCATGGCAGGAATATGACAAAAAGCCTGTGGTCCAGCTCCAGGTCAGCAGCCTCCTCTATTGAGACCAGGGTCTGTGGGTATTCATGCGTTTCAGTCACGTTACATTTTTGTTGTGAGCGCCATCTTGAGGACCCACCGTGGACCTATACGCAGCTACAATGAAAGATGTCCTCGGTCGAAAATAGCTCACCTAACTGCTAACGAAAAGCAGCTTGTATCTACAAAATTTTGATACTTTAAGTTTCGATCCATATTTACTCTCTAATGAACTGGTTGAGAGAGATGAGAGTTTTCCGCGTAGTAATGGTGTCTGCCATGGAGAGTTCTGAAGGAGAGAGAGATGGCCGCAAATGCAAAATGAAATTTAATTCAATGAATAAATAGAAAGGAGCAAATGAACATATTATTGATCTACAGTAAAGAGACCTGGGAGAATGTGTGAGAAAAGTAAATACAGTTGATAAAACGGTCTGCGATGAGCAGGTCACTGTGATAACAGCTGTCATTCACTGGACCGGAGGTGCGCATTATGGCACAGCGCTCGGGCGGGACACTCGGGCCATACTTGGATTTAAAAGCCCAGGTGAGAGGGGGTCAAAGACGGGGTAAAATAGAGGTGAGGTCTCTTGGTCGCGGACCCAGAGCTGAGCGGCTGGGCACCGGAGCGGTAGGAAAGGAGCGCACTGAGGGAGACGCACGGCGCTTCAACAACACTGCTACAACAGCTGAAGTGACCCAGATGCAAGGAAATGCAGAGACGAAAGATGCCACGGCAGATTTTATTAGTACTGCGTTATGTTACTGCGTTACAGTAAATACAAATGCATTCCTGTAATTGCGTTACCTAGCGTAAATAATTATTTTAACAGTTAGCCAGCGACATAGATGACCTGTTTTAATTTGTCTGGAGAGTAATAAGGAACTAATGGTAATGTTATTAGCTAATGTAAGCTAATGCTAACTTACGTTTCCCGAAGCAAAGTGCTCACTGCAAACTCTGGAGTGTTCTGTAGGAGAGCAGTGGTCCCTCTTGATAGCAACTACCCATTTGTCTCGATGCTCAGTAGGCTATTTTTGTTTATATTATAAAAGGTTAATCCACTCTTGAGATGTTTGATTGTCACGGCCAACAGCACAACAGATGGACGCATTTTGCAAGCCGGTCCTAAAGATGGTGCTGCAACCGCTGTGTGACGTCACATGATATCTAAGAGTAACTGATAAGTTTGACTGCAGTGTTTATGAATGACCTTAAGAGTTTCAGAGGCTATGTAGTTTAAGTAAGTCAATAGCCAACAGGTTCTCTGTCTTTAATAAGGACTTGTCAAGTCCATGAGTATGTGAGGATCCACCAGGGCCTGTGTGATAAGATGTCAGAGAATGTAGACCAGGTTATGTGTGCACATCTGTAATCCTTCTAGTTTGTTGTGTCAGAGCAGTCAATACTACAAAACTATGCCATAGTGGTATGCAGCAGTTCAGCGGCCTGTTAGCTCTCTGCAACAAGAACCTTTAAAAAATAAATAAATAAATATATTTTTTTCTTAACTTTATTTGCATTTTATTTCTCCTTCTTTCATTAACACAACGAAATGTTTGATGACATACAGCTGCGGGGGTAGACTGTATGTCTTCGTCAACGGAGTCTGGTATACAAACTGTTCTCTGGTAAGCAGCAATTGTTCTGAAGCAAGCAAGTCCTGAACAACCCTGAAATGTCAGGCACTCGGTTTGAGTTTACAGTGGTATTGTGACTTTTTACATGTCCTGAGTGCTAATCCCAGTGAAGCTCTCA
This sequence comes from Caranx melampygus, assembly GCA_019059645.1. Classification (NCBI taxonomy): domain Eukaryota; kingdom Metazoa; phylum Chordata; class Actinopteri; order Carangiformes; family Carangidae; genus Caranx; species Caranx melampygus. Next base: position 783,018 of record JAFELL010000384.1, read on the forward strand.
GGGAGATCCATGATCGCTGTCTGTGATTCTTCAGTGGTACATTAATTCATTTTGGAGTTGCAATAATGATAGGCACTGATGGGTGGTAGAACAGGGCTCTACTGAAAAGAAGAGAGGTCAAAACAGAGTCAAATCAACATGATTTTGTTGATTTTGTTTATTGCCATTGTGTATTTGCAAGAAAGTTTCAGTTTAGAACAAAATGACACAGGACAAAGAAAGGGTTAGGCTAACCCTAACCCTCTGCATAACCCACATTGCGCAACACTGTATTGCACATGTTTATTTCAGTCATTGTCAATGACTGCCCTGTTGGGGTGTTTGTTAGGATGGGGTGGGTGGAGTGATGGAGGCTACAGGTCTAGGGATCAGGGAAGAAACAGAGACTGTCTGTGGTGAGTTGAGTCAGTACTACTGGATCATGCCTTCCTCTGCAGTTGGACCACATACCTTGAATCTAGGTCAGAAAGTACAGCTCTGTGCAGGCTGCATACCAACACTGACAAAGGATGTTCTTTATGTGCTTCTGTAGAGGTTTTCAAGCATTTGCATGATTAGACCAGCCTGCTTTACTTTCTGGAGAAACCAGGTGTTCAGTGGTGGAGGTGGTCAGTGTCCACGTCAGGGTCCTTTTAGGTGGATTCCCAGGGATTTGATGGAGTCCAGCCTTTCCACCTCCTCCCCATTGATGTACAGTTGGACCTGTGTGGTCCTCCCTGACCTCTTACAATGACCTCCTTCATTTTGGTGGTGTTGAGGACCAGGTTGTTGTCCAAACAACACTTGTCAATGATGAGACCCGCCATAGTGGTTAAGGTTACAGTCCTGGCTGAAGAGGGTGAAGAGGGCCGGGCCAGGAGTGTGTTCAGGATTGTGGTTGGTGATATCAGGTTCCATCATCCATAATCCATGCTGAGAGTGAGGTGGAAAGCCTGAGAATGAAGAGTTTATGAACCAGTTGATGGGGGACTAAGGTATTAAAGGTCGAGCTGAAGTCCACAAAGAGCAACCCAACATATTTGACGCAGACCTAGAGTGTGGCTGCATTATTTTCCAGTGGCTGAGGTTTATGCCTTAAGAATCAGAGGCTTTAGTTAGGTCTTTCCCTCTCACTGCCACTCTCCTTGTCTGTGTCTTTCTCTTCACAGAATTTACCTTTTCATCTACTTCTTTCAGTTGTCTTCCTCCTCCCTCTCTTTTCATGTTGCAAATTGGTGAACTATTAGGAATAGGAATAAGAATTACTTTATTAATCCCCAAAGGGAAATTCATTTGTCTGTCAGCTCATCAACTATTTGCAGAAGAATGAAGAAGCCTGATGTCTGAAGGTACAAAGGATCTTCTATATTTCTCCGTCCTGCAGTGAAGAGAGAGGAGCCGTCCACCACCGCTCTTTTCTTGGTCCATCAAGGTGTTATGAAGAGGATGATCTGAGTTGTTCAGAATGGCCTCCACCAGCGTGTATCTCTCCACCACATCCTCAGTGATCATATTAACTGATCAAATAAATTTGCAACTTGTAAACGTGACTTTATACAATAGTGAACAGCGGTCATGGGTTACAGCAGCATACAGGGAGTGTGTGTGAGGCCATTCACACAGGTGATCTGCTAAAAACTGTGTAAACTGACCTTTGACCTCTGATGCCCATCGTACACATCTCCATCTCCTTTCACCCACCTCCTTCTGCCTCCTCTCATGCCTTTTTGTTCATCAGCTGTTTACCCACCATCTCTTCCTACCTGTCGTTCTCCATCCTTCACCTCTTTTCCATTTTCACCCTTTCATCCTTCTTTTCATTTTTTCACTTTATCCATCACTCTTCAACTCTCCCATCATCCCTGCTCCTCACCTTGTCTCTCTCCTCTACACCTACACCTCTCCTCCCCTTTTTACACTCCTTCCTCTCCTCCTCCTCCTCACCCCTCTATTTCCCTCCTTTTTCTTCTCTCTCATTCCTTCTCCACCCCCCATTTTTTTTCACCCGTCCTATCATCTCTTTTCTCTCCCTCCTCCCTGTTTGCCTCCTCCGTTTCCTGCAACCCATCTTTTCTTTCTGTCTTTCCTCCCTCATGCCTTCAAACTCTTCCTTCTTCATGTCTCTTCTCTTTACTATTCATCCCTCTTTCCCTCCTTGGTTCTTCATTATCCGTCAACCTTTGCTCTGTCCTCTCCCCCACCACACATCTCTTCTCCCTCTCTTCCTCCCTTGCATTCCTAATCTGTCACTCACTTCCTCTCACTCACACACTTACATTCCCTCTCTGCTTCATATATCCTTTATTTTCTCCATCTGTCTGTCTCTCTATTACCTTTCCCTCACTCTCCCATACTCCGCACTCATCCCTTCTTCCCCCCCTTTCATCTTTCCTTTCTCCCATTATTTTTTCTTTCCTCTCCCCATCTGCACTATCCACCCTCCCTTGTCTCTTCTCTAATTTCATCCCACTTACTACTTTTCCTCTCTACTTTACCTCCATTTCATTCATCCCTCATTCTCTCCTTCACCCAGCCACTTTTCCAACCCTTTCCCCTCTTTTCTTTCTTCTATCCCTCCAACTCTCTTTATCTCTCTTTCTCCTTCATTTAGGTTTTTCCCCACTACTACTGCCTTTAACTCCTTTCACTCTCCCATCATGTCTTTCTCCTATTCTGTTTCCTACCTCTCCCCCCTCTTTCTCCCATCTTTACATTTCTCCCTCTACATGGGTTACTTCTCCACATCTCCCCCTTGCTTACCCTTGCTATTCCCTCTCTCCCTTCTTTCTCCCACCATCCTCCCTCTCTCCTTTGACTTGTCCCTCTGTTCATGTCTCCTCCTTACCCTCCATCTTCCCTCTCTTTACACTTTCTACCATTTCTTCCTCTCTCCCTCTGTTTGGACTGCCGCTCTTATTTCTTTTAACCCTTCCATCTCTGCCCCTCCTTCCCTCCCCCTCTTCCTTCCTCTCCTGTCCTAATAGTGCTGTGACAGTTGCAGTGTTTCTAATCAGAGGTGAGGAGAGGGAATGAGCAGCCGTCCGATCCTCTCTGCTCTCTCATCAATCGGCTCTAACTGAATGGGAGCAAATCTCAGTCGGGACAAAATTAATATGTAGCAGATCTGTGGTGTGCTGCCTGGCTGGGAATTGGAAATGGCTTCTGTGCTGCCTGACCCGTATCCGCTTGTATATGTGTGTGTGGTGTGTGTGTGTGTCAGAGGGTTGAGGTGGCAGATTATTGGAGAGACAATTGGCTGTACGGCAGTAATCAGGAGAACACTGAGGTGTGTCTATCTTATGACTGCTCACTGACAACCCCTTACACACATGCACGCAAACATGCACACACATCTCCCTCCGCCCCCCCACCCACCATCCAATTCAATCAGACAGTCCATCCGCCCTGCAGAGCAATGTGGCACTGCCCCCGTGCATGACAGTATCAATTCAATTACCCAGGAAATGGATCCATATTCAGGCCATATAAACTCATACAGGAGCTGGGAGGGGCGTGGAGGGGCTGCTGTCGCCACCGAGACAAAGAAATGTGCATTTACCCTGTAATAACTTTCATTTGAGGGGCTTTGAAACCCGCTCTCAGCCAGGCATTTGTCGCTGTCACATTGCGTTATCCACAAATCAGGTTTACAAAATATCAATTCAATTTCTGGCGTGGCGCGAAACGCCATGAGAGGAGAGGGAGAGTCTCTTACACACACATTCACACACACACAGAGGGAGAGCTGGAGCCACAGAGGGGCCCCTTGTGGCTCGGGCAGATTTCCAGTCAGAACTAATCAAAAGCAGAGCAGACCATGCTAATCTCTTCAATTTCATCCTTTAGACTGCTGTCTTTCCCCAGTGTAAAGACACACATGTTTACACACACACACACAAACACACTTGGGTCAGATACAAACATGGACACAGGGAAAACATATATAACAGAGGCAGAGAGCCATTCATAACACACACACACACACACACACAAACAAATACTTTACAGGTCCTCTCTCTCTCTCTCTCTCTACACACACACACACACACACACACATGTATATATATATATACATATATACACATATGTATACTCTATATATAAAGCGAGAGAGAGAGAGAGAGAAGAACACTGAGGTGTGTCTACATACTACATACATACATATAGAGACACTCACACAGACATACAAACACATGCAGGTGTTGTGTCAGAGTGTGTAGCGTAGCAAATATTGTACTCAAGTAAGAGTATTGTTACTTTGGAATAATATGATTCAAGTAAAAGTAAAAAGTACTAATCAAAATATTTACATGAGTGAGAATATGAAATTACTTACAGTGGTGAAAAAATACTCTAGTACTGAGTAACTGCTGAGTAACCTCTGGTTTATTGGTTTAATATTCAGGGCATGAATGTAATCAAATAGACAAAAATATGAAATATGAACAAAGTCAGATAAACAATATCACATGAATAACTAAAACAATAATGAATGGAATCTTTTCAAAGTTAGATAGATTAAGATTAAGGGAAATTCAGTCACAGTCAAAAGTAATAATTTAATAATGGTACGATAGGCTCAGCAGACAGAGATTACATAGAAAAACAAGAACAAGGCAGTGAGTGCATAATGTGGAACTGTTCATAAGCTCTCTGTGTGTGTGTGTGTGTGTGTATTTATTTGTTACGCAACAGTTTAGTCCCTGGTCTAATTGAGGTCCCCTCTGTGGCCAGTCAGGTCCTGGTAAAAACCTGCTGAACATCTGGTTCATGAGATATCAGAGAATTGATTTAATATCTGAGACCACTGAAGGCAAAAGTTATATACTGGGCATTTAAAGGTGCTATTTATACATTGTGCTATGTAATGTTAGGATGCATAACTCTTTACTCACCAGTGTCTTAGACCAGTTAGGTATCAAACTTAATTCCTACTCAGCAAGTGTGTCTCCAAAGGTGGAAACAAACACTGGTGTTAACTCTTGTCTCCTAAACTTCTCTTCTTCAGCTTAAGTTAACATGATAACAGCAGCCCATCTCCTGTCACTTGCTAATAGTGACTCACAGAAGCTTCTAGTCTGTCCTTGGGATATGGCTGCTCAGAGGACGTTTTGTAACCTCTTGTATTATACAGACAACAATCACCACAAGGAATTATGCTGAGCAACACAATAAAAAAAAACCTACAGATGGAACATTTAAACTAAGTGTTCCAAAGTGTGGCTGTCCAGCTGTGTCAGTGTGAACAGTTAGGTTTTACCATCAGATGACCTCTAGTCATAGTAATCATTAGAGGAGCAAAAAGAGAATTGAGGTGACATTACAGACTAAAAACTCAGATGAGGTTGGATGGGTAAGTGTGTTGTTGCCTCTTCTAACTATGATTATTTCAACTGTTACCTGCATGTTTATTAATGGAACAATGACAGAGAATATTTATTATTTCTGCTGTAGCTTCGGCAACTAACTGAACTCTGTCATTCAGCAATTCTGTCATTGGGCTGTCTGAGAACATTTAACATCGCTAAGAAATTAATCCGGAGAATATTGGTACCGGAGAATACTGTAATGATACCACTTCTCATCACGGTGATACCGTTTAATTAAATGTTCAGTTAAGTCCTCCTCGCTGAATGAGAGCAAAGTTTCCTCTCGCGGCGTAAAGGAAATACAATAATAATAATAATAAGTCCGTGTTGGTGCTTGCCCAACCGGGCAAGTCTGCGCAGATTCTACTGGCCCGCTGGCTATTTTTACTTGCCTCGGGCAATGGGGCAACCGTTAATATCGGACCCTGCTCAGCTCTTTCTACAGGTGCCTGGTGGAGAGCACACTGACTTGCTGACATGCTGATATGCTAGTTGCTAGATGCTGTCTGATATGCTAGTTGCACAGTAGCAGAAAAAGAGGTGCTGCAAGTGGATGGTTTAGTGTGGACATAAGACCATCAGATTGAGTTCACTTGCCATCTTGGGTATCTATAGCAGTCGTAAGAATAAAACAGCCTGATCATGAGAGATTCCACCTACCCTGCCCACAAACTGTTTGCCCTGGCCGAATGTACACACAGGTGTGTAGATGAGTTACTATGGTTATTATGGCTATGGTCTGTCTCTGCAACTTTTTCATTGTTCAAAACCAGTTTTTTCATATGAATCTGCTTTTACAAAAATCATATCACTTATTGTACCTTATTACCAAAATTTAACTTCATTTTACGTTTTTGTTTAACATAATTAAAGAGGATGCCTCAGAGCCTCCTTAGCGACCAGTGAAACCGGTGGAAATGTTAGTTTCAAGCGCTGTGAAAAAACTGTGTCCCCCTGGAAAAATATCATTTCTTAATTTAATTTAACCTCTTCACATTTTCACATTTGTCTTTTTGCCTGTGTTTTCTTTAGTTGCAGTGTGTGAAGCTCTCAGGGCCACTGTACCTGTGCTGTCAGGTGACACTGTCAGGTGGGACAGGTAGACAGGTGACGACCAGATTGGCTGGACATAATGTGCCCAGTGCTGGGAGTTAAGCTCTGAATGAAACGCTCTCGTCTTCAATAATCAGACTTCTTCTTCAGATAATCAGAGCTTCCTTCATGTGGAAAATGTTAGCAGACAAACACACAGCACTTCATGAAATTATCCACAGACACACTCTGATGCACACACACTCACACACACACATTGTCAGCTCTCACAATAATTACACAGTTGCAGAGAGCACCGGGACTCAAAACACTGTTTAACAAATCAATTTGAGAATGCTTACCTCGTAAAGCTGTATCTATTTGTGTGTGTGTGTGTGTGTGTGTGTACAGACACTTCCCTGAGCTGATCCATTAAGGCGTTAACAAAGAGTTGTGCTCGGCCGCGCTGCTGGAAATATGTAATTGGAAGGATAGCTAAGGGCTGACACACACAAATACACTTTATTGATCCATGGCATCTCCCATATAATGCCTCTGGCTAACCCACACACTCTCCAGTCTCAGCAAGGGGTTATACTGACTTTACTCCATTCTGTTGCCATCAGTGGCAGTTTATCAAGCAATCGATAGTCTTTTATTTTCTCATATCTTTAAATGGACGAATATCCTGAATATGATTTTTACAACAGCGGGAGGAATATGATGGAAAAGCAAGCAGGGAGGGAGGGGAAGGGAAGGTGGAGAAGGAGAGAGTCAGATGAGAAAAGAGGGAAGTTTCAGGAGCAGATGGATTAAAGAAGCATAGCACAGAGAAGGAGGAAGGAAAGTAGTAAGCATGGAGGAGGACGAGTACTGAGTAGGGAGGAGGAGGAAGTGGGATGGAGCTGTAGATGCTGGACCACAGCCAACAGACGGGAAGCCACTGGTTGACCTGAGCACTATTTGCATGTTAAGTGGTGTCAATCTACATTGATTCCCAGCCAAATGAAATGCATTGGGCTTCAATAGAGCTGGTGCTTTACAAGGGCCCCCTCGCTGCTACATCCAGCCTATTGGATTCAGATTAACAGGCTCAATCTGGCCGCACACTGAGCAACTTATCTTTAATTAAAATCAGTCCTCACAGTAGACCCTGGACTGGAACAGCCTGAACCTGGACTGGACTTACCTGGACTGAACTGGAGAGGACTGGACTCCTTGGAATTCATCCCAGTAGACTGACAAACTAAACTGACTGGGCCAAGTCTCACTAAGATGAACAAGACCAGAACAACAGTAGGTGGCTGAATAAGAACAAAAAACATACATTGACCAGCCTTGACATGGTCAAGACAATCTTCTGAAGTTCAAACTGAGCATCAGAATGGGGAAGAGAGGTGATTTTAGTGATGTTGATCAGAATGATTTCTGGTGCAGGAAGGGCTGGTCAGAGTGTTTCAGAAACTGCTGTTCTACTGGGTTTCATATACTGGAGAAGACTGGACTGGATTGGGCAGCAAACTAGACTGATCCCTGGACACAAAGGCCATCTACTGGAAGGGGCAGAGCCAGCTCAATTTCCACAGGAAGCTCTTCAGTCCTTTGATGTCTGCAGTGCACACACCCACACTTAGTGCTACACACTGTAAAGACCAGATGTTGCAGGTGGACTCACAATGCAGAGGCACAGACAGACAGGTAGCGATTCACGGAATGGGAAAAACACGAGGAAAGACTGCTGGATACGCTCACTGAAACAGGCACAAAAGGGAGGGAGAATACAGCTTAAAACACAAGGGTGTGGGGAGACAATGAGACACCTTTTTTACATCATCTGAGAGTTTTTGGTGTTGACACCAAGTTTATTTTGATATTTATGAGGCAGAGAGAGCCTCATCAGGTACAGCTTGCTGGTCTGGTCTGGAAACCTGTCTGTGCAGCTAAAAAACAAATTGTTCCGTTTAATTCATACTGCATGGAAAATGACTGGTGTCAAAAAGCATTTATCCTTGCAGAGCATTTATGAATAGGCTATCTTGCATCAGGCCAATAAGATCTCTAGCGACATGTTCTGCACACAGAGTGCAAGCTGCTACCCTCTGGTTGGAGATTCAGAGTCCCTCGCTGCAGGTTAAAAAGACTTAAAATTAATTCATCCCTTTGAATTCCTTCCCTTTAAATCCAATCAGCACTAATTCCATTAGGAAGAAAGCAAATCCAGGATCCATCCATCTTTTTGTATGGTGGTAAGGTTTGGTATACACATTTGATTTCACCCCTGGAACGCACTATCATGATTAAATGATGGTTATAATGCCTTTACAAAATCATGAATTTTGATGATTTGAATGATTGTGCATTAAGATTCAGTTCTGAAATTAAGTGAACACAATCATAAGAAATACAACCTCCTCTAAGAAGAAATAAAAGTTTCATCATCAGCAGTTCCTCTACATGGCTATAGTCCTGGATCTGAGATAATGTAGTTTAAAATGATCTGCTTATGAAGTTGTGACTATTGATTACTGAATTACATTACTAACTGCTGCTAGAAAATACTCTGGTAGCCTGCAACCTATACTGCCATGTTAGATACATGGGGTGGCAGTGGGTCAGGAGGAAGAGCAGGTCATCCAATAACCAGAGTGTTGGCAGTTCAAATGAAAGTTTGGTGGTGGCCAGAGGGGCCATTTTGTATGCAATGGTAGCCATGCTTCAGTCAGTCTGCCCTGGGGCCACTGTGGCTACAGTAAGTAGTTTACCACCACTGGTGTGAATGTTGTATGAATGAATAATGGTTTCTGTAAAGCACTGGGTATTGTGAAAAGCGTTATATAAATCTAAGCCATTACATAATGGTTTTAGAAATGGTTTAAAATGTGATGATTCTTCTAATAATCACTTTCTGTGATAATTCTTAGTTTTCGCAGCAGTCCATTATAAATCACACTATTATGTTCTGGCAAGAGGGTTACAGACCCCATCCAACAATAGCTTCTCTTTCCCGGTTTGATCTCCTGGAACATTAACAGGTTTTCAATCAAAATGCATTCCTACACAACAGAACAAGATGTTGGGTTTGCCCCCCTTTTTATAGATAGAAACATTTGATATTTGAATATGTTTTCCTTTCAGAAATCTAGTCACCTTATAGCAACATTTCAGCTTACTGCAGCACTATAGCAGACTCCAATTAAAGCATTTCTCTGATCAGGCCAAGACATTATTAATTATGAAAAACAGGGGGAGAGAGATAGAGAGAGAGTGTGTGTGTGTGTGGTGCCTGTGTGTGTGTGTGTGTGTGTGTGTGTGTGCACGCATGTGTAGCTGGTGCACACACACACACACACACACACACACACACACACACACACACAAATCTCTAAACTCTACTGATTTGTTGAGAGAATGGAATAAGTAGCATCTGATTACAAAAAACAGCCCCTCCTCCTGCTTCTGTCATGACTGTATGATCTCTGTCATCAGAAACACACACACGAGAGAGAGAGAGAGAGAGAGAGAGAGAGGGAGGAAGAGAGGTACACCAGGTGTAATTAACATACAGATACATTTTAAGAGCAGTGCTCAGTCAGTTTATAATAAGTGAATCAACCAAAGCCATAATCCATGTTTTTCCATGATAAAAAAAAAGAAAAAAAGAAAAAGAAATAAATTAAGCACAAGTTTCAGTGACCCTGAGGGCCTGATTTACTAAAAGTTTGTGTGTGTAAAAACATGTGATTTGCTCGTGCAGACACATGTTGAAGCTGATCTACTAACCAGGCTCACAGAGGACTACATCTCCCAAACGGGCAAAATAGCACGTGCAATCCGCAAATGGATTTATTTAGCACTCATAATGTCATCTAACAAACCTAAAACAGATTGCGGTGGCTGTTTTTGCATCTTTATTTAGCACGTTTGAAAGTCAAATCTTAATGACACAGCCAGTTGTGCCAGTTGAGTTAATACCTGCCAGGAAAAACGTTCTTTCATTTCTGCATTTCCTAGCATTATTCCAGCGAACTGTGGCAAATTTCAGGTGTGTTAAAAGTCTTTTAAGCACCATTTCATCCTGCGTTTGTGGTTATCCAGCTCTCTGTCTGCATTCTCCATGCCGGAAATGATCATTTAAATACTGTAGATTGCGTGTGTTGTCATTTAGCGTGTTACTCTTAGTAGATCACCTGTTTTGTGTGTGCTAACCAAACACACAAAATTTTACCAGGAGCACACAATTTAGCACCCCTTATCTGGGATCATAGTTAATCAGGCCCTTAGTCTTGTAAAAGGCAGAATCCATTCTGTCTTGCATTTCACTGTATGAAGTTTTAAACCACAACAGAACATGAACCTCCATCACCCCCACCACCAATTTACAGTGTGCTGTGGATAAACAGACAACTATCACTGAACTATGGTGTTACTGAAGAAAATGAAGTTCTGCAGTTAATGATGTTTTCCCTCAGACTGAATCCAAAATGATCCAGTATAGTGTTTTTGTTTCTAGATTTGACTGAGCTCATTTCAGTAAAATAACAAGGAGTTTCACACTGGTCAAATATAAAACATCCAAACAAATGAAAGTAAAATGTACATGAAATAAAAGACATTAGTCAATAAAAACTTCCATAGACCTTTTCTAGCTTTTATTTAGCCATGGTTGTCTGTGTTAGGAGAAAGCAGCAACCACTGAGGCTGAAACATGACTGGCAAGACTCTCATGTTAAAATGTCCAACTTTAGAGCAGAAATAAACATGGAACAGAAATAGTTTTGTCTCTATTGCTAATTTCCTCTGACATGACATCTGAAAGGGGTTGAATTTTCATATCACTCAAGAGTTTACATTTTATTAAGTTCTGTATTTGAGGGTGTGGATGCTGATAGTAACAGGTAAGCATGTACCTGTTGTAAAGTCTCGGTTTCACATATGCCCCTCCCCTTTAATAATTTTTTTATTAGCCAGGCATTCACTGATGGCAATGTCAGAATGGGTGGCTTTGAGCTCTGAAATCAAAACTGCAGAAACCTGTACAGTGGTTGCATGGCTGATGTCATGGATGTTGCATCCATCTTTATTTACAGTCTATAGTTAAAAGGAAGTTAATGAGGATGGATGGGTCCATTGTCTGAAACCAGTGGTCACCAGTCATGTATTTTTACAATACAAAGGGTTATAGTACATCATCTAATCAGCTACATTTTCAGGACAGACAAGAGGCTACAGTGAGTTATTACCAAAATGTGAGGGCATGGTTTAGGGTTAGTTGGTTAGTGTGCTAGGTTGATCTTAATGTGTCATATAATCTCCAAATGAGATCAGGTATAATTTCCACAGACTATTTAGATATTTAATCAAGGGCCGGCCCAAGCCTCCATGCAGCCCTTAGCAAAATTTGATTACGGGCCCTCTCTTTCTGCCAATATTGATTGTTGATCATTCACACACCTACAATAAACTCAGTGCATCTCTTGCAGTGTTGTTTACATCCTATTGTCAGCCTGACATGTCTTCACACATGTATGTCTTACACGCTGAAATTATGCTGTTGCTGTGTCTCCAAAGGTAAAATAATCATAAACAAAAATAATACCAATGCAATAATAATACGAATAATAACTTAGAAATTAAATATACCCTATGGTGACAGTCTTTCCCTCACCTGATGTATTACCCACAGTTGAACCTGAGGATGTGGACTGGCACTAGGCTGATTCTGTGCCTCCAAAGTACTTTAACAGTGCTCCTGGGGAAGTTTCACATAACTTATGAGTTGATGTAAAAGTAATATGTTCATTTACTCACATAAATTACCATGCTCTGCAGCAGCAAGCAATTTTTGAAAACAACATATCTCAAACTATAACTAGTAGCCTAATGCAAAAACATATTGCTAGCAAACACTATGACGTAATGTTCGCTATCAAACATTAGCAAAACCTTTGTTTTGAAGCGAAAAAAAAAGAAAAAGAAATATAGAGGACCAACCCCAAGAATCAGCCTCAAAGTTAAAGCTCAGTATTATACTAATACAAACACAAATCTGTTTAATAAACATTACCAGGCAAGCCATGATGCAAACATACCGTTATCTTGGCATTTTTTCTCCTCTTCCTCTTTCTTCCTTTTTCTTTTCTCTGCCCCTGAAGGATATGTCCTTTTTGCAACATTGTTTTGCCTAACCACCTGTGCTTTGGACGCGCAGCGCACTGCACGGAAGGAGGCACACATTACCGGTGCAGCGGAGCTTTGACATTTAAAGAGAGGCAGTAAGAATCAGTAGGCTTACATCAGCAGCAGCACTCTGTTGACATAAAATTGTATTTTTGTATAATAAGATATCTTTGATCATATAGAAATCACCACTCATACATGCAAAAAATAAAAAATTACTTTTTTTTGTTGATTGCTCTTGAGGGCCCCCTAAGCAGGTCCTTAGTTCGCTTATGCTATGGGCCGGCTCTGTTTAATCTCAACTGTTCAGTCTCTACCAAGCAGATTATGTTAGCTGTTAGCTCATAGTGTGCTAACTGCAGCTGGAGACAGAGTTCTACAGCCTCAGTTTGCTGTAGCTCCACATGACCTGAAGAACCACAGTCGCTGCATCTGCATGAAGAGAGACATGCCTGCAGGCAGGGAGACAAGAAGCAGAGCAAAGAGTCTCAACTTCCACATAAAAATTGTATTATTAATATTTAATTACACATACATTACACATTGGAATATTAAGTGTACTGCCATCTATCACAATAACAACCTTGACCAACCAGGTAACAGCTTTTAGTTTAGAGGAAGGTGAGTGTGTATGCTATAAGGTGGATTCTTACTTTGAACTACTGTATGTGCTTCATTATATTTACATGTGTGTGTTTCCAGCAGTTAGTGTATGGATGTGTGTGTAATCTGTGTGTGTGCCTGTCCTCTCTATAATAGCCATGCTGCTATCAGCCATAGCCCCTCACAGCTACCGTGGGACAACCAATTCCCTTTATCAGGAGCTGATAACAGGCTTTAGCTCTGCTCTGTGGTGCCACATACACACCATCACACACACACAGGCCACTAAATAACTAATTAGCTTCTCTGTGGAGGTGGGGGCCAGGGGGGGTGGGGTGGTGGTGACCCTCCGCTGTGACAAAGGCTTTGCGTTTTAATGTAAAAAAGAAAAAAAAAATGAAATCAATAAAGGCGTGGGGCGTCGGGCAACTAGCAAGTGGCCCCCTCTTAACATTAACAATTATAGTGATTAACAGTGATACCCAGAGCTCATTATTCACAGGCAGTGGCGGGAGAGAGAGGGGAGAGATAAGCTTGTTTATTGGAGAGGGCCCTTTTCACAAGGTACAGTCGTTCATCATTTGGTCTTTGGGGGGGGGGGGGGGGGGGGGCTGTGGTAGTTGTGGGGCACCACAATTAAGAACACACGGTGACCTTGTGGCTGGAAAGACCTGCAGAGGTGGAGAATCCTAACTGGGAGGAGGGTGAGACTGCAGCAGCTGCTGGAACACAGTCATTGTGAGACACACTGTAGACCTGAAAATCAGGTGTTCAACAAACTCTCATCACTTCTCACCATCAAGTCATTTCTGCCACACTTTAAAGCTTTTCTCCTCTCTCCTGTTCTCAGCTGTTATTTAAGTGTGGCTGATGCAACCTCCTCCACCTCTTTTACCTCTAGTCTTCATATCATATCAGGCCACACCCATCATCACTTCTCCTCCTCTTCCTATTTCCAGGACCACCACCAGTGTCCAGACCCTAGGGGCTTTCCTTTCCTTTTCCACAAAGACTCACATCTTGTTCCCTCTTGTTTTGCATATGGCAGTAAAACTTTAACAACTAATGTTAACACAAAGGAGTGTCTTCTATCAACAGAATATCATCAACAAACAAGGACAATTATTTCTCTGTTTTGACACCTTGTGTGGTTCCAACAATCAAATTTGTTGGGGCAACATAGTGTTACTGTGGTTGCACTGTTACCCCTCAACAAGAAGATTTGGTTCCTGGTCCTGCAGCCGCTCTGGGTGGAGTCTGCATGTTCTCCCTGTTCCTGCAACGGTTCTTTCCAGGTCCTTCGGCCTTCTTCTTCGGTCCAAAAACTTGCAGAATGGGTTAACTGGCAATTCATTATACCCGTAGGTGAGAATGTAAGGTTTTTACCTCACCCTCATCCTATGTCAGCTAGGAGTCAGTCAGTCCCCTGCGACCAAGCACGAGTAAGTGGTATAGACAATGGATGGATATTCACTGGTGCCACCACATTAACTTAATATAACTGATTTCCACAAATAATTGAAGAGAAAGAGAGAAAGAAATTGTGAAAGACACACAATGACTTCATCTTCATATCATTTATATACTCTGCCTGTAGAAAGCAAGAAAGCAAGAAAGAAAGAAAGAAAGAAAGAAAGAAAGCAAAAGAAGAAAGAAAGAAAGACAGAGAGAAAGAAAGAAAGAAAGAAAGAAAGAAAATGAGTCAGACAAAGACAGACTCACCTGTACTGACACTCTAATGTGTTCAGTGGGTTTCAATAGGCCACATTATGCAGCTCCATCGTCTGATGTATTCAGCACCTCAAGCTGCTGCAGTCTGACAATAGGAGCTTTTCTCCTCCAGCTTCACACTGAGAGCTGCTCCTCATGTTCCAGTCAATGATGGGTGAAACACATCTTATTACACTTCAACTTGAGTGCCTGCATTGTGTTCCTCTCTGTAGAGAAGGACATAGAAGTAGTGCTACTGTAAAATAACAAAGACAGAACTTAAACATTTCTTTTAATTATGAATGTGAATGGACAGTGATAATTTTCTTTTTAGCAGAGATAGCAGACAGTGTTTCATATTACTCATCATTTCACATCATCATCAACCCCATCATGGCAGCTGACATCATTAGTGCTACTTCAGGTAGGTTACTCACAAGTAATATCATGTGAGTGATACACTCATTTGTAACATTGGGTTTAACACATCATGCAGCACTGTTAAAGGATTACACTGGACATGAGAGCTTCAGCACTGTAGTCCTGTCTCTGTGTCTGTGTGTGTCACCAGTTTTTATACTGAAACTAACTGAAAGATATTGACCACCCTGTTTTATTCTCCTCTCCTTCCATTTCCTCTCCTCCTCTCCTCTCCTCACCTCCTCCTTTCTTCTCCTCCTTACCTCCTCTCTTCTCCCTCCTATCTATCTGTCTTGCTGAAAAGCCTCCGAGAGCATAAAGGCTGAGGTGGTAGGTAGTTATAGAGTTCCATTGTCACACAGCCTTTCTCTATCTGCTCCATCTTAATAAGAGCAGTCATCATTTAGAGTCTAAGTCGCTCTCAGCCTCCTCGTTTTAATTATGACGCATCGATTGTCTCGTTAAGTCTAGTTTGGCTTAATGAAATCTATTGTTACCTCTAATTCTGTCTTCCATTGTCCCGCCCTGCAGCGCTCTCTGTGTGATGTGGACCTGGGCTCTCTTTGTGATGTCTAATCTGACATGCTATGTGTGTGTGTGTCTCATGTCTGCTTCTATACGTTTGTGTCTTGGTTTATCTCTGTTTGTCTCCAGGTGTGTTTTTTCAGTGTGTGTATCTTTGCTTCAGTGGAACAAAACTATGTGTGTTTATGTGTGTGTGTGTGTGTGTCTGTGTATGTGTGTGTGTGTTGTGCGCCGATGGGTCCCCACTCTAAAAGGCACTGCTGTCACCGTTTATCTGCTGCTTCCTGATTCCCTTCCATCGACTCTCAGCCAATCAATTCACTAAATGATGCAATTATACGCTCCCCTCCCGACCCCCCCCCCCCCCCCCCCCCCACACACACACACACACACACACACACACACATTCACACACACATTTAAAGTTGAGAGCTTTATTTTGGATCAATCCAGACCACTTTGTGTGCAAATTACACAATCGCATTGCCTACAGATTCCTTAGGCAGCCCAATTGGAACGAGCCCTGGGTGTGAATGCCTAATGAGAGGCCCTGTCCTTCAGAAAGGGTCTGTCAAACACAGGCTAAGACAATTAGAGAGGTGGCAGCAAAAAACAGCCACTCCTGATTTTTCGCAGGCTGCAGTCTTCCAGCTCTACACCATATTGGATTCACAGGCAAGGTCCATTCACCAAAATCCATTAGCTTAAATGATGCTGCAACGTTGATACCTGGGAGCCTGTTCCTATGTCTACACCAAACTACATAGTTCTTGATTTGCCACAATCTCCTGTCAGTTATACCCCAAATAACATGACAATCAAAAGGCAGTCCACTCATAAGAATTGGTTTATGTAGTTATGTCAATATTCAGTTATCTCAAACAATCCATAGTCTTTTTAATAACATTTTGTTACCTTGTTTTTAATATGATGAAGGGCATGTGGGTGGTTGTCAACAGGCCACTGGCTGCCTATCCCTGGCCTTCAGTTTATGGGTTGACAGCCACCCTGTTTAGCCATGCTCCCCACCAAAACCCGTAGAAAGCACCAGTCAGTTTTTACACTCGCAGAAGTTTCTAATGCACTTGATCCAAACCTGATTTCTCCTGTCCTTCAACTGTTGCACACCTGATAATTCACTTGTCACAAGCTCCAGTGTGCATGCATGACTTTAATGGGCCAAGATAGCTGCATCACAACCTGATCAAGATTGTACTCATCACTACTGGTGAAACTCAAGTCACACATGGTACAAAACCCGGACAAGACTTTTTAGCTAGTAGAATATAAACAATGTAAATTTAAACTTAATAAAAATAAAATTAGCACAGCAGGATTTTCTTTACATCATCATATAGGCAGAGCTGTTGCCCAACTGTTCTCTGTACCCACAGCTTCTTCCTGGCAGCCCATCTCAAGACTAGGGCTAGTGCTAACTCCAACACTAACACTTATGACAGAGATACTCAACGATGGTGACAGGATGGCTCATTACAAGCTGTGCCAATGATATGAAATGGTACACTTCCTGTCTCCTAAGTGGGTGTGGTCAGCCGTCCCCACACCTCATGTTGTGAACATGTGTGTGGAAGTTGCCTGTACAGAAAAGTGCGCTATTTATTTCGTCTCCTGCAGACATTAATTATTTACACAGCTAACAGTTATGTTAAGCATTATGAAAATTAGTTAGCGTGGGCGTTCACAGACGTTAGCTGAGGTTAACTAGGAGATCTGTGCCAAATCTTGCGAGAGTGCATTGTTGAGATGTTTCACAGAGCAGCCAAGTTTATTCAATCAAAACCCACAAGCTCAGGGAATCCTGGGAGATGTATTGATTAGGCTAGTCTACATTTCTCAGGTCAAGCCCATCGTTACAGTCCATTGCAGCATTCATTCAAAAAATCCTCTCTTCTTGTTTTTTTTTTTTTTTGTGTGTGTGTGTGTGTGTGTGTTCATATTTGCATGGATTCTTGATGCCCTTTTTGAAATTCAACTGACAATTGGATGATGGAATACCTTCTTGGTAATAATATTAATTCATCTGGCACTTTAACATAAAACCCTTGGTTTTGTTATTACAAGGATTAAAGCTAAAAAAAAAAATCTTTTGACTGAAAGTTTTTTTTTCAAGCCGCAGCCAATGATATTCCCCATCTGCGATGTGTAAGGTTACATTACTTTACACCTGCTGAACAAATAACACAATATGTAACACAAAAATCTAAGAACTACTGCTGCTAGTAGTGCAACCATCAAGTTTAAATAATAATATTTTTTACACTCTGATTATAGTAAAAAGTAAGTGAAGGGCCACACAATTGAAAATCAAGTTTAAACATAAAATACATGCTGAATTATGTTAAACTACATGAATTTGGTAGACATAATTGCTGTACAACAGGCTATTTGCCAGTCCAGAAGACCTGGGTCCTTGTTAGGGGTGTACAATTCGTTGAATTTTAATGTCATGGCGACAGAGAATTTTAATCCCTGTTATTATTAACTACTGTTAATGTATGCAACAACTGACAGGGAATTATGGTGGATCATTGGTTTCAGTGGAAATCTGTGGTTCACAGAACCCAAGCCCCTCATTAACATTGTAAACATCGTATTTTCATAAATGTGAAAATTCACTTCACCCTCTCCATTTACACTACACTCCGTTTACACTAACCCATGTATATATCGTCAAGAGCATGCCAAACCTGTAGGTGGCAGTATAACGAGAAGCTCAAGCCCAGGTTAGCCAATCCAAATCCCGAAAATAGCATCAAAAACAACGAGCAGCTGTATTTGCAATAGTATTTGTATTTGCAAATGCAAACAGACGAAGAGGGTTTGCACCAACATAAATGCAACTTCACTTCACTTTGAATTTAATTTGAGTTTAGCTACAATAACCTTTAAAATAGCGACAATTATAAACAAAAAACTAGACCTAAATAGAAAATATAGACTCTAATTTTGCAGACCTGGCGGAAGCTCAGCTGCGCCACGCCAATACGGTGTGTCCAGGCCCATTTTGCAAGTTTTGTGCACTGCGCACCCCGGTGCAAGTCCTCCTTTTTCCCAACACAGCCGATTCAGATCTTCACCAATCAAATCAGCTCCTCTCCTCACCTTTAAATCCACTGCAGGCGGGGTGTGCTGCAATTTTGTCATTTTATATTTTGACATGGACAAAGGAGACAACGACACCAGACGGCCAGACTTCTCCCAGGAGGAAGCTGATGTTTTGGTCCAGGAGGTCCAAGCTCACAGTGGCCGAATATATCATAACGCGAGCGGACCTCCACGGACTGATGAAACAAAAGTAGTCTGAGGAGGTTACTGATATTGTCAGGTATTATCAGGTTTGTCCTGATACACTGATAACTGTTGCCCAGCTCACATTTAGAAACTTATATTTAAACTTGTGTAATAAGGATGAGTAGTGTGCACAGATCACTAAATAAACAAACCATTCTGGAAACCTGCCTGTGAGGTTTTGGTGACATGTGTGCACTGTGAGCTGGTCAGCCAAACTACCACTCGATAAGCCACGCTCTGCCTTGCACCAAGAGTAGCCAAGGTTGGAGGTGGCGAGCTATCCGCGTTGGTGCAGCCCTTTGGCACAAACTGTCACTGCGCCAAGCTGAATCTGTCAACACCTCCCCCGCTGTGCCCCCACACCCATCTTGGTGCACCTCAGTGTTCCAAACTGCCAAACTGACTGCGCACCATGTTGTGCTGCGCGAAACTAGCACTGCACTTGGTTTGCCACCCTGTGCCACCTTGTGTTGCACCGGGAAACTACAGCCCCAAGTCTGTAAAGTGTTCTCCTTGACACGACGTGGCAGATGAGTCAAGAGCACAACCAGAACCAGAACCAGAACCAGGTTTATTCGACTGAGCAACAGGAAAAAGCAAACCAAATGCTATACTTGACTTGATGCAAGATGGCTGGGACGCTTGACAAACTGTCAAGAAGGAACTGGCAATGACAAACACAAAGCGCAGGAAAGACAAAGCCACAGGTGCAAACAATCAGGGTGGGGCTGCTGAACACAAGAACACGAGGGCAGGAAGTCAATACACCTGAAACAAGAGGAGAGGGTTATGTCCAACAAAATAAAACAGGAAGACAAAAAACAAGAAAACATGACCTTATACAGGATGAGGCTTGTCACTTCTGAGCAATTGATGGATGAGAATCAGACAGTGGATATGGTGCTTGTTATTCTGGCTCTCTGCAGTAACCCTTTGTATTTTATTACAAAAAGTTGAAATTTCATTTCAGAACTAATACCATTAGCTGTGTGAGGAGAGCAGTGTAATCCATAGGCTCTCTGTCAGTCAGCTGTTTGCTTTCCAGTTGGAATCTCAGTGGCTCAGTGGCTAAATGCTGCATGTGTTGGCTTGAGCTGATGCATGTGGCCCATGAAGTGGGACACAGGAACTGCTGGTACACCACATGCTATTGGCTGTCAGTGTCACCTGGTTTGTATTTTGGTTTATATACTTTTTTCTGCATTTTTAATGTCCACAACTGTCATAAATCCAGATGTTGATAAACTGAGAGGTCTAAAATTTGTGAAGAAACACACTGGGTAGCAACCCCACCATTCCAGTTATCACATCACTTTCTCCCAAACAGTAGAGACATACAGTTGAAAGTGCTTTGAGTGGTCCTTGTTATGGGCTATGTTCCCGTTCATCTTAAACACTTCCTGAAAAACTCTAGGAGACAAACGATTTACATCCAAGAAATTTACTGGGAATCTTGTGAAAAAACGTTGCTTTAGAAGAGAGGCAAAGAAAAGCGATCAACTCAATAGCTGGTGACTGAAAAAGCTAACACATGACCGTTGCTGATCACCGCATGGCAATTTTTTCTTCCTGTTTCCCAACATGCACTGGTACTACATTACTATGGTTACAAAAATAAACAAACCACACTGAAACTGTTGAAACAAAGTGACAAACATATTTTCTAAAGCATGTGCGGCATTATGGGTGGGCCTAACAGGCCTGGGCCCAACCACTTGTACAGCTGGCTCTTCCTAAATGACAAGGTGAACATATTTTCTTAACTTTTATTTTTAATTATTAAAGAAGACCTATTATGCTCATTTCAGGGGCTTTCAATATGATGTTGTACCCCAGTGGGGCACTATTGAATACATGCTTTCTGTGTACTCCTCCACCCCCCCGACCCCCCATGACTCTGCTGAGATTGGTCAACATATCGAAGCTGCTGCATAGTGACACAGCTCCTCTAACATTACCACTGGGCAGTGGGCACTGAGGCCAGAGCCAGGAGAGTTAGAAAAAACTCTCCAAACTTGAGTGTGCAGCAGCTCACTTTTCTTTTTTCTTTGTTGCCACATCACAAAACATCAAAATACAGGTGGAGGGGGGGAGCTCTGCAGAGACAGGAGTAGAAGTCCATGAGCAGGATTTAT
Source organism: Caranx melampygus (assembly GCA_019059645.1). Classification (NCBI taxonomy): domain Eukaryota; kingdom Metazoa; phylum Chordata; class Actinopteri; order Carangiformes; family Carangidae; genus Caranx; species Caranx melampygus. The sequence continues at coordinate 804,280 of JAFELL010000384.1, forward strand.
TTTGTATAAGTCTATATTTTGTTTGTATGTATATATTTTGTAGCAGCTAGTGCTGAGGATAAAACAACAGCACGTAGAGTGCATGTCTTGATTCAACAGGCACTTTAAAACTGTAAAAGTTTTCTAGAGACTGTGAAAAGGCTAAGGCAAAAAAACACAAAATAATTGAGTTCACAGCCCTCAATGGCCAGCCTTTTTCTGTGGTGAAGAAGTGGTTTTCACCAGCTAATAGCTCATCTGGAACCATGTTATACTTTCCAAGCCTGCCGCTAAGATGTGTCCCCACCTGCCCTACTAACATTCATAATTTGATGGACAAGAATGCAATTAAGTTAAGTCTGACCATGGACATTTGGACATCTGATTTTAGAAACGTCTGTATGTCAGACATGAAGCTGGTGGAGCGCTCATCCTCCTCCATGAAGGCTCTTTAACATATATTTGGGTGTGTGTCTTGCCCTCTGGCCCCAGAATGTGAGAATTGACAAACAAATCTGTAATTTGCTCCACAGGTTGAAATCCACGTGGTTTTTTAGCTGTTCCCTTGGTTGTCTGATAATGATGTCATTAGTTTTCGAATTTACATAATACCACCCCTACCTGGTACCAGTAGAAGGGGTAGGGCGGTGCTAGCAGTGGTTCATTTGCATTTAAAGGGACAGGGCACTGAAACAGACCGTTCTGAACAGGGCTGTTTTGAGCAGATGAAAAGAGCTGTGATGTTTGATCCTTGGGGTATTTTGACCGAAGCATGTCACAGACATGTCTTTAAGACACCTGGGAACTATTTTAATTTGTGGAAAAGGGGCAGAATATGTCTCCTTTAATCCATGAGGCTCCTTGACTAATGAGTCAAGCAATGGGTGATCATCTGTCCATCAGCTGCTACACTGCAGCTGTTACTTCAGTGGACAACAGACATGAGAACAGAGTTCTTGATTAACCAACAAACAATGGATGTTTAATTAGAGCAGTGGTCCCCAACCTTTTGTCCTTGAAGTCCTTGAAGCTTGTGTCAAAGACAAGCCCCCCCCAAATTTTCAAAAAGACTCCATTTACAATGCTTGGAAAGTCCAGAGCTGTGTAGATGTAAGGAGGAAAAGTATTAAAAGATGCATTTTAAAACAAAACATAGCTGTGTGGACATAGCTTCAGACTCTCCTCTCAGCTGGACCTCAGACCTCTGAGTCCCCTCCCCCCTGAATGCCACACAGACAGCTCAGCTGTAGTGCTGAGGCTTTAAAGGAATCATTCACCCAAATCCCTGTCTGACCCTGGCCTTTGCTCATTCTTCTGTCTTGGCTGCACTTAGTTCAGGTTCGAACACCAGTCAAGTAGTGAGTGAGTCTGAGGTGGACAAATCCACCAATCTAATCCCCAGCAGCCGTGCTGAGCAGTCAAACATGGCTGACTGGAGGGATGATGGATGGAGGATTGGTTAGCTCTGCATCATGTACTAAACACAGAATGCACATGACAGCATGAAACAGGCCTATGATTACAACACCACAGGTTAGAGTCCATAGATCACCACAACAACCTGCAGGTGAAGCACAGCAGCAACCCCAAATTTCCCCATGTCACACAGACTCCAGCACAAACTGCTGCACTGGTTAGCTCCCAGGGGCTCCACTACAGACTGAGCTTGTTGCTAAATCCCAGTGTACAGAGTTTTTAAACTGGGGCTATTCTGGGCAGCTCCCAGGATGGAGGAAGCTCCCTGGAGACAGTCTGCTGGACACTGGAATAATATATGGAATTAATCTGGAATTAAATTTCATGTTCACAACAAGCTGAACTTTTAACATAATGATTTCTTATAAATTTGATCAAACATGTCGCTGATTTACAGATCCATCTTAAAAGCAGCAACTTCGTGTCGTTCACACCATCAGCGCCGCGCACCTCCGCAGCCGGCTCGCGCCCTGCAGCGATCGTTTCGGTGTCTGGTCTATTTTATGCGCGGGCCGCGAGCGATCGTCGAGCCGGGCAGGAAGTCAAACAAAGAAACAACGAGAGAATCCGGTCAATTTTCATAATAAAACGATTTTCAAAATAAAACTCCGCGATTGACAAATGGGATTTGTGTGCGTTTATATAATTGTAAGTATCTAAACAGATAGAAAGAGCGCTAGAGAGATGAACACACACACACACACACACAGCTGAAGGGCAGAAGCGTGTCTGGTGTGAACGGAAGGGCTCCGGCTCGCGCGCGATTTTCGTTGCGCGGCGCTTTGCAGCGCCTCCGCGGCCAGTGTGAACCTAGCGGATCTCCCAACAGGTTTTCAATAAGTTTTCTCTGCAGCTGAACACGGTTTCTGGTCAGGAGTGACTGTCACCTGCCAAAAGCTTTAGTCAGCATTGCCTTTACAAAACAAGAGGTTATAATACAGACTTTGAGCAGCTCCATCTTCAGGACAGACTAAAGACATGGGTCATGGCTTACTGGTTACCAGGCTAACTTCAGGAGAGGAAGAGCTGTGACCAAAGTCAAGTTTCTCAGACTTCTCTCTTAAGTACAAGTGACAACAGGTCAGTGAGCCAATCAGAAAAGAGAACACTCTGAGCCTCTCTTCTTATTGTGTTTTGAGTGATCCAATAAAATGCAGCATATTTAAGGTAAACACAGGAGGGCAGAGCTGGAGATAAATGAATGAATGAATGAGTGAATGACTTCTTTCACATTACACATCATTTGATTAATGCTAACATGAATAAATTGACCAGTGCAGCTCTAAATTGTCCAGTATTATCGAAGGGCCAGCACTTCACAGCGAGGAGACATCTCCTCCCACTGTACAGAACTCTGCCTCATTAACAGCCTGCAGCATCAGCACAGACCAGAGTGTGGGCGTGGCCTGATTCACACGTGTGACTAATAATGTTAATTTTCCCCTGCTCCATTGCATGGCAAGTAAACAAGCAGTGAGCCCTGAACCAGCAGACCTGCAGGCAGTCATCATTAATGTTAATATCACATGTCTGCACTACTTTAACCGAGTCTTCACACTGTAGAAAAACAACATGTGCCACAAGATCAAACAATGTGGATGAAACACAGCAGCTAAATGTAGATGACACTGTGGGGACTCAGTGTGCCCATGTGGTGCAGGCACCATGCTGCTGTCGGGTCGCCCTGAACATTTGACTTCTCTTTGTGAACTTTCATTGGAACTGGAACTATGGTCGCTGCACAAACTACACCACTTCCTCTTCCTGTTAAATGATTACAGACTCTAAATTCTGACAAAATGCCACAACACTAGGACAGCTTATGTAAACTATGCAGTGTTCCCCATTTAAGTTAGTACTCAAGCCCACCCAATGTCTCGACTCTTTTTTGGTACCTTTTGTGATTTTATTTATTATTTTGTGAAAAAATGTTTTTATTCAGATAGAAACACTGCCTTTCTTTCTGCCTCCATGCGAGTGATATTCAAGCATCATGTTGTGGGGTTGTCTTTAAGCCTGTGACAGCAGAAACACCTTGATGGAACTTCTTCAGAAGTAGCCCAAACTGGACCAAAGGTATGATATGAACTGTCATGTGAAAGGTCAAGGTCAGCGTGACCTCACAAAACACTCTTTAGCAATTTCCCATTCTTCAGACAGCAATTATCACAAAATTTCACACAAATATTCAGAGGTGTATGTAACCTGAAACTTATCTGAGTGGAGGAGGCAGACAAGCATGGGGGGGTAATTTGGCTATGATGTGTTTGGAAAACAAACTAAAGAGGAGGGAGGCTTCTGGTTTCTCTAGTTCAAGATGGTTATTTCAGGAATTTCTGTTTTCTGCCTGAAACTTGGTCCTCTCCTCTCAGTCTGACGAAGGAGAGGAGAAAGTAAAAGTAAAGGTCAAGCGGAGAATAAAGGGGATGGGTGGAGGAATGTGCCCAGAGAAAGACTGAGGAGAGGAGAGGAGAGGAGAGGAGAGGAGAGGGAGACTGAGGGGAGAAACATGGAGCCCCAGGCATCTGTGTGTTGTGAGAGGAGGGGGAGGAGGAGGCCCAGTAAATCAGCCAGCCTCTCATCAACACCTCCCACCATCTCTCCCGCTACGACCCCCCACCCCCAACCCCAGGGGCTTCTGAAGGCACTGAGCTGAGAATAACAAATGGCCGTCATTGGCCAGGCAAAAAGCTGTGATTATAATTATCACATCCCACACTGACCTTGCATAAACCTTAATCTTTCTCCAATGGAGCATTTAAATAGGCTGCCAACAGCGACAGAGATGAGGAGTGAAGGAGGAGGAGGGGGAGTGGGGAGGGAGGGCAAGAGTGGGAGAAATGTGGAGAGGGAGGCAGAACAAATGTAAAGAGGGAAGTGAAAAGGAAAAGAAGCGGAGGAGAAGGAGAGGTGAAAGTGAGGTGGAGGAAGAGGGAGTGAAGCAGGAGAGAGAAGAGGTAAAAATGAGAAGAGGGGCGCAGAAGGATCAGAGAGGTGAAGCAGGGTGCAGGAGAAGCAGGAGAAGGAGCAGAGGTGACAGTGAGGAGGGAAAGGGAGGTTTAGAGAAAGTGAAGGTGAAAGTGGGGAGGAAGACGAAGGAGGTGCAGCAGGGTGTGGAGCACAGAGAGTGAAGGTGGTGGTGTAGAGGAAGAGGGAGTGAAGCAAGGTGGAGAGATTCAGCAGCACATGAGGAGCAATGAGGAGGTGAGACTGCAAGTCTTCCATGCACTGGAGGAAGAGGAGCAGGAGACTGCAGTCTATCAGCTTTATAAAAAAAAATATATAATTTAATTATTGATGAGTTTATTTATTTCCCAATGCATCTATTTAAAACTTTACACAATCTGTAAAGGCATATATTGATTTTGATCATGTATTTCCATGAGATTGATGAGACCAAGTGAGTTCCCAGTGTGTGTGTGTCTTCTTGTTTGGTTGGTTCTGATGTGACCTGGAAATACACCATGTCCCATAGTTTCAAAATGCATGTTATGTATGGTACTTATTAACCACACATATAGGTCTATGCATACTCTAGATGTAGATGCCTACACGTTATTAAAATTATCCATACTGAAATTAGGAAAATTTGGACATTAGATTAAAATTTGATATCAAAACTTAATACATGCTCATTTACACACCAACGATACATCAGCAGCAATTTGGAGTTACCCATGGACACTGACATATGTGGATGGCGGATCAACCCACTGATGTTCTGATTAGGGGGCAACCCACTCTGCCTCCTGAGCCACAGCTGCTCTATACAGGAGCAATGAGACGTCACCTACATGTTATTTTGATAGAGTTCATGAATTCAGGGTTTTCTCTCCTTAGATCAAAGGTTAAGCTGTGGAGACCCTGAATGTCAGCTGCTATAGAATGAATGAATGAATGAATGAATGAAACAGTGAAACTAAATCAACAAACCACACATTTACTAAATAATAAGTGATATATTTCATTGAGGCACATTTTCATTTCTATTCATTATTATTGTACTTACTAATAATATTACTGTCTACTAATATAAATATTTCTGTATTGTCACCTAACAAAGTGTGTGCGTGTGGGTCCATGTGAGACAGGGCGAAGCTCAGGGAGGTCAGAGATCAAGTGGTTTGACCTTGAGGTCAAATGAGCGCTGCTGCCCTAACAAACACACACACACACACACACACACACACACACACCTCATCACCTTAATACGATGTGAAGAGCTGAAAACACGTGAGGTCTAATGTGTACATGTCTCTGGTAACACCTCAGTGTCTAGTGTATATACAGATTTCTGTTATTTCCCTTTTAATGACAGATGCACAAATGGTATAAACTTACACCAAATAATACACTACATTGCAGTCATTTCCCATGTTACCATGTGATACTTCAATAATCATTGTAATAATTTTTGGTACAATGATCTTCATTTGAGGAAATACAGTGTTAATCTGATTATACTGAATTAGCAGTGATGTCATGTGTCCATGTGCCATGAGAGACTGAAGGATTCAAACCAAGCTGAGTCACTAAGGACTGCACTCTGATTTCTGATTTCTTCTTCATAATTGTTGGGTGTCATGTCCCAGTATTCCAGTTCAGATCACTGCAAAAAGTGAGCTGCCACCTTCTCTTAACTTTTTTTTATTGTTCTAATTATCAGTTCAGCCTCCACAGGAGTTTGGAGGTTGTGAGGGAAGGGTGAAGGAGCATCCAGATATGACCAGATGTGGTCTCACTTATGTTATTATGGTTAAGTATTCTACTAATGAGAAACAAATGACTAAGAAAGAAAGGGAACCTTAAATACATGTAAATAATAATAATAATAATAATAATAATAATAATAATGTTGATAATAATAATAATACATTGTCTCTGAGCTCTCAGTGTTTAATGTCACTCAACAAAGCATATAATTGTGGTGTCTATTATAGCATCATCTGCAGAGTCTACTTGTTACATATTTACTATGTCTGATAGAGCAGGGATTCCCAAACAATGCAAGCTGCTGCTAGGGGGTGTATGACATGAAAAGGGTTAAGGCGATATGGTGTTACATTTTACTAATAACAGGGTTTTCCCTGCCTGTATAAGGTAAAGGTGGACTGCCTGGGTGATTTTGGCCCCCACCTTGGTGAAAAAGTGTGTGTGCATGGGGGGCGTTCAGATGTATCATCTTTTGTGCACACAAACCCATTACTTTCAATAGGCTACAGAGCTGCGTCATGCGCAACACAACCAAACAGGATGCCGTGGCGGCGCACAGGCTTTTTCCGTTTTTGTTTTGTTTTTTTTGTGTGTGTTTTTTCATGTGTCGAGCATTGGGGATGCATCAGCTTCGTAGGGACCTTGAAGGGGTTGTGCGGGAACCGCTGTGACAGTGTATTAGGATCCTCTATTTGGTTTCTAATCAGAGAGTAATTTGGTGCAAAAGTGTCTGTGTGGTGTTTATTTTGGATTTAATAAAATGAGTACACTATAACTGTATATGTTTAGTAATAAAGACCAATTATTAATAGTTTTGATAGATTTGTGTTTTTACATCTAATCAGTGAACCCTAAACAAGGTGTGGTTACTATGATTATTACTATTATCACCATAGAATAATATAGAATAATAATCACAGTCAGATGATGTGGGAAGACCTGGATTAAATTAAACTAACTGCACACAGTGATTTACACCACACACACACACACGCACACACAGTGGACACTCTGTCAGCACATACATGCATACAGTAGCTGCACATAAACATGCACACATTACTCTCCCAACACAGGGACACACACAGATAGTGCTGCCCGTGGACAGTATCCAGACCACCAGCGCTGTGCTCCCAATCCATAAATCATAATGTTTCTGCAAAAGCAGAATTTCATTTCCCTGCCGGCGTCTTATCAGGCTGAGGGGAGATATACAGCCCATCACCATGCTCGTTTATTATCTCTGTGAATAGGCTGTGGCAGGGATAGGGCTATAACCTGGCAAAAGCAAGTAGGGGACTGGATCAGACTATTAACTGGAATTTCATATCAGGGCTAAGTCTATTACCTAAAGCACTGGTATCATGCTCTCCTCCAGATACTCACTGTTCCAACACAGCTGTGGCCATACTGAGGAGTCCCTTTCATTTGTTCCATTATTATCTGTTCTCCTGCTCGCTATTGATTTGCACAGATGAGTGAATTGGTGGCCCTGCAGACCCACTGTGGCCCTGACCTAAAGCTTTGCCTTGTTAAAACACTATGGTAGCTTGTCAGGCTTCATCACACTGGCTCTGAGGCTCATTATTATATCACAATACCTGCTCCAAACAATTACATAACCGCTGTAGGTAGTTTTCCTGTTAACACATAGTTCCATTTATGCACATTCATATTCTGGTACATAAACCCATAACACTAAACCTGTGATACCTTTTAGTTTTGTTACTTCACAATGACCAAACTTAAAGAAGTTATGTGAATATTGTTCCAATTCTATGTGGTTGGCATCAGCATCAGTACAGAAGAAAAGTTGTGAGTTTAGTTTCAAAAGTCATTCCTTCACTCACCAACATCTGTCTCCAGAGGTTGCAACAGTGTTTGTTTGTGTTCACTATAAAAAACATAAGACTAAACAAAATGGAAAAACCCTGCAACAGTCAAAAAGTTAGGGACTTGGGGCAGGATTTGTGAAAAATGAAACATGCATTTTAAGTTTTTTTAATGCTAATGGGTGATGAAGCGTTCAAAATCAAAAAGAATGAGCCCACCCATGTATCTCTCCATTGCCTTGAACAGACTGTGTGCTGCATAATGTACTGCAATTCTGGGTCTGAATTTCCCGCGCAGTTCTGCGGACGTGAAGTCAGATGACGCTGAACACGTGTTCTTGACGGCTTTTGATGGAAGAAGACAAGTGAAGAAAATGATGAGTTTTATATTTGTCATATTAAGAGCTTGATCTTAAAATCATACAAGATCGCCAAGGACTCGGGGTGACCTAACGTGCATAACTTCACGTCATCATCATTCCAGAACATGCACTTCAACTGGGAGCAGCAAAGTCTGGTAGCTCTGAGTTTTTACGAATACGAATACGAATACAAATTACTTTATTGATCCCCAAAGGGAAATTCATTTGTCTGTCAGCTCATCAACCATTTGCAGAAGAATGAAGAAGCCTGATGGCTGAAGATACAAAGGATCTTCTATATTTCTCCGTCCTGCAGTGAGAGAGAGGAGCCATCCACCACCGCTCTTTTCTTGGTCCATCAAGGTGTTATGAAGAGGATGATCTGAGCTGTTCAGAATGGCCTCCACCAGCATGTATCTCTCCACCACATCCTCAGTGAGTCCATCAGGGAGACATGACTGAAGTCAAGTGCCTCAGGATGTTTAGTCTGTATCCTTGCAACGACTTCATGGAGACCTTCACATGGAACATGGGATGTACACAAGTATTGTTTTGATTTGAAAAAAAGTCTACTTCCTGAGTCTTCATCTATATCTCCAGCTCCTCATCACTCTTGGGCAGAGAGTTGATATTTTGCATGATGACTGACAGCAGAAAGGACCTACAGCACATCTCCACTTCCAAGCCTTTAACCTCTGCACCACCAGCACAGCAACCATGAAAGCAGCTCCTCATCCAGCTAGAACAGGGTGGCATCCTCCAGACTTGCTCCATTTTCAATGACAGAAGCTCCTCTCCTGAAGAATCTCCTCTCCCCACAGAAGTGTCCATCAGTAGTTGACAAAATACGACAAAACATACAAAAACACAACAAAATAAAGCAAAGGTTGAGTAAAAACTCAGAGCTACCAGACTTTGCTGCTCCCAGTTGAAGCGCATATTCTGGAATCTTCTTCATTCTTCTGCAAATGATTTCTGAGCTGACAGACACATGAATTTCCCTTTGGGGATTAATAAAGTAATTCGTATTCGTATCAACCATTTGCAGAAGAATGAAGAAGCCTGATGGCTGAAGGTACAAAGGATCTTCTATATTTCTCCGTCCTGCAGTGAAGAGAGAGGAGCCGTCCACCACCGCTCTTTTCTTGGTCCATCAAGGTGTTATGAAGAGGATGATCTGAGTTGTTCAGAATGGCCTCCACCAGCACGTATTTCTGATCTCTCTGAAGTCAAGTGCCTCAGGATGTTTAGTCTGTATCCTAGCAACGAGTTCATGGAGAACTTCACATGGATCTTTAGCAGTAGTTGTTGGTGGGATGTACACAAGTATTGTTTTGATTTGAAAAAATCTCTGAGTCTTCATCTATATCTCCAGCTCCTCATCACTCTTGTTGGGCAGAGAGTTGCTGGAACAGGGTGGCATCCTCCAGACTTGCTCCATTTTCAATGACAGAAGCTCCTCTCCTGAAGAATTTCCTCTCCCCACAGAAGTGTCCATCAGTAGTTGACAAAATACGACAAAACATGCAAAAACACAACAAAAATAAAGCAAAGGTTGAGTAAAAACTCAGAGCTACCAGACTTTGCTTTTCCCAGTTGAAGCACATGTTCTGGAAAGATGATGAACTGACAGACAAATGAATTTCCCTTTGGGGACCAATAAAGTAATTCGTATTCGTAACTTAGTCCACCACTGTGTAACATTACAGTGTTACAGACTGCGCATTTTCCACGATCTTTTAGTCTGAAACCGAATTGTTAGACATACACAGCACCGGCTCTCGTCTCGTTCCCATCCATGTCACGTGAACAGCCAGTAAAGTAACGGATCACGTAAAGTATCACGTAAAGTATCACGTGAGGTATCACGTAAGTAACGTAAGTAACATGTCACAGCATCAGCTGCACTGCCGTGAAGAGTTCATGTGCGCTCCTGCGCCGGCTTGGCCGATGGCTGCAGGTACACGCAACGTGTCAGTCAACGTGTCTTATTTCTTGATCCTGCCCCAAGTTCCTTTAAATATACATCGATATATAGTGTATATGAAAAGGGCCCGTGTACGTTTTGTTAGTTTGATTTTTCCTTTAAACCGAACTGTCAGAGAACGTAAGTAAGCTGGTAATTTGGTTTTCCGTTTCAAACCAAAAACCATAAAACGAAAATTCAGGCTGGTTTTTTCGTTTTATGGTTTTTGGTTTTAAAATGAAAAAACAAGGAAACCAAACTCAAATAACGCTCAATTTTGATACAAAATTCCTCTTGTCATTTATATTTCGTTTGTATAAAATATTCATGGTGATGACAGACCAGAATGTCTGAACTTCAAAATAAAAGCCCAGTGAATTGAATTATAGCCTATAAAATCTTTTTTTTTTTCATGTTTTTTTCCCTGTAAATGTTGTGTTTTGAGCATATGGATACATTTTCACAGCTGTTTGCCGCTGATGTGTGTGATCAGGACAGTTTAGATACAGATGAAATGCTTGTATTTGGAGTACGTCCGACAAATATGCCCTGTGCCGGCCGGAAGGGAGCCCTGAAATCCCTGACTGTAGCCGGGTCTGGGACTGGAACTCATGTGGCTGAAAAGAGTGGAAAAGAACCATAAAGGGGCCGCTGCCATCTGCCAAATATGCCCGGGGTTGGAGATCTTAGGGTTGGAATGAGTCTCTGAGTAGAGCTGGTGTCTACCACCCAGCCCCCAGCATTATTCCATAAGGAAGCCAATGTTACTGCAGTAGATCGTGATATATGTTTTATGTTTTTATAAACAAAACACACACATCAGCAGCAAACAGCTGTGAAAATGTATCCATATGCTCAAAACACAACATTTACAAGGGAAAAAATCATGAAAAAAAATATTTTATAGGCTATAATTCAATTCACTGGGCACTGGTGCGGCATGCATAACAGCGCCTAAAGGACTTTTAACACACCTGGAAAAACTGCTACAGTTCTCTGGAATAACCCAGATGCAAGGAAATGCCGAGATATAAGAACTTTTGTCCTGGCAGGTATTAAATCAATGAGCACAGCCATCTGTGCACAAAGCTGTGCCAGTTAAGACTTGACTTTCAAACGTGCTGAATAAAGACGCAAAAACAGCCACCACAATCTGTTTCAGGTTTGGTAGATCACATTGCGTGTGCTAAATAAATCTCTTTGCACCTACTCCTCCCAATATTTTGCGCGTTCTGGCAGAAACGCCCATATTTGCATATTCATCAAGGCAAATGGATTGCACATGCTATTTTGCCCATTTGAGAGATGCAATCCTCAGTTTGCCTGGTTAATAGATCAGCTTCAACATGTGTTTGCGCATGCAATCAAGTTGGCACATGTTACACATGCAAACCTTTAATAAATCAGGCCCTAACTCAGGTAACATATTACCAAAGTGTAAGAACCAAACTTTAGAGTGAACCAAGGACAAATTTCCTCAGAAACTGCCATGTGGGCCACTGCTGGGGGTATGACAGATATCAACATGGAATCAAACCTAATCAGAGACATTGGGAATTCACCCTCTTCCTCAGCCTCCATCTCCTGTGGTGTCCCCCAAGGCTCCATACTCGGTCCTTCTCCATCTATCTGCTTCCGCCAGGCCAATTTATCCAAAATCACAACATCTCCTTTCACTGTCACACTGACGATACCCAAATCTACCTCCCCTAGAGCCCAATAACTACAACAAACTAGACGATCTCAAGAACTGCCTCACAGATGTCAAGTCCTGAATAGTCACAAGGCAAAGCAAGGCAAGGCAATTTTATCTGTATAGCCCATTTTTACAAACAGTTTGTCTCAAAGGGCTTTACACAGCATTATGACAACATCCTCTGCCCTTAGACCCTCACATCAACTGAGGAAACCCCCCCAAAAAAAAAACCCTTTTAACAAGGAAAAAATGGAGAAACCTCAGGGTGAGCAACAGAGGAGGGATCCCTCACCCAGGACGGGCAGACATGCAATAGATGTTGTATACAGACAAGAAGACAATTTACAACATGGAATATGGAAAATGTGGAAATGGAATCAGTCAGTTAACGAAAAAGTCAAGGAAAAATGATGAAGGAAGCTCCTGGTGGGCAAGGAGGGAAGGCCATCTTAATGGGACTACTGGATGGCGTAATGCCCCTCTGAAGGGGGAAAAAAGAAAGAAGACTGAGACTCGTGGTTTGACCCTGTTGCCAGCTTCATTCAATGTGAAACCAAGTGGCAACATACAGGCGAAACTAATAAATTCAGCTGCACACGTTGAAACACTTATTATACAAGTTCTCAACATCTCAACAACTATCACAACTTTTTAACTATTAACCCCATGTTATGAAGTGATTAAATGAATTATAATTGAGTTTTTAACCCCTTTTTTAATGTATTATTCTGAGTTTTTAATCATGCAAAATTAGGTGTCGTCCTGACATCACAATATTCTCGGGATTGAAATTTAGACAGTTGACATACTGATGCCTTAACTGTCTCGCGACCATAATACCAACACAACAATTTTTTTTTACATGAAAATAAAACTAGATATTCTCAAACACCATTACACTAAGCCTAGTGATTCTCTTTCTTCATCACAATGACACACAGGCTCGTGAGCAGGGAGTGTAGACAGGTTTAACAGGGCAATGGAGGCAGCAGTTGGTGTTGGTGCAGTTGGTGCAGTGGAATGGAGTTCTGGAGAGATCTGTGGAAACATGGAGAAAGTGAGACACCAAAGCCAGACTACAAAGTGCAACAAATACACGAGCATGGATGTGCCCAGGCAACAGGCGTCCTCCACCTCACAATCAGCCGTAGGACCAACAACAGCTAACAACAACATGTTCATTTAAGAATCAAAGTGTCTTTGATAATTACCTCTCTCCTCACATGCGGTTGCCATTCGCTGTGATTATGAGTGCGACGGATAGCCAGAAATATTTATGTTTTTTGCCTCTGGATTGCTGGCTTGTAAAGACAGGTGCAGCACTTGCATGGGTACGACGAGGTCCTACATCTTTAGGCGCTTTTCCACCAAAGGTTCCAGGGACTTTTAGTTCCTGGAACTTTCTTTTCAAGAACTAAAAGATCCCTGTGGCCAACTGTTGTCTGTGTTTCCACTGAGGCCTAAAGTCCTGGGGAGATTATACAAATCAAATGTAGCCTAATAGTCTTAAAATTACACGACAAGGACAAAGATTTCTTCTTAAACATATTACGTTGATTATGCATTCTGAAGAACAAGGATCAAGAAGAAGTGCTGGGCAAATTATTCCAAACATATTTAAATTAGGCTACTGATTACTCCTTTTAATAGCTGTCTAATCAAGTTACTGTTCTGATTACTCCTTTTCAGAAGTATTTAGTTACGTTGCAAGTTACATTATTGGCAACTCCATTCCCTTAAAAAAAAAAAAGGACAGCAGAGCGGGCCAGTAAAAGTACATGCAGGGCAAGTCAATTGGTGAAAAGGAGTCAAACATTGCTAGTGGCTACATTTTATTGGTGAGATGCAGTCACATCATAGATCCTCTGTTGGAAGTCTCTCTGACAAAACAAAACAAACAGATCACCCTCTGGACAGATCGCTAAAAATAAGTGGCGAGTAGTGAATGGACTGTAGCTCAGTGTGAGTAAAAGTACCATTTCTTTCACAAATATACTCAAGTAAAAGTAAAATCATGCTGCATTAAAACTACTCCAAAGTAAAGTTTATCCAAAGGTTAATGTAGTGTGCTACTACCAACCTCCAAATATGACCATGATCATTGAAAAGGGATATAAAACCCATTAAAGCCGCAAGCGGCTGTGAACGGGCCCTCGCCACATGCGACCGCGGGCCCCTGCGGCTCGGGGAGGCCCCTGTGGCTCGGGGAGGCCCTGTGGCGGGGAGAAGCGGGAAGAGAGGAGAAACCTGGAGAAAGAGGAAAAAACGCAATCCACCGGGTGGCACTCTGAGCGTTGCCAGAGCTGGTCAGGTGCATTGAGGGGCAGACCTTCATCACACGTGAAATTTGAAGCCAATGGGACAATGCATGATGGAGTTAGAAGGACTTGATGTTCCATGGCGACGCATGACAAATGGCGGCACCATAGCGGCCACGCCCCTTAATGTAGAGCAAAGCTTTTGATCACAAAGGTCTTAAGATGATGTTCATGAAGTATGAAGTCGATCCGATGAAATCCCTAGGAGAATTTTGTTTAAGTATGATGTGTAGAAATCACCAAAACTTGACCTTTGAGGTCAAATGGCAGACTTCCTGTTGACTTTAGAGCTTCGGACCCCCAACCTTTTTTGTGCGTCATGATGAGTTCTATCAGCCTACCGATTTTCATGCTCGTAGGTGAAACACACGCAAAGTTATTCACGTTTCAAACATGATGAAATGGCCAAAAAAAGTAGACCATTAAAATCAAGACGGCAGAAAATCACCAAAACTTGACCTTTGAGGTCAAATGGCGGACTTCCTGTTGACTTTAGAGCTTCGGACCCCCAACCTTTTTTGTGCGTCTTGATGAGTTCTATCAGCCTACCGATTTTCATGCTCGTAGGTGAAACACACGCAAAGTTATTCACGTTTCAAACATGATGAAATGGCCAAAAAAAGTAGACCATTAAAATCAAAATGGCGGACTTCCTGTTTGGTTCTGACCATTGGTGCCAGAGACTTTTTTCTGTGTCTAGACACATTACACACGTGTACCAATTTTCATGTTGCTACTCCAAAAAAAACCCTATGGGGAGGGGTTTTTGAAAATTTCAAGGTGGTGCTGCCCCGCCCCTGTACCAGATTTCTATCACCGGGAGTACTTGCCATTCCTCATCTGTGTGCCAATTTTCATGAAGCTATGAGCGTATTAAAGGCATGAACAAACACCAAACATTTTGTTGTTGAATAATCGCAATTACAGCCACGCCCCTTGAGATAGAGAAAATCTGCGGATAACTTTTGATCACAAAGGTGTTGAGGTGATGGTCATACAATATGAAGCCGATCGGGCGAAATCCCTAGGAGGAGTTCGTTCAAATACCAATGGTGGAAATCGACAAAACGTGACCAATGAAATCAAAATGGCGGACTTCCTGTTTGGTTCTGACCATTGGTGCAAGAGACTTTGTTGTGCATCTGGACACGATAGACATGTGTACCAAGTTTGAACTTCCTACTCCAAAAAAAGCCCTATGGGGAGGGGTTTTTGAAATTTTCAAGGTGGCGCTGTTGAGGCGTTTGGCCCCGCCCATGGGCGAGCTGCATATCAGATGAAAGAGCTCGTCAGTGTCGACCTGCGTGTCAAATTTCATGTGGGTAAGAGTTCGTTAAAGCCATCAAAAAACCAAACGTAATTTTACGACGAAGGGTCGATAGTCGTCGTACCGCCACACGGACGCCATTGGTCGTAGCTTCACGCCATTCATAATGTAGCTTCACCAACTTGTTCTGCATGTACTGGAAGTGGAATGGAGTCGATGGGTTTAACTATGTAGTATTTATACATGTTTGAGTAAAAGCTGCACATTTCCTGTTGCGAACAGGGGGCGCTATGAGTTAGGTGGGAAGTCAATATATCAGGACGTTCAGGGCAAAGCCCTCATCATGTCCAGCAAGTTTGAAGCTGCTAGGACCAAGTATCTGCACGTAAGAGCCGTTCGAAGTTTGATAGCGAGAAATCGAAATTCACCAAATTTTGTCACCCCCTAGCAGCCACGCCCTTTGACCTATCGACATTCTTTTAATACCTCTTCATTAGGATGGAGAGTACATGATCTGTAGTAAATTTGAAGTCAATCAAGCGAAATCTGTAGGAGTAGGACTTCAAATACGAAAAAAATTCAATTAAAAATGGCGGACTTCCAGTTGACATTTCACCATGACATAGGCCGACTTTTTGTGCGTCTCACTCACATACACATTTGTACCAAGTTTGAAGCTGCTAGGATCAAGAATGTGGGCGTGAGAGCAGTTTGAAATATTTTAGCGAATAAGCTAAATTTGTCGCCCCCTAGCGGCCACACCGTTTGACCTACAGAAATTCTGCGAATAACTTTTAATGTCGATACTTAGCCGATGATCTGTACCAAATTTGAAGTCAATCGTGTGAAATCCCCAGGAGGAGTTCGTTTTAAGCGTGAAAAATTCAAATCAAAATGGCCGACTTCCTGTCAGGTTTCGGACGGGTCTTCAATGTAATTTTTTTTAGATCTCTATGATATACATACATGTACTGATTTTCGTCCATTTACGCCAACTTTCCTATGGACTTTTTCAAAATATTCTAGGGGGCGCTATTTCGCCATTTTGCCACGCCCATGTGCAAGACCACCAAAATATCGAATTTTTTCTATTGAAAATAGAAAAATCTGTGAGTTTTGAGCATGGGAAAGGGGCCAAATTGGGGTTTAAAGACGTGGAAAAATAATAAAAATCCCTCCAAACGAATAACAATAGGGTCCTCGTCGAGGACGACGCTGTCGTCCGCTCGGGCCCTAATTAACACGTAGAATCCTTATCAATAGACAAGATTTGTGTCTACATTCTACATTCTATAGGTGAAAGTATGACAGAGCAGTAGATGTTTGAAAAAAGTCAAAAACTGTGTCCATTTTTCACCCCCTCGTATTCATTTTCATTTTTTGTTTTCTGTAGAGAAGAGTAATAGCACACTGATCCCAATCAAGCCACACATCTTGATATATAATTCACCAGGGTCCTGGGTCGAATCAAAATTTGCCACGGGAGATGAATAAGAGGAAGAAACATGCAGGATGACAATAGCGCCTCTGAGCTTTAGCCCCATGGAACTCACTATGCCCACAAAAATTACCAACTAATCCTTAAGAATAAAATGACAGTTCACCCCTACAGATGCAGCAGTTCCTACAAAGATAATCAATCTATTTGCAAACACAAGAGCAAACCCCAAACTGTTTATAACCCACATGACACCATAGGCTGAGCATGGCTAGGGTTAGGGTTAGGGTTACCCTAACCCCCCTAACCCCTGTGCTGGAGACAGAACCAGGATGCTGTTGGCCAGACGTTTGACCAGAGCAGGGAAGAATCCAGGCTTTTTGAAATACAGGCCAACATCTCTTGAAACTCCATTTGCCTTTTCTCCAAAGTGTGAACACAAAATCAGTAGTTAAACTACTTCTTTCCCTGACATTATTTTCCAAGACGTTTTCCAGGACATTTTCAGCCGCTACAGAGACAAGTAATCACAAAAAATACGTACGTACGTAAAGTATGACGTGTTTTTTTTTCTACAGTTGTAACTTGCATTTACCCAGACTGTTTCCTCAGACATCTGATGTGCAGTCTATGGCTGTAATTTATGTATGAGATAATCTCCTAAATTCTCAGAAATTATGACAAATTTATCATAGAATAATGCAAACACACCCACAGATTACAACGTAGCACTTCATTGGCAGGACCAACTGGAGTTTAAATGTTCAATTGGGCAATTCCTAACTCAACTTTCCCTTCTCTCTTACTTTTTCTCCTGCAGTTCCTCTAAAACTATTTGTATATTTTCAATAAATCACTGAAGAACAATTTCCTGAATTTCATCTCAGTTTACTGCACAACTCAGTTTACTTTACACAGCTGGCACCACAGCTGGCATTTCTCAAACATAATAAAAATCAAAATCACTGCCAAAATAGCCAAGCAGAACATAAATTTTCATAAATATAACTAAATATCAAAACAAATATATTTGTATCCTGCAGTGTAAAAAGGTCAATATAAAACAAAGCAATATGTCATTATAATAAAAAAGTTCCTCAGTTATTGTAGCTTCTTGACACTCTCCTGCAGGCAATCCAGTGTTTGTTGGGGGTTGAACATAGAGAAGGTGCCACTTTCAAATCTCGCTAGCTCTCTTGCTAGCTCTCCAGGATTACCAACCATAACTTTACCTGATTGACAGCTCTAATGCTAATTTAGCCATGTTAAATCACATTCACTTACATGCTAACAACATTGGAAATAAGAAATGCCAGCGGTTTAAATTAAATGTATGTTGAACATGTTAATTTTTTGCTGCCTACTTTTCTCATTTTTCTCTGTGGTCTCTGCACATCTCACTCTGTTGACAACTACTTTCATTTTAAATTAAGGAGTTTAAGACTACATGAAAAGTCGTTAATCTCTCTAATTCCTTCTCCCCATCTATCCATGTACATACACAGTATTTTTATACAACTGAATTCCTAATAAAGTTGAAATGTGGCCCATTAATTATCTGTTAACCGTGATTACCTTGAACCGCTGAAATCAGAGATACGTTGCTCACTGCGCACACCCAAGTCCGTAAACAACACGCCGACTGTGGCTGCTTTTCAAAAGCGGGTTGAGTTTCCCGCTCAATCGCCCTCAGCCCTTAATACGTCACACGGAGGCCACTTGGAGAGCGGAGGGCAAGTGGGCAGGAGAGGAGTGGAAGAGGGAAACAGAATGCACTTGCTCGTTCATTAACAGCCCAGACAATCATAGGTCAACCACATGTTGTAGGTGTAGCGCCATACTGCCTCTTATAATAACAAATACCTGCAGACAGCATGGATGTATTAAGAGAACCGGCCATAGGACCAGAATGGCGGCCACGTAATGATGCGACCGTGTTGGTGATGTCTGTCACTCATCAGAGGACAGAGAGGAGTCTATGGTCATTGGAGTGAAAAACCTCACACACGCGGACACTTTTCAATTTACAGTCGCTACTTTTGTCTCAAGGCATTAAGTCCTTAATGCGGTCTGAAAAGCCGCTAAATGCTGTGACAAAGTCAACTGGAAGCACTTGTTGCAGGACTGCGCTAAGCAGACATGCGAATTTGATTGATTGGTAGCGTCACGTGGGGCACTGCGCCAGCTAGAGAAGCCTGTGCCTCAGTGTTGACAACAGACATACATGTGCATAACTTTTAACACGTTTGCATTCGCTCACAAGACAGGGGGAGGATGAATAATTTTCTAGGATAACTTAACCGTTCCCACACAGCAAATTTCTGGAGTTCAAAAATCCGGAAAAAAAAACTGTGAAAGGGTTGGATTTTGGGAGTTTATTCTCTATGTTTAACTACAGCCTGTGTTCACGGTAACTCTATAGCGGTGTTATATTTCGGTGTTCATTCCCTGGGTGTTGAGGTACCTGATTCAACACTCCACCTGAGTTAACAGTTTTGTCGCCGCGACCCACTCCGCAGTCTTCACTTGGATTTTGTCGCGACTCGTCAGTCAGGTAAATGCCATTTTACTTCTCAAACTAACGTTATATTAGGTTTTGCACGCATATTATATGATGTATAATAATGGAACATTTGTAAACATTTGTGATTTTGCCTGGCCAAACTTGCTAGCTAGCTGCCGAAGTTAATGTTTGCCTCAAACTTGTCGGACCATGCTGAATGTAAATCCATGGCCTCTCTCAGATTACTGTGCACTTCGCGCATGGAATTAACATTATACTCCTTATTACTGATATTTCTTTGTGTGTTTTAAGTTAACATTACTGTAACGTAAACAAAACGTTGTTCTTTACGTAGTTGACTCGGCACGGCTAGGACGGTTACGGACGCGAAAAGGGGACCTGTGTCCTGTATTGAGGGAATGACCACAAGGTAAGGCTTTATATTTTCCGACAATTTTGGTTAAAATAACAGCCAGATAGCTTGCAACGCGAGTGTGTCTCCCGTGGTGGAGAGGCTGTTGTAAAGTACATGGCGGAGACATCGTCGAATCGGTCGCTCAACCTAACATTACTCTAGCTAACAAGCGGTAGAGCTGTTCGAAATGCTAACCATGCTATTGACTGAGTAACAGCTACCACAAAGACACTTTTGTTACAGTGACAGTCAACGTGTTGCTTTTATTACTGGTAATTTTTTTTTTTTTCCCTTAAGTTCATGATGTTGTTGAAGGTACAACATGGAAAGACAAAGAAATATGTGAAACTGGAAGAGGTCAGCTTTTCAGATTTTATCAGAGCAGGTAGGTGATGTCCCAATGTTTTGTTTGATGTCAGCAAAGGGGAAGTAATAATTTCATGAAGTGTTGATTGTTCTGCTTCAGTGCAGCAGAAGTTTCTCATACCAGAGGATACAGTGCTAAAAGTCGCAGATGAGCAGGGTATAGAGGTGGACGAGGACATCTTTCCAGAACTTGCAACAGAAGCAATGTGTTTTGTCATCTCCACTGATGATGGTAAGGTTATTGAGAATTTCTGGGTTTGTTTGTTTGTGTGTTTTTTGCAAAAATGCTTTGACAGATTTGTGTTAATATTTGTCAAAAATCCCAACAGCTTGCAGATGATATCCTGAGCAATCAAAAAATGTATTTTAACCCTCCTCTATCTTGTGCATTTCAGTCATCCCACTTGCAGAATCATCCAAGAACACAACTGGCTACTCAGACCTGACAGAATTTGCAGACGGTTCCAACCTGACAGAATTTGTGACACTCACACCTTGTGGTAGGCAGGCTTATAGTAAATGTTCATCATGAAATACAAAATGGCCCTCTAATGTAAGGGGCCAGTTCAGATTTAACTAAAATAAACCTTGGTGTCAAGTGATTTTTGGAATGAAAAATTTCTTCATTCTCCATGGTACCCTATTGTATGTGGTTTTGTGTTTGTTGATTTTTGATTGTATGTGCCCTGTAACCTGATGTTGTTGTTATGTGTGGTCCTCAGATTTTACACTACTGCAGCAAGATGGTGAAGGGTCTTCCTCCCCGAGTCTAACAGATTCATTGTCCCTCTCACGCAGTCTAAGCAGTCCAGCAAGTGAGGCTGGATCTCAAATTATTCAACCTGTCATGGACAACACCTGTGCAAGAAATGTAATCTTATTACTTGTGTGTGGTGTTAAGTTGGCCTTTCTTCAAAACCCAGCTTGATTGATGTCTTAATTTTGTTGTGTTGTATTTTATATAATTTGTATTTAGGCAGTGGAGCAAATTCTCTCTTCTAAGGCAGCAGGGATGACTGTGATCAAAGAGTATGAAGAGACCGGGAGTTTGAAAGATTCCACCTGGCATTTAATGGTGAACATCATTGTGGCTCACATGCGTGAAAAGGAAGGGTAAGAAGCTTGATGTTAATGATCAATGATCAAATTCTCAATTATAGACAGGGCAAGAATCTTATCACAAATATTACTTTTGCAGGAGATTTGTAAGTAAGGCAACAAAGGAGTTTCATGCCCTTGGGATTGTGTCTCTCTTCCCATCTTTGAAGGACCCATACTCAAAAAAGGGATATGTGAGTTTGCATTGTAACTATGCTCGAAAATAATGATGGCAGTTACATTTTGGTTTGTTGATCTTTTGTGTATAAGCAGCATATATGCAATAGCAGAATCAAAAACTTTATGTTGTCTGCACGCCAACTAGATGTACTCCTTTTACTTTCAGGAGCATTTCTATGACATTCAGAGCAACAAAGGTTTTCTTGAGTGGCATGTCAAGACTGTGCAACGTCAATCGAGAACCACATCTACATCCCATAACAGAGTGGAGCTAAAAGGGGGTCCCACATCATCAAGAGCACTTGGTTCCATAGATGACCAGCAGACAGGAGATGAATGTATGGAGGCCATGTCTCTTCTTCACCACACCACAGACCGTGACTTAGTCTTCCAGAAGATGAAAGAAACATTCCACCATCGTCAAAAGATGCTCCATGACCCACAACAATCAGCAGATATACTTCAAATATTTCCTCGATTCTTGGACATGAAGGGACTGGTAGGCAAAAAATGTGAATTTGGAAAAAAACATTTGTGAAATATATGGTGATTTACTTTCAGTGATTATAATGGAAGTCCCTCGTCTTTTGTATTAGATTTTGCAAGACTTCTTGTTGATGTTTGGAGCAGAGACTGCCTCCAGGTTCCTGGGAAAATGGGAGACCAGTTTTAAAGACAAGGTCATCCAAGAGGCCAGGACCCTCAGGGAGACGCCTCTCCTGAAAAAACTGCTGGCATCTGCCCTGAATGAAGAATCTGACACTGCAGATGAGACAGGTAGTTTTACAACAGTCAAAAAATCTCAACAGCTTGCAGATGAAAAGGAGCATTTCTGTCTTTGTTTTCAATTAACATTCCTTGAGTTAATTGTGTTATTTACACTGTAGAGTGGGACAGCGACATGGCTTCTCTTCTTGTCTTGCTGCATCTTCTCACTCCACAACCAGCTGGAAGGAAGCGGCCCAAGAAGATCAGTGTTGGAGAGGCAACAGATCATCTGGTTAAATTTCAAAAGGTTTGTGAAGACAGTATGATCTAATTCCAAATGCTGTAGTTCATGCAACATTTTTTAAACTAATGGATAATATTTAGAGGCTTGTCTTTGTGTCAGTCCTGCCAGAGCCTGGAGGATCACCTAATGACCACTGAAGGAGCCCCTCAGCCATATCTTCTGGCCTCAGGCACTTCAAAAGCACAGGTTTCCAGCTTCTACATAGTCTTGGATGGAAAGCTTCTTCCATGTCAGTCATGTACATCCTTGGGCGCATTTGAGGAGTTGTTCAAGTCTCACTTTGTTTTCAGTGTGAAATATGATGATGCTCTGTCCAGTCTGTACACATTTTTGCAAACTACTCTATACAACATTGATGTAGGTACAACAGAAGAATCTCCAAGAGTGAAAGAGCTAAGAGCAAAGCTGTTGAACAAGCAGTAATTAGCTTATCCAGCAAAAATGTTGAGATGTTTCCTTTGTGCTTCATCCTTTGGTACAGCTTTACTTTTGTTCAGGCACCTCAAACTAATTCATGGGATGTACCCTGGGAAAAATTTGAGACTAAAATGTGGTCAAGTAGGATGTTGCTTGCAATTTTCAAGTTATTCTGAATTCAGAAGACACTTGATTAAGATACATCCTCCTAGTGATAACACCTGTGTGCCTCCTGAGCCCCCCTCAGGCCATGGCAGCCCACAGCACAATAATCCTCAGTGCTTAAATGATGAAACACCCTCCACTTCATCTCAGTTCCAAATGATTGAGGCAGGCCCTTCAGTGTCAACTCACAGCACAGATATGTGTGCCTCCATTATAGCCAAACTTTTGGAAAGTGGAGTATCAAATACAGTAATTCTTTCTACCATTGAGAATTTAGAGGAATTTGTGGGAGATTTGCAGTCTAATATTCAGAACCAAGTGCTGAACTTACTCTCAGCTGACAGCCCCTCCAGATCAGCCATAGAAGAGTTATTCAAAAGTATGGACAACCCTTTTTTTGTTCAACCCTGTTTTTATACAATGTTTGCACTTTCTACATTTTTCTCTTGTGTACTACAGAGAGATATGGTACTGACATGGTTTTTGATGGACTGTTTGTCCCAACTGTTTAGCTGCTCATATAGCAGTTTGTTTTAATTGTGGATTAGGGCTGCACAGATAAATCACAATGTGTCTGGTTGGTTTGCTGTAACATGTTTACACAGTGATTCAAAATATCACATATGGATTTAAAATAAAAATGTGTGGTAATCAGTGTTTTTTGTAGTCATTTTCAGCTAAAATATTTTTTGTGTTTTTAAATATTAACTCCATAAGTGTTAAATAAAACATATTAAATGTTGACGGTTAACACTATGAAAGAGTTAACATTAAAATTAACTCAAGGCCGGAGTTGTATTTTACACTAAATGGGAGTAGTATTTTAACTCCCACAAGAGTTCAGTTTCAACTCCAGAGAAGAGTTAAAAAATCAACTCCCAAAAAAGAGTAACTTTAACTTTTCCCCAGAGTACATTCAATGGTCTCACATGTACACTCAAATGTAGTTGTAGTTTTAACTCACAGAGAGTTTATTCCCAAGGCAAGAATTTGCTGTGCAGGACATTTGGCATTTTTTCTCATTTTCCATATGTTTTCCATAACTGGAAAATTGGTCAATCATTTTCCAAATTATCCAGGTTTTCCAGGATGTGTGGGAACCCTGTACTTTCACCAAACCTCTGACTCTCCTTGCAAAAACAAATTAACACCTCAAAAGCAGTTTTATCTGTGTTCAAAATCAAAATTTTCACATCATATACAAGCCAGTCAGAATAGAAAGTAACACCACTCATCATTCATTACATGTACTGTAAGCAATAAAGAATTTAATCTTTGGATTCAGAGCTTACAAACAAGTGTGAACAGTTTTGATACATTGTCTCTATGTGACACCTAGCTGCCATCGCTTATAACTTCTACAACCTGCATTTACCATTATGCAAGTGCTTAATGGTGCACAATGTAAAACTGTGTTTCGAGTTTTGCCAAAGCTGAAGTCTGCAACTTGTGTCTGACTGCTGAATGTTGTTGATGGTTTTGCCAAAATGGTGATTGATTCATCAGACCACTGATGATTTGGTTCAGACAATGGAATTTATTGTTTAAAAAATTCATAAAAACTATATTAGAAAGCCAATCAGCAGCCACTACTCACCTGGTCAGGTCCACAAATCCAGCCCCTGAGGAGGGGTATGGAAGGCTCCTAGGAGAGCAGAACAAAGCATAGGAGAGGGGAGGGAAGGGAAGAAAAGAGGCAAGGTAAGGCAATGGAGCTCTGGAGAGAACTCTCTGTCATACACACACCGCACAGGAAAAAACTGGATATGGTTTAATAGTATTAATGATACAGCCAGGCTGTAACATTAGTTATAAGATAGGCTTCAAGCTACTGACATAACTAGCTGAGCAACAGCCAACAGGAGCAGACAAAATTATACTGCACTGCTAGTATCATATCATATCATATCATATAGAAATGTTTTGATTCAAGGGCAACATCAGAAATCTAAAAGATCACAAATCTCACAATCTCACAAATCTAGAAGAGAAGTTTTGAACTTGGCATCAAACCACATCTCCTTACTCTTTTTATTGTACTGTCTCCAGACTGACATGGTGGTGTGGTGGGTTTGATTCCTGGGCCTTGGGCCATTCTGGGTGGAGTTTGCATGTTCATCATGTGTTTGTGTGTGTTCTCTCCAGGTTTTTCAGCTTCCTCCCACAGTCCAGCAAGCTAGGTTGATTGGTGACTCTAAATGCCCGTAGATGTAAATGTATGAATCTGTGTCAGCTGGGTTACGGTATATGGTGTTGCGCGTGTCCTGAGGTCTGTGTGTATGTATGTATGTATGGATGAACAACTCCTTGCAAAGCAAATCTGCTTACAGGCATGAATAAAGTAACCTGAACCTGAAGTGGATCCAGCCCCCACAGCCCTACACAGAGGATAGACAATGGTTGGACTGATGTCTCCAGAGGTGGAAAGTCACCCCAGTTGCCCTGCTTCTTGTCTTTGCTGTTGTACATGGTTTCTTGGGAGTGGTAGTCTTGGAATGGTGTTATGAGCTTCAGTTATCTTTGTGTTTCTGTGATGCTTGATGGGAGCTGTCATGTAACTTGAAGGTCTGAAGAAAACTGTTCTTCTGTAGGACTGAGGGCAAACTGGACACTACACTGACTCACAAATCTGTATCACAACAGAATGGGCTAGCTGGTCATGACATCACTGGCCCCTTCTCTCACTGTTGACAGTGTTAGTTCATTTCGTGAGTATTTAAAATTTTATTGTTATTTTACCCAGTTCAGACCTTAGACAGAGCACACTGTACTGACCAACACTGTGGGACATCTGAATATCACAGTCCTTCATGATGGTAGCAGCTCTGATGCCTCAGCTCCATCTAACCACAGAGACATTACAGTAAGTTAAGGTTTGTGGCTACAAGCAAGCTATAGAGTAAATATCTGATATTCACACTTATATATTGTGATACTCATCACAATATGTGTTATTATAGTTACAGTCAGTGTTAAGATGAGATTGGTCCCTTGTTTTGAATTAAATAAATCATTGAAACTCTTAAAATTTGAGGCTGCAGGTAAAAAATCAATCACTTTCATCGTCATGTTTTATCATGTTTCAGTTGCTTTTGTGGTTATTTCTCTGAGATGTTAAGCAGACATGTAAAATCTGAAAATCAATTCTTTAAATGGTTTGAAGATGTGCAGCCCAGCAGCAGCACACTGTGAGATAATTACAGTTATATACTAAAAATTAAATACGGTCACAACAATTCGTTAATCTTTTCCAGATTTCACCTCCTGCTGAGTTTGACATTAGTTAAACATCACTGTCCTGAGATGGAAGTCAGCAGGCAGCTGATAGCAGATTTCACAGTGCAGGACACACATCACCATTTAATCATTTCATTCTTGTTATTTTCACCATAGAAAACAGTGTTGTGAAGGTGCCTGCCTCCATGTGTGAAGAGTGGGTTCAGTCTTGTCAACCTTAAAACCATCTTTTTATGTGAAATCCAGATCTGCTGTGGGAGCTTCAGGGAGGCTCATGGTACAGTTTCAGCTTATAGTAATTAACCACCTCTCTATATGTTTGACACAAAACACATATAGTGTATATTATGTGCTGATATTTTCTGAAAGCTGTCATAGCACAGAAGGAAGGTAAGACTCCTGAAGTAAGGTAAGGCTTCCTAAGTTCAGTTAAATTTTGTCTTTATGGCAGTTAATCATAATAATAATATCTCAGCTTTACAGGGTGTGGTCAAGACTTTATTTTATGAGAGAAACCAGAATGTGGTAACTGGGGGTGGGGGTTCTTAACATAAGCCAGAGTGTGGAGCACTCCATCGAGGGCAGCCCAAGTAGGCACAGTCCTAAATGTAGCTGCTGACTCGTCGTGGCCCTTTGCTGCATGTCATCCTGATCTCTCTCTTCACTGATTTTCTGTCTCTAATACTGTCCTACCTCAACAAAGGCATTAAAAAGCACAAAATATAACTTAAAAAAAAAAAAAAAAAAACATTAACAAGAGTGCAAAACTGCAGCTGGGTCCAGATCTACCAATCTTAGCCGGCTTTTCAGATACTCTTTTAATTAATTTAAGACAAATCTTTTACGACTTACAAATCATAAATGATATTAACTTATGACCTAGCTGTGTCTTTGGGGATTTCAGGAACACCATGTTGCCAGAGTAACAAGCTTATCAGTCCTAGTTTCATCATCACTGAAACTCTGAAGTAGGGCTGGGCGATATGGCTGAAATCTGTATCACGATATAAGTGTTTCATATTGGTCGATATCGATAATTATTGAAACTGAAATTGTATGACCTATTTAAAATAAGGTCCAGGAGGGAAAAATACTGAATTTAAACATTTTTATTTTAACCTTAACCTTCTGTTCAATGTTACAATCACAATGAAAACTGTACAATTATCAATAATAAAGTGCTTAACAAGTGTTAAAAAAACATGTGCAAAGTGTTAAATGTAAACATAGCAAAACCTGTCACAGAGAAGAATCATCATATATATTTTTTTACTGCAAGTTGTGCAAAAAAGTTCACCCTCTGGTGAATAACATTTACCGTATTTTCCGCACTATAAGGCGCAGAGGATTATAAAGCGCACCTTCAATGAATGGCCTATTTTAGAACTTTTCTCATATATAGAGCGCACCGGATTATAAAGCGCATAAAATAGAAGATACTGCAGTCAAACGTTTGACTGGGGTTGCGCCATGCATCCACTAGGACTGTGAGTAAGCACAGTACCGGTATTTACTGACTACGGTAGCCGTGAAGCTGCAAGCGGTGCGGCCTTGTAGGTTACCAGTCGTACTTGTTGGTGAGATTAGAGATTCACCAAGTGTGAATGAGACTTCGTGTTTTAAACGGGAATAAAAGGATCGTTAGCCTTTTATAGCTAATCCGGCGGATAGTCGATAGTTGAGCGCCGTGTACAACCAGTATGGATCGACCAATGAACCAATTGATCCATATATAAGGCGCTCTGGATTATAAGGCGCACTGTCGTTTTTTGAGAAAATTAAAGGCTTTTAAGTGCGCCTTATAGTGCGGAAAATACGGTAAAAAATTAACATTTGTCTGACTACGATCAGATTTGTAAAATCCAAAAAACTCCCATACTGGTGAGCTGACCGTTCCGTTCTTATCCACAATTTCCTCCTCGCTCGTTGCAGCACTCATGTGTCGTTTCTTTCGTTTGCGACCACGAGACAACAAGATGGCGCAACCAAATTGATACTGTTACATGATTGGCTATTAGCCTGTCACTCACGTCGTTGCTAGGCACCAGATAGAGGACGAGTGCCTTTGCTCATGCAAACAAGATTGCTTCGCAACTAAGATTCAAGCGGAGCTAAATTTACGCCGGTTTCTTGAGGAAAAAAAACATTCTATCGAAACGTTCTATCGAACGCATTTTCTATTGATATCGAGTACGTGTCTATTGAGATACATATCGTTATCGTTTTATCGCCCAGCCCTACTCTGAAGCTTCTCTTACTTTATCATGGATCTGTTATAAAATGGCCTGACAATGACTTTACCTCTACTAGGATTGTTACTAGTCTCAATAGTAAAATTGAGACACTAGTCTGTGATGGTTTGTGACAAGCATATGTTCCAGGGCCATAGAGAGATAAGAGTTGCGACAGCTTTTGATGTCGCCGCCAGAGCGGTGATGTGGTTCATGTAAGCCTCAATAGTTCCAAACACAGCCTGCGCTGTCACATTCTTCTGTGGGACAGACAGCAGTGAACTTGCTTTTGAACAGTAAATATTAAAAACTGTACAAATACATTTACAACTGTTATTGAATTACTGTATATACATAAATGTCAGTTCTCCAATGAAAATCAAACCCACATGGTTTGAAACAACATTCAAAACACACACAGGCTGTATCACTGCCATTAGAAATGAGCATAAAGGCCGCTAGCTTAATGCTAATATATAATTTAAAACCTCATAGACGGGCTAACAGAAACTAGCATTGCTGTCGCGATAACAACAGCAAACGACGGTCATTTTGACACAAACATGGCAGTGACAGTAACACATACAATCAACATAAAGTCACAGGCATATATTGTCTTTGCTCTGTGGAAACAACTGGAACTGCTGTGTTTCTCTTGATATCAATCAACTCACTCTACCACTATCACAATATTGCCACCATTAGGACGTGCATGCCAGAGGGGGCAGCACACATCTCTTATGTATATGAGATTACTATAGACTATTTGCTGTCATTGGACAATAATGATAAACTAGAAAATTCCCTCTGGGAAATTTTGAAAGGGCCACGAGGGGCTACCGCCGGGGGTACCATCTCTGTCAACATGGGAATCAAACCCACGACCAGAGTTAATCAGACAGACACATGATCATCTTGTACTGAGCACTGATATTTAGGAGCTGTAATCACATTAAGTCACCTGTGTGTGTGTGTGTAACTGTAATCACATGAAGTTACCTGTCGTGTGTGTGAGAGTGGACTGCACGCATACACACGCATATGGGTGTTTTTATGTGTGTGTCTGTGTTTGTGTGTGTGTGTGTACCTGTAACTATGATCACATAAAGTTGCCTATGTGTTTGTGTGTGTGTGTGTATGTGTGTGGTAGAGGAGTGTGTGTTGTTGTGTTTGACAGAGCCTTGACATAAATGTATGGGAGACAGGGGCTCTGGCCCTAGGCTCAGAGGTTGCCATGGCAACTTGAGGTGGTTGTCAATGATGACAGAGCCACCCTAGCCAGGCTTATAGCGACAAAACGGTAGCTCCTATCAGAAAAAACAGCAGACCCTGGGTGGCGTAAGGACTTCCTGAACACTTTGATATGCTTTTGGTGTTTCTACAGTAAATATTTTAGAGATGCGGGCGAGTTTCAAATAGGGGTCCCTTCTGCTTCTCTCGGAAAATCTTTGTATTAGAGTCAATGAGGAGCAGAGAGACGTGACTGCACTGAGAGGCTCACAATTTAAATTCTGTAAGTCTCTCTGCTTTGATGAGCACATTGTCAGAGACATAACAAGTTTGTCTACAACTGTGGAAAAAATCATGTGTGTAGAGTGTAATTTGTGGCCAGGAGGACGAGAGAAAGAGAAAAGTTTCAGACAATTCCAGACAACTTCTCCCACTCTAGCTGATGATGTCACCCACTCTAACACGAACATTCTGTGCAATACGCACCCATTATAATCTTAAAATTTCTCCAAAAATGATCATGGTCATTGAACAGTGAGTGATCAAAAACTATATGACCTATCAAAACGTGGACTGATACACCAACACACAAGACTTGTGTCTACAGTGTAAAGTCTCTAGGTGAAAGTATGCCTGAGCTGTAGACATTTGAAAAACTCCAATGATTGTTCTTTTTCGCTCTTTTTTTTCACCCATCCCATTCATTCTTATGGAGAATTTTTCGCAGTTTTTCGTAGAGAAAAGTAATAGCACATCGATCCCGATCAAACCGCATGTTTTGATAACCCTAACCTAACCCTAACCCTAACCCTTGTCCTACAACTCCTCAAGCTGTAGGACCACTTAAGGGACAAAATTTTGGAGGAAGATGAAAAATAAGAAGAAGAAGAAGAAAAAACACAGTATAATAATAGTGCTTCAGTGCGTTGCCCCATGGCCCTAATAATGTGGTCTTCAATTAAACATTTTATTTAAATGATGAATGTGACAACAACAGCAAGTGTGTGTCTGTGAGAACAAGAAAAAATTGAAAAGACAAAGTATGAAGGCTCACCACAGAAAATAATACATTTGGCATTAAGGAGAAACAATTTGATTTAACAGAGACCATATTCCAGCATTAGGACAGCAGAACAAAGGTGGGCCTATGAAACAGTTAGGAAAAAAAAGCCATAAAGACATATTAATAGATTTACTGCAGGCACAAATATGTCCACAACTTTTTAAGTGCAAATTCCACTGCCTGAGATCAGGCTTAGGGTCTTTCCACTGCTTGTTGACCACTAGCAGCCTCCAGTGGTCTTTTATTCCAGCAGCTGCAGCCAGCTGCCATCAGCTGCAGCCAGCTGCCAGCAGCTGCCACGACCACCAGCCACCAACACATCTATTATTTAAAGTTAATACATCCCAAAATCTAATGAATCAAAGCACCAACTTATTCATATTCAGCATCTGATACCAATTAATTTACCCCAACTGACTACATTACCCTTAGCTAACACTGTCAGGTTTGGATGATAAAATCTAAATAAAACCCGTTAGTAATCATCCCAACTATGTGCAATTTGTCTGTGATTCATTATTCAAACAAGAATACAACAAATGTTAGGGACTAAACCTCCACCGCTGGCGAAGTCAAACTAACGAACTAGCAGTCAATGGCTGAAAACCAATCATAATTCCTGGCTCAAAAAATATAATTACATTGTGAACATACGAAGAAATGTTGATATCTACATAATAAAGGACCTCCAATATAATAAACACCCTTAAGGACTTAAAATTGGTTGATATTTCATCAGCTTACCTCAGGAGTTTCTCGCCATGCAGCCATAGAAATAAACATGGTACAACGCCACGGGAGAAATGTTTGGAACTATTTAGGGCTCCATAACCCGGAAGTTGGTCAGAATTCTGTCCGCCATTTTTTACAATGGAGTCCTACGGGAGTGTCGCCACTCTGTGTATAACAATCGCTCTGATATGTTCCAAAGAAGTCCATAACATCATACTAGGAATGAAAGATTCCACTGCAGGACACGATGAAATAGCTTCCTGCATTGTTGAACCCCTCACCCATGTTTTAATTTTGTCCCTAAAGACAGGTCTTGAGCCAAGTGACCTCAAATTAGCTAAAGTTATTACACTATTTAAATCAGGTGATCCCAGCATATTCACAAATTCTCGTTCCATATCTGTTTTACCCTTTTTTTTTTCAAAAGTTTTAGAAAAACTAGTTTATTCAAGAATTAAAAAAACATTTGGATGAGAACAACATACTGTATAGCCATCAATATGGTTTTCAAAAAGGAATGTCAACAGAAATGGCTCTTTTGCAGCTTGTTCATAAAATTTCTGCAGCACTAGACAACAAAAAGATATTTCTTGAATTATTTTTAGACTTGTCAAAAGCTTTTGACACTGTCGATTACAACATTCGTATTTCTAAATTATTTAAATAATGATTAAATATTTAATTGATTATTTAAAGGACAGAGAACAATGTATTTCTATAAATTTACCAATGGTCTACCATAATGTACTGCCTCTTCTGTTTGCCGATGACACATGTCTTGTTGCTTCACATGAAAATTTTATCACTCTAATTCAAGAAGTAAATGAGGAGCTACCATCAATCTCTAAATGGTTTCAGATGAACAACCTCTCTCTTAATATAATCAAATCAAATTTTTTGATATTTTGTAATAAAAACAAAAAGTACACAAAGGAAAAAGGCAAAAAATTCATAGATAATATCGAAATAATGCTGGCTCCTCACATTAAATTCTTAAGTGAAAAATTTTTTAGATGAAAAATTAACTTGGAAATACCATATTGAATTTGTCTGTAAAAAGACGTCAAAGAAGTCAGTTGGTATTTTGAGTAGAATACAATCATTACTAAGTTACTTGTGTATTTTAACTTGTTATTACATCTTAATTTATCTTTATATTATGTATTGTAATACTGTGTGGACAGCGGGATGTCCTACATTTTTCAACAAGATTCTGCTAATCCAAAATAAATTTTTGAGGATGGTTAGATTTGCTAAAAAAAAAAAAACAAACATAAAAAACAAATCTTCTGTTCCCCTCTTTAGAAAATTTAATCTGTTATCAGTTTTTAATATGAACATATACCTAACCTGTGTGTTTATGTATAAGTATGTATATCTATCTCATGACCTCCCATTTAGTTTTCAGAATTTTATTAAGTACCATCTCTAAGGAATAATTTACCTATATCACTAAAATCAATATCTACAAAGTCTTTGTTCAAAAATAAAAACTGAAAAATCATTCTTTAGCAAAGGTTTGTTGCACTTCTGGATCCATCAATCTTTATCTTTCATTGTGTATGTAATTTTTTTTCTTTTTCTCTCTTATTTTTATGTTATGAATGTCTGTATTGTATGGATGGGAATTGATAAGATTTTATTGATGTCAATGCAATTATCGATTCTGCTTATCGATCCGATTCTTTATTGATTCCCTTATTGATTCCTGTGGATTTTCTGTGTGGAAAGAGTAGGTCTTACAGGTGTTCAGTGTCAACAACACACATTTTATTGAGTTATTATGAGCCTCTGAGCACTGAACAAGATAACTGCTTGAGAAGAGACTGACAATGTGGTAAAATAAATGAAAGTGTATATGTTTAAACAAATATAAAACTGGTCTCTGGATCCTAGATCTCTTACCCTCACTGCTCTGCTGAGACCGCACAGCACTCGTCGACTGGCGGCGTAGAGTCAAATACATAGCACTCCTGATACTTAATGCTGTGCGTCGACAAATACTTCAGCATGTTGCTGGTGTTTCCACCCTTGCATGAAATGACAGTGTGGCACACATTACACATTGCACTGTAAGCGTCATTTATTGTGAAACTAAGCCACACTTTGGACCGCTTCTGTCTCTCCGCCATGGTGTCGCTCACGCTGATTGCCTCTCGCGTGCTGGTTGCATCTCACATGAGCGTGATGTCATTTTTTGTAAGGCATGCGATGAGCACGCGAAAGTAAGGCATTGATAAAGGAATCGTTAAGCATAAAGGCAAATGATGTCGATGGATTGAGCCAGTTGGAAGTGGTTCTCAACTGGAACCAGTTTTTGATTCCCATCCCTACTGTATTGTCATCTTTTTCAAGTGAGAGGAAATTTTGAGTCACCTATCAACCTAGTGTGCATGTGTTTGGACTGTGGGGACCCATGCAGACATGGGGAGCACATACAAACTCCACCCAGAAAAGCCCCAGGCCCAGGACCAGGACCACCACCCACACCACCATGACTCTCCCACTGCCATAAATGATGCATATTTTTAAGCCTACATAAACTGTGAGCTACATGCATAGCCAGCACTCACAGTCAAACTGAATGAATGGTTCAGTAGCTCCACAAACAGGTTCATTCAGCCTTATATCTCAGTATGCTTTAACGCCCTGATTGACATTAGAGCCATCCCATTATCATGACCTTTAATGGAGATGCGCAGTGTCTGGGACAAGTGCAGAGCTGACAGGTGCTCAGCTTCTGACTGGCTGTTCGTCAGCCTAAGAGGAGGAGACATTTGTGGCTCTGATAGCTGATTGGCTGTCGGAGGCTGCTCAGGATGCAGCCATGCGTTGTATTGGCTGTACGCCTCTCAGTCAAAGTAACATGCTAATGTCATTGAAGTGGACAGTGATAATGTCATTCAGGCTGGATAATATGTTGTGACTTGGCTGCAGAAGTGGGATTATTACAGAGAAAACGAATTAGGAAAATGAAGCTGCAGTTAAAGCAGCTGATCAACAGTGACAACTCACCGATGAATAACTTTATTATTTTCCAGTTTAATTTAACATTTTCCTCTAATTTGTCTCCTTTAATCTAACCTTTATTTAAGCAGGCAGCCGTTTAAGAATAACTTCTGATTCAGGATGACAGCTAGATAAAACCACTGCTGGCAGCCGGATTATATTCTAACAGCACATATACAAAGGGAAATATATCACACTTTCTGATTCAGGGTCCATCCCTTTTCCAATTCTAATGAGTCCTGCCACCATTCCCATGGCTCCCATGTGATTATGTGTCTCCTTATTTTTATTTTTAAAATCTTAAGAGTTTAACATTATTCTATCAAAAAATGCTGTAAAGTGTTTCTTTCTTTCTTTCTTTTTTTGGAAACATCTTAAATAAACAAGAAAAAAGATGTGACATTAACATAATGGCTGCAGCTGGTCAAATTTTAGCAAACATATTAATTGCTCATTTTGTTTTATTTTCTCAAGAGCCTGGTCATTATATTATCATATTGACCAGATGACCATTCATTTCCTTATATACAAATGTAATATGTGTATGCACATAATGAATTAACCCATATATGAAATAATATGTATAATATACTTCTTGGGAATAGACTGTTGCCCATAAAGTTGGAATAAGATATTATTTTACCTCTTCTCATGAAACAATTGTGACAATGTGATTTATTCTTAATAGATAAAGTGTGTATCTTCAGAATTATTCCAACTTTATGGGCAACAGTGTATTTACCTGGCCCATATGTGTAGGTTTATGCTTTTTACACGGTTTATTTATCCATCCCAAAGCCTGTCACTTCATATTGCATACAGCAGCATCTAAAGGTCTGAGAATGACAGTTCTTAAAAATAATAATAATATAATGATAATCAATTTTAAAAATGACATGAAGATTAGATATAGATACAGATGACACTGATATTTGTTGCTTTATTTGGTAACATATGGCATTATTACTCTTAACATCTATGCTATATACATATTCAATTTTCATGTATGTCAACATCAAATAACCACACACTGTTACCTGTTATGAGAGTAGGCTTCTGCTGGTGTGACAGTTTTTTCTATATTTTAACCCTAAATGAAAATACAAACTGCACTATTTAACCATGTTCACTATAATATTAATATAATATCACCATTATATACAATTCAGTTATATTAATTCTGCACAGAATACAGGGGAGAACAGATGTGTTCTGATGCTTACACCAAAGTTCCATGCTAGTTAGCTTGAGGTACAGCTATCAATGGCAAAAGCATCACTCAAATTGCGGTGGTGCATCTGAGGCAAGTGTGACAGTCTGCCCTGTAGCACAGAAAATCATTAGGCTGCACATATTTGTAGTTTTTAGTAGGTGCAAAGTATGAGCAGGGGTGCAACCTTTCAGAATTTCAGCAGGTGTAAATGATGTTGCTGTAAAATGGCTGTGTTTCATCACATTTCTTGAGTTATTTCATATCTGTGGATGCTTCATCCACAGCATCTCTGTGTGTCTGTGGCTCAACCTTACCTTTAGCGGCTTTTTTTTTTTTTTATGCATGAATCACTACAGTAGAATTAATCTAATAATGGATCTCCAGGTGTAGCAACTATTCCTTGCATTGAATGGCTGTATAGAAGTGACACAGCTTGTAAACCAGGACAACAACACTACCACAGAATATCACCAAAATGTTGTGGCTCTTTCACCAGGGTGAACCCTAACCCCGTCACAGCCAGAGAAGAAAATTTTATAACAGGGAGTCTGTATAGAGTGATATTTCCACACATTACAAGGTATTTGGTGTTTTCACCTAAGTCAGATTCCTCCATTTCCCTGGATCATCTCTAAAATGATCTTGAATCAAAGTGAGCATAATCTGAAAAGACACACACCTGTCAATGTCAGAAAACATGAGGACGAAGGAGCTGCTGCAGAGCTCAGAGTGCTGTTGAAAAGTGAAAGCAACATCAAAACGTCTCAAGTGTGTCTCCAACAGTGGGACAGGCTCTATAGTCTCCCAAGTTAAAGACTTTACAACAGGAATAAACACATTTATAGACTTTATAGACACATTAAAAACTGTTTTGGTCTCTACAGTTAATAAGTTTAAAAATATACATAACTCATCTGTTAACATTTTATTATGTCAAATTCACCAGCATTCACTGACTCAGCTCTGTGCAGCTGAGTCAGCTGAGTCAGTGAATGTTCTGTTCTCTCTGCCCTTATTCTGTATGTCTTTTACATATATGTGTGTACAAGTTTACACACACATATATATAAGCATGTACAAGTCAAATTCCTTGTATGTCTGCACATACTTGGCAAATAAATGTGATTCTGATTCTGATCAATTCTGATTATTTCACTTATAACACGGCTTACGAGTGAAATAAATAATGTGAGACACAATTTTGATCAAAATACATCTTTTATTGATTTTCAAAATGCATCATTTAGTGTATAAATCTGTCCATTGTATAAGTCCCGTCACTGTTTTACGAACCCTCCTCCCGGCTGTGTGCATTTTTTTTCAACAAAGCCATTGAGAAATCAATCCATGGAGGGTTAGGATTATCATACACACATTGTGATGCGTGTATTGTGTAGTTTTATCCGCCATGCAAAAGAGATTAAAGGGATATGGGACGTGTTTGTGTCATGGGGCCACCGAGACAAGATCTGGGACCTGCAAGGTTGATTTTCAGTCAAGAGGCACTAGGTGGACACAGAGAGCCTCCATTCTCCTTGTAATAATTTACAAGTCATTTAGTTAAATCACAGTTACTCTGAAGCTGTTTAATTAAGGTAAAATTGAGCAACAGGGCAAATATCCTGCATAGTTCCTCTTTAACCTCTTTTCCTCGGTGCTTCTCTGATCCACGGTGTGTTGGACCATGGAATGCAGCAACTGACCAATCAGAATGCAGCATTCAATGGGGCAGTGTAATAATTGTTGTTAGTGGAGGGTACTGCACAGGGATTTTATTGTTTTTTCTATCTGTGCCATGTGGCTGGGAAGCTAATGCTAACTAGCTGGCTCCCTGCAGCTATGAAGATGGTGGAGCCGATAAAAATGAATCACAGCGGCAGAGTAACCAAATACAGACACACTTCAGGCTTCAGGCCGCTGCAGTAAGTGTGAATGAAAACATGACAGATGGATCGATGGAGTGGAGACAAACAAAGAGGAGCAGGACTCTTCACAACAGCAACAACACATTAGCTGGACAAAGGGCCTGATAACTGTTGGAGAGTGATCAGTTGGTTGAAGGGTTGAGCAGGGAGATGGGAACAGGTGAATCTGACTTTATTCTGATTCATCGACTGATTATCATTATTATTATTATTATAGATTTTTACAAATTGTTTGTATTAATGTTTAATTTAATATGTATCCTTCTTTCAGGAAAACATGAGCAATCAGGCAAAACACTTTCCTCTTATTTTTAATCGGAGTCATCTCAAAACATAACAATAGGGTTGGAGGTTGGACAGGTATTTCTGGAGCATTTTTTACTGAATTGCTTGAAGCCCTCTTCACACTCCGACTGCAACCAATTAATGAAATGCTTTTTCACAAAAATGAAAAAAGTCAGTCACCTGTGGAGCGGGCAACCCTGGAAAAACACCATCCAATCATCTTGTTCAAGTCAATTGGATCCTGATGTGTCAATCAAACTGCCAGCCCTGTCCCCCCTCCCTCCTCTGCGTGTACCGCTCTTCGTACACTAATCACATGCATGCTCAGAGTGTTCAGTGAGTTACACCGCAGAAAAGACAACACCAGTAATGCAATATACCACATTGAAGTCTGGTAGGTGTCAACGTAGCTCTAAGCTGGCTGCTGATTGGTTTATTATGAAATGAGTTGTTTTCTTTCATGTGAATGAACCATGAGAAAAAACTGAACGGAAAGTTAGCCATGCTGTGCAGTGAGGTTGATACCTTCGTGGAGCGACCCAATGTAATCCCAATGTGAGTGACGTGGCTTTCCACAATACTGTTGCATGTAGTGAGGCTTCACTTTGATGTGAACCCAACACTGAGCAAGTGTTCCATGTAACTGCGCTCTGGAGGCGTGGCTTCACCTCCAAAAGTAGTCTGAGGAAAGGGGCTTAAAGCTGGGGTTGGTAATCCTGGAGAGCTAGCAAGAGAGCCGGCAAAATTTGAAAATAGCACCTCCTCTGAGTTCCACCCCCCTCCTCCCCCTCCCATCAGTGTGTACATCCAAGCCACGCCCCCGCAAACTGGAACGCACACTGCCCGAAAATGAGAAGCAGCATAATCTATTCAATACTAGCGTCACCAACCCATTTTAAACCCACAGAGAAGCTAATATTAGCGTTAGGCTAATACAAGCCACAAAAGTAGCTACGTTAGCAAAAGTTACACATTTCATAAAAATTACAAATCCTCCCCGAAGCAAAACATATAATTACCTGTCCAACAGAAAGAGGGCAACCTCAGCATCACTTTTCAGGCCCTTCAAATCCCTCAGTTGTCTCCACCGCTCAAAAGTAACACCGATGTTTAC
This sequence comes from Caranx melampygus, assembly GCA_019059645.1. Taxonomy (NCBI): domain Eukaryota; kingdom Metazoa; phylum Chordata; class Actinopteri; order Carangiformes; family Carangidae; genus Caranx; species Caranx melampygus. The sequence continues at coordinate 843,522 of JAFELL010000384.1, forward strand.
TCTGGTTTGGCGTCTGGCTTTATCCAGAGCCTTTTTGTTAGCAGCCTTTTCAGCCTCCTTTCTCTTCCTTGCCTTTTTCTCGGGGCGAGCCGTTACAAGTAACGCTGGAAGTAGTAACTGGGGCTGCATTTTCTCAGCCATTGATCATAGATGAGCATGAAATCTGTTCTGCTGTAACTCTGTACGCTGATTTCTTCCAGCAACAGTGACACGTGAAGATTGTGTACACGCATCGGAGACAGGGATCGAGGGGGGCGGATACAGAACTAGACATGAAGGCATCTGATTGGTTTTTGCTCTTCGGTGCGAAGAGCATGGATTGGTCGGAGTTTTGTCAGTCCTGCAGCTGCCACAGAGGACTGATTATTTTCGTTCCTTTTTCTGATACATAATGTATTGATAACTCAGAAGGTAGAAGGACCATTTCATGCAGTATAACAAAACATGTTTCTGAACAGGATTACCAACCCCAGCTTTAAATTTTTGAATTGTGTATTTTCAAAATGTGGCCTGCTCAAACTGTTTTTCCAGGATCTCCCACCCTACCTTTAACCCTCAGATGCTCCCTCGAAAAACTATACCCTTATGACCCTGGACAAAAATGTCCACCTATAGGGTTTGACATTTAGACACCTGATTTAAGCAATTATTCTCCAACATTTTTGTGACACAGGTCTTGACTAAACATGAAAATCACTTTTGACATGAATGTAAATTTTTTTAACCCCTTCCTGACCAGTTGTTTTTGCTGTAAAATCACATGGTTTTTCTATTGACAGTAATTACTGTTTTGAAAGAGGTGTACCTTAGAAATAAAAGTAAAACGAATGAGTGAATAAAACATTTTTGTGACCCATATAGGGCCAGGCCTTGACTAAACATGGAAATCACTTTTGACATGGATTTAAAATTTTTTAAAAAATTTTGTGTGTGTGTGTGTGTGTGTGTGTGCGCATGTGTGTGTGCGTGCGTGTGCTTAAGTATATCAACAAACTCGTCAGCTTTAGGACATTGGAAGAAGGGAACAGTTTTAAAACGTGATCATCATTAATACTTGTCATCAGTTGATGAGCAGCTCCAGACTGCTAGACTGTTTGAATGAACCATTGAGTACATCTGTACATTCTGCACACTTTTATTTAGAATGGGTAAGAGATAGGTATGGAGAGTTCACACACCTGCAGTGTGTCTGTGTGTGTTACAGTAAAACAGCCTCTATAATAGCCACTAACAACTGTCACAGCTTCAGAGTGTTCTCTTATGTGCTGACTCAGTCTAACAGTACAACCGTGTTCCCACACTTGTAGCCTTTACAGGGCTGTGATGTGATGCCAGTGTTTGTGACAAGGCCCAGAGAGGGCCCAGTGCTGGGTCACACCACGGAGCTGCTTCCATTGAGATGCAGATGTGCACTAATTAATTCTCATGTTTAAGGGAATTAAACATTATTGCACAGAAAGGAACAGTGCGGTGGGAGCAGCTGTAATATGTAGGCCAGATAAAAGGAGGAGTGTATTTCCCTGTGATGGACACATATTTATTCACATTTCCCCAGCCAATTTCATTTAAGTGTAAAATGAGGAGATGAGGTTAGAGAACACAGAGAGCAGAGTTAGCTAATAGAAAACAATGACTGGTGTTTTATTCTCCAGAGGCTATTCTGCCGTTGTCGATGCCCCCCCCCCACCCCCCACCCCCCCACGGCTGCACAATGCTCAGAGACAAAGAGAGAGCACAGCCAGGCCAAGTGCCTCCTCTAAAACACACAGCAGCTTATTAACCCCGACATGCACACACACACACAGAGCACAGCAGCAGGCTGCATGGCGATATCAGGCAGTAATATATTGAGGTTATATTCAGGTTGTAATGGTGTTATTAAAGCAACAAGCTCAGGCTGAATAGAGAGAAAATCCTATTAAAATAATTATAGAGGCTTGGGATATCTATATGTGTGTGTGTGTGTGTGTGTGTGTGTGCGCGCTTGTGTTGAAAGAAGAAAGGAGAGAGTGAAGCAGTGCTCTCACATGCTCAAATACAATATGTCTTTGTGTGTGTGTGAGTGTGTGTGCGTGTGTCCTTGGCTTACTAATGTGTGGTAATTGACTCTGCTAATAGTGATTGCCGGTTAATTTTATTGCTGCTTTTCATCAGGTTTGAGATTAATTAGAATGTATTGCTGCTACATTTGCTGGTAGCAAAGCTCTTAAGAAATAATTATTCCTACATGTAATTATACAGTTATATCCCTACTAAAATAACAGTCACACTGAAGAACACTGAGCACAATTCATTAAAGTTTCAATTTATTTCAAAAATGTAAATGTCTTATGTTACATTTTTTTAGTACAAAAATACATTTACAACATTTAATCACTGTTTGTTTGTTTCACAGGCTGCAGCTTTGTGGCGTCATGAGAGAGCAGCCAACATTTTTACATAATTTAGTGTTTGGTCTGTGTCTCCCAGCTCAGAGACCTCTGGATCCTAAAGTCTTCAGTCACACTTCATATTGCTTCAGCACGATTTCGAAAACGGAGGACAAGAGATGTAACCCCCACGTTGCCCTGTCACATCACATTGATTATAGCCCTGTGGCCAATGACATCACCCTTTCCTTCTTGGTTTTGGGAGGTTAAACCCTGCCTCATCTGTGTATATGTATTCATGCAGGAATTCCTCAGCATCAATCTGTAAAACTCTCTGAAATACAGTGAAAGATGATATTGAGTCATTCAACGTAGATTTAGTATATAGTAAATTTACATGTAAAAAGGTAATGTGTGCAGTGAGCAACATTGCAGTGCTAAAATAAACAATACATACCTCCACATACTCATGCTGTAGCTGTTTGATAGAGCTTGAACAAGATTGGTGTGTCTACAATTAGGTAATGTACACATGATGGCTGTTTTTAAACAATTAAGGCATGTATGTGGTACTTTTGATTTTAGTGTTTACACAACTGAAAAAAAATGTAAAGTCTTTTGTCTCAATTTTTGTCCCAATAGACCTCTTAAACAAACAGGAGCAAATACTATTTTCAGCAGTGGTTGGGTCCATGCTAAAATATTTGGTGCAGCAGGACAATGTGTGTGTGTGTGTGTGTGTATCTATCCATCTATTTATCTATCTGGTCCAGTCTGTTGTGTCTAGCCAAGTCTGTCATAATGAAAAGAGTGTTTTCTTACTTTAACAAAGCAGTTTTCCAAGTCTCTCCCATCCTCTAGCCTGATACTGCTGGTCCCTAACAGTGTTTGTGTGTGTGTGTCTGCCAATGGTCCAGCAAAGAGTAGAAAAATGCATGTATTTAAGCAGCAGAAATTCTGTGTATGAGCATGCACAAAACAATTTGAGCCTCTTTGAAATTCTGTGTCTGCGGGGGTACATGCGCATGTGCATGTGTGTGTGTGTGTGTGTGTCTGTGTACTGATAGACATCAGGGACCCAGATAGCTGAAGGCTGAAGGCATTAAGAGAGGAGAGGAGGACATTAATCCAAAGAAAATTAAAATCTGGAGAGGCGCGTTTAGGATGGAAAGCAACCGCCACTTCTGATAAGAAGTGGTTAAGGAGAGCACAGATTTAGATAAATGGGCAGGAGAGAGAGGAGAGGAGGAGGAAGAGGAGGAGATGAGTAAGAAGAAAGGGAAGGAGATGGGGGGGGGGGGGGAGGTGAGAGAGGATGGATAAAAGGGAGAGTATACAGATGAATGAGAAATAGTGGAAAAGAGGAGGAAAGATAAGAGATGGAAGAGAGAGGAGAGGAGAGGATGTCCAACTCCGTAACTGTGTGTGTGTGTGTATACATGCACGTGTTATGCAGCACATGTAGATAGCAGTGGTTCTGTGGGTCCTGAGCATCAATAACATCAGGTTATCTGGAGCATGGTCTGGTCACACTCACACACGTACACTCTCTCTCTCTCTCTCTCTCTCTCTCCTTCTCTCACTCTCTCTCTCTCTCTCTCTCTCTCTCTTACACATACACACACACACACACAGTGAGTGATAGCAGTGCCACAGAGGTGGCTGTCTGAGGTTAGCAAAGCTGTGCTCAACAGAATGTTGTAGATTTAAGACTGTGGCTAGAAGACAAGATATGGCGCAGATTTAGCTGCAACCTGAAGCCTGCAGCCACAGCTGCCCACGAGAGGAGGAGGAAGAGGAGCCACACTTCCACACAGCCTTCTACATGGAGAGCCAGGCTGGAGATGATACACCACCATTTCACCTTTTTTTTTTTATTTCACTTTCTAATTTCATTTGCAACAGGACACAGAAAAAACAGATGTGACAGAAGAGAGGAACTATGCAGGACTTTCATCTTAACTATGCAACAGTTTTACCTTAATGAAACAGAGTAATTGTGTGTGATGGTCACATACATGACTTGTAACTTGTTACAGGGAGAATGGAGGCTCTCTGGCTTCCACATAACATCTCTTGGCTGAAACCCAACCTTGCAAGATCAGTGCCTCCGACCCAGTGTCCCAGCTCTCATGTTATTCACAAATTGTAGTCAAGCAGCTCCTTTATTTTGTAAATACAAAAAGTTAACCAATCTCATCAGCTGCTAAACTGGCCCTATACTGAGCTAGCACTGTTTAGCATCACCAGGGACATGTATTAAAGTTATCAAGCTGTGATACTGCTGGTAGCCTTTCATGTGATAATGATAATAGTATATCTGTAATCTTTTCATAGCAGCATGTGTTTACAGTCTGCAGATAAGTTGAGTGTTGAGCAGTGAATAGCCTCCAGCTGTGGAGCAGCTGTCACATATTTAACACTACAGTCAATGGTCTGACCGCCTCATTCAGAAGTAAAACCTCCCATAATGGATTGTGGGATCAGTCAAGTGCTCTAAATGTGTATGTATCAGGTGAAGTGACAATTCTAAGCCACACACACTGTCAGGCATTCAGTGGCCAGTCAGTCACTCAGAACAAAGCTTTGAAGCTCAGAGTCAAGCCTGGCAGACCATGTGAAAGAGTGATTTTGTGTCTGTGTGTGTCTGTGTGTGGTTGTCTGTGTGGGTTGGAGGTGTGTGGGTGGGCTGCTCAGTGGGCCTGCTCTCAGCCAGATCGCCATCACTGGTGTTACAGTTGTACACTAGCACAAAAACACATGAGCAGTTTGTCAGCCGCCATCTAAGGTTCAGTTACATTACAACAGCTAAAAACTTTTGGATATAGGTCGGATACAGATCAAGGTTAAGGTTCATTTATTATCATGCTTTCACATGAAGAGGTTGAAAAACATACTCAGGTCACAGTGCAAAAAAGTGACAGTAAACATCTGGTTTTATGTTTTATTTTATTTTAACCACAATCTCTCCCTACAACAGTGTTTATACATTACTGATATTTAATACACACATTTAGCCAAAGTGTCTGGTAGAGGGACTAGTAGTTAATAGCTGTGACACTTATCTATGGTGATCTCAGGGCTAAGTAATTATTAGGAGTTATCAATCAGTGAGAATCAACAGGAGGTAAATATAGATGCTTCAGGGCAGACTGGGCTGATAGCTGTGAGGCAGGTCAGGTCACATGACATGTGAATTACAGTGTGCACATGTGTGTAAGAGGAGGTGTGTTTAGCAGCTGTTGGCGTGCAGGTGATTTCCAGAGACAGGATTAGGGTTGGTGAGTTTTCCATTAGTGTGGACATCATTCAGTAACCTTCACTTTCACCCCTCCTCAGGCCATACATTAATATTCACTCCATCCCTGCCCACTCCATGACTTTACTTGACTTTATGGTATTTTGCTTGTCTGTGTGTTTATGTCTCTGAGTATATGTATGTAGCTGTGTGTGTGTGTGTGTCTGTGGAGGAGAGTGTGTGTTAATCTCCTCAATACTGCTTCCATGAAATTGACATTTGACAATAACTGTGTAGCGACAGCAATTCGGTCTGTCCTGTGCTCTGAATGGATGAGTGTATTACACACACACACACACACACGCTGACCAGTCACAAGTACCGCAATATTATTGCAAATCCTCAGTTTTAGATGGGAAGAGGAGGGGACTCTCGGACGACACATTGTCTCAACACCATGAAACAGGAAGCACTTTGGAGAGAAACCGTGTCTGTATTAGACCTTTGTTAACACCTAATTTCACCTTAGGAACCATATGTTAGCACACCATACTGCACTCTGATCTGGTAAGGTTTGAACTTGGCCTTGGCGCTGCCTGCAGTTACTGTTATCAAAAACAGACGGCTGTGGCTAAGGAGGTAGAGCGGGTCGTTCACAAACCGGAAGGTCGGTGGTCGGTGGCTCCTCCTCCACATGTTGAAGTGTCCTTGGGCAAGACACTGAACCCATACTTGCCCTCCGATGTGTCATCAGATGTGTGTATGTGTGTGTGAATGGTTAACTGTCTGCGAACAGTGCAGTATGAATGTGTGTGTGAAAGGGTGAATGCGACACAGTGTAAAGTGCTTTGAGTGGTCCAAGTGACTAGAAAAAGCGCTATATAAGTGCAAGTCCATTTACCATTTACCAAGTTCATAAAACCGATGGTGGATTTGGACAGCATCTTGTCAGGGTGTGGCAAGGGTACTCCCAAAAAAGAGAGTCTTAATGTGTATATATATATATATATATATATAAATTTTGGTTAAAATTTTATCTGCAATTGGATGAAACCACCCTCTGTTTTACTGTGATTCTTTCCACCTCTAAACACCTTGGACAGCACCCACAGCCTTTCCACTACTGATTAAACAAAATAATTAGCTCTGTCTGTGTGTGTGTGTTGGGGGGGGGCGTGTGTGCGTGTGTGTGCGTGTGTGCATGTCTGGTGTGTGTGCATGCATGTGTGTGTGTGTGTGTGTGTGATTTTTATCATACTTTTGAGGACATCCTATTCTTCTCCAATCATCAGCTAGCTCCCTGTGGGCAGACACTAATTAAAATCAATAGTCTCCTCAGACTGACACTGAAGGTTCAGCTACAACACAGCAACATGACACAACCACACACAACTATCTTCAAATTTCACAGCAGAAGCCTGTGAAGCACACGATGCTTCACACGGGACACGGTTAAATACATCAGGCATCTAAACAACAAAAACAGCTTTCTGCACTTTAAATCCAAACCTGGAGGTGTCAGTGTTAATAAAGCTCTGTATTGTGTGTGAAGTCTTTGTTAGCCTGGCAGGGTGACAGGGGTGATGGGGTCGAGGGGGGAGGATGGAGGAAGGTGTAGAAGGTCACAGGGACCTTGTTGACCTGGAGATTTTCTCAAAGATAAACACAAACACATTTTGGCATAACAGCCACCGACAGTGAGTAACATTCTTACAGTGCTGCTTACAATACACAGCACATCCAACTGCCCCACAGCCTTTGTTCAACAGGTAAATTCATTGATTGCAAGTTTTGCTGTTGTGAGGTACTAAATCACACCATCAGCAGAATAAGGTTCCACAGTAATTGCTAATTAACACCGGTTAGTTGATATTGTGCTGATGATGATAGCTGTGCATTGTGCAGGAATATCTGGACCTAATTTACACAGGTGTGTGGACACATACACATTTAGGAGCAGTGTGTATCACCTCTGTCCCGTCAGTTTCCACTATTTATTACTAAACTTGTGAACTGAAACTTAACATTTAACAAAGAGGAAACTATGTTTCACCAATAATAAGCAGTGCCTTTAAACCACTTTGCACTCAGCAGGGAGGAGCTATCAATTTTTTAAAAGTTGTGTTTTATTGGGCATTGCTTTTTCTTAGTAGGTACAGTACAACAGGAAAGTTTAAGGGAGAGAGCAAGAGGATATGATATACAGCAAAGGAGAACAGGTTGGATATGAACCCCAGCTTTGTAGGAAGTGCTCTACCAAGCTGTCTAAGTTAAGCTGATTATAAAATTTGCAAAAAGTCCTTCATACCGTGCTTTGCTATCAGAGTGGCTTGACTGGTAGAGCTTATGTTTACCTTTCAACATGTTGCTGTAGTGGTGAAATTAAGCAACAACTCTCTGAGCATAACTACTTCACTTCTTCAGGAGACTGAGCAGACCTTTGTTACAGTCTCATATAATAAAAATGGAAACAATTTAATATCAGATGAGGAGTTAGTATATATACATTTACATTCAAGTATAAACTGTAAACATCTGTCAAATAAACATGTACCTAGACAAATATGTTCATAATTCATAAAACTATTAATTCAACAAATGAATTAAAATAAAATAATATATTAATTCTACTCTTCAGTGGAAGTCACTGCATCATCATTATTGTGGATAGAAAAACTAAACTGAGCACAGCTGCTCTTTGAATAAATACAACGACTTACTTTTTGATCCCTGTGAGAGGCAAGCTCCTACTCTGTGTGGAGACTTATTGAAATGTTTTATAGATTGATATGATCACTCTAATGTTAGCAGCTGTTACATCCTGATTCAATACCACTTTATTTTCTACTTTAAAATCAAAGGTCAGCAACTGAGTGTAAATAAAGGCATTTATCAACTACACTATTAACTATAGAGAAAACAACATGAGTGCGGCCATGTACAATGCAGCTCCACAGCGAACCATTATGTATATGAATGAGATTTAAGTATATAATTTAGTTAATCAACCCCATGATTAATTAAATTTAAGACTGGCCAACTGAAGATGGTGCCATAGCTGGGAACCCTTGGTATAAGACCAAACAGCTGATGTTACCATGGTACAGTGGCGGATCTAGGATTTTTCTATGTAAGGGGCCAACAAGGGGCCACATTTATCACAGAGGGGCCAAGTATTTGTCCAATATGCATATAGTGCCAGCATTTCACTTGCATTTGTCTCTACAAAAATAGTACAAAAGTATAACTTCATATAAACACAGTTAAAAAACAACCCAGTGGTTCAGCACAGTGACAAAGCTTTGATACACTGGATCTGCATGCGAGTTTTTCTGTACTACAACTGAACAGCTGACATGTTGTCAAGATTTACAGAAGAGACCTGTCACAGTCTGACAGTGCATTTCACTATTATAAACCTCAAAGCTCTCTGTCCTCAGACTGTCCTGACCTGTCCCTGAACATCACACAGGGACAACATGCAGCTGTGTGACTGGTTACTGAGTTTTATATCAATGTTTCCATCAGTCTGAATTGTCAGTGCTTTGTTATACTTACTATTTACTGTCATGATAATTAATACATGCTGGGGAAAAAGTCTGTAAGTTGAACAAATTATACTATACTGTGATTTCCATCCATCCATCCATCCATCTTCCTCCGCTTATCCGGGGCCGGGTCGCGGGGGCAGCAGCCTGAGCAGGGACCCCCAGACCTCCCTCTCCCCAGACACTTCCTCCAGCTCTTCCGGAAGGACCCCAAGGCGTTCCCAGGCCAGCTGGGTGACATAGTCACTCCAGCGTGTCCTGGGTCTTCCCCGGGGCCTCTTTCCGGTGGGTCATGCCCGGAACACCTCCCGAGGGAGGCGCCCAGGGGGCATCCGGTACAGATGCCCGAGCCACCTCAACTGGCTCAGCGGCTCTACTCCGAGCTCCTCCCGGGTGACAGAGCTTCTCACCCTATCTCTAAGGGAGCGCCCCGCCACCCTGCGGAGGAAACTCATTTCGGCCGCTTGTATCCGGGATCTTGTTCTTTCGGTCATGACCCAAAGTTCATGACCATAGGTGAGGGTAGGAACGTAGATCGACCGGTAAATCGAGAGCTTTGCCTTTCGGCTCAGCTCTCTCTTCACCACAACGGACCGATACAATGACCGCATTACTGCGGCCGCTGCACCGATCCGCCTGTCGATCTCACGCTCCATCCTTCCCTCACTCGTGAACCGGACCCCGAGATACTTAAACTCCTCCACTTGAGGCAGGAACTCTCCCCCAACCCGGAGAGGGCAAACCACCTTTTTCCGGTCGAGAACCATGGCCTCAGACTTGGAGGTGCTGATTCTCATCCCAGCTGCTTCATACTCAGCTGCGAACCGCCCCAGCGCATGCTGTAGGTCCTGGCTCGAGGGAGCCAACAAGACAACATCATCTGCAAAAAGCAGAGATGAAATCCGGTGACTCCCAAACCGGACCCCCTCCGAACCCTGGCTGCGCCTAGAAATTCTGTCCATAAAAACAATGAACAGAACCGGTGACAAAGGGCAGCCCTGTCGGAGGCCAACATGCACCGGGAACAAGTCCGACTTACTGCCGGCAATGCGAACCAAGCTCCTGCTCCGGTCGTAGAGACCTTACAGCCCTCAGCAGAGGGCCTCCGACCCCGTATTCTCGGAGCACCTCCCACAGAATGCCACGAGGGACACGGTCGAATGCCTTCTCCAAGTCCACAAAACACATGTGGACTGGTTGGGCAAACTCCCATGAACCCTCGAGCACCCTGTGGAGGGTATAGAGCTGGTCCAGTGTTCCACGACCAGGACGAAAACCGCATTGTTCCTCCTGAATCTGGGGTTCAACTATCGGTCGAATTCTCCTCTCCAGCACCCTGGAATAGACTTTCCCCGGGAGGCTGAGGAGTGTGATCCCCCGGTAGTTGGAACACATCCTCCGGTCCCCCTTTTTAAACAGAGGGACCACCATTCCGGTCTGCCAGTCCAGAGGCACTGTCCCCGACTGCCACGCGATGTTGCAGAGGCGTGTCAGCCAAGACAGCCCCACAACATCCAGAGACTTGAGATACTCAGGGCGGATCTCATCCACTCCCGCTGCCTTGCCACCGGGGAGCTTCCGAACTACCTCGGTGACTTCGGCTTGGGTGATGGATGAATCAACCTCTGAGTCCTCTGTCTCTGCTTCCTCCATGGAAGACATGGCAGCGGGATTGAGGAGATCCTCGAAGTACTCCTTCCGCCGCCCGACAATATCCCCAGTCGAGGTCAACAGCTCCCCACCTCCACTGTAAACAGTGTTGGCAGAGCACTGCTTCCCCCTCCTGAGGCGCCGGATGGTTTGCCAGAGTTTTTGCTTCCGCGACTGACCGGGCTGCCGCACGCTTGGCCTGCCGGTACCCATCAGCTGCCTCGGGGGTCCCCCGAGCCAACCAGGCTTGGTAGGACTCCTTCTTCAGCTTGACGGCATCCCTTACTTCCGGTGTCCACCACCGGGTTCAGGGATTGCCGCCACGACAGGCACCGGAGACCTTGCGGCCACAGCTCCGAACAGCCGCATCAACAATGGAGGTGGAGAACGTGGTCCATTCGGACTCAATGTCTCCAGCCTCCCTCGGGATCTGGTCAAAGCTCTCCCGGAGGTGGGAATTGAAGACCTCAGCGACAGAGGATTCTGCCAGACGTTCCCAACAGACCCTCACAGTACGTTTGGGTCTGCCGAGTCTGTCTAGCTTCCTCCCCCGCCACCGGATCCAACTCACCACCAGGTAGTGATCAGTTGACAGCTCAGCCCCTCTCTTCACCCGAGTGTCCAGGACATACGGAGATCAGATGACACGACTACAAAGTCGATCATTGATCTCCGGCCTAGGGTGTCCTGGTGCCACGTGCACTTATGGACACCCTTATGCTCGAACATGGTGTTCGTTATGGACAAACTGTGACTAGCACAGAAGTCCAACAACAGAGCACCACTCGGGTTCAGATCGAGGAGGCCGTTCCTCCCAATCACGCCCCTCCAGGTGTCACTGTCGCTGCCCACGTGAGCGTTGAAGTCCCCCAGCAGAACGATGGAGTCCCCAGTTGGGGCACTTTCCAGTACCCCTTCCAGGGACCCCAAGAAGGCCGGGTACTCAGCACTGTCGTTTGGCCCATAAGCCGAAACGACTGTGAGAGACCTATCCCCGACCCGAAGGCGCAGGGAAACGACCCTCTCGTTCAGTGGGGAAAACTCCAACACATGGCGGCTGAGATGGGGGGCTATGAGCAAGCCCACTCCAGCCCGCCGCCTCTCACCATGAGCAACTCCAGAGTAGAAGAGAGTCCAGCCTCTCTCAAGGAGTTGGGTTCCAGAGCCCAGACTGCGCGTAGAGGCGAGCCCGACTATCTCTAGTCGGTACCGCTCAGCCTCCCGCACGAGCTCGGGCTCTTTCCCCCCAGTGAGGTGACATTCCATGTCCCTAGAGCCAGAGTCGTTGTCCAGGGATTGGGCCGCCGGGGCCCCCACCCACGACCGCCACCCAAAGCACAAAGCACCGGCCCCATCTGAACCCTCCCGTGGGTGGTGGGCCTACGGGAGGGACTATACTGTGATTTGAGTAGTTCAATAAAAAAGATGACATTCATGTCAGTTGATGCATTATTTAATATCATCATAATATATAGGAGTGGCCACAGGAAAGATGTTATGTTTAACTTAACAAATATTGTGTTGGTCATAATACAGAACAAGTTCTTGCTTGTGTCTGTTGATTAAAAAAAGTTGATATATTTCCATGTTTGTATATTCTGGGTCACATTAGAAGTCATCAAATTTAAGGCTAAAGCTAAAAGTGTTTAGGGTGTTTGTACTGTTCTCAAATATAAAACTTTTTTTTTATTTAATTAAATAAATAATGTGTTACTTCATCATTTTTCATTTTGCTCCCAAATTTCTTTTTGTGCTCTCAAAAGTTTTACTCACATGTGCTCCTTGGGAAAATCGGTAGAGCCCTGTCACGGTTATATTAATGATCAAGTGTAAATAGTCACAGTCAAACTACTTCACATCATTTAAAAATGGCATAGACAGTAAAACTCATTTTCTATTTTACATCTGAGCACATGAACAAAGGAAGTACAATAGTATTCAAAAACACAAATTTTTCACAGAATATATTATTACACTGACCAAGTATAAACGGTTTTGTTGTGTGTGTGTTTGTGTGTGTGTGTGTGGGGGGGGGGGGGGGGTTGATCAGAGGTTAATCAGAGAAATCACCAACACTGTCAGTTTGTAAATTGCTTTAATGTCCAAAATATTTACTCTAAAATCACCACAATCCCTCATGTGTTCAGGAAGTGCTCTGGCCGCGGATAGTGCGGTTCATTTTCTGATAGGAGCTACCGTTTTGTAGTGGAAAATCCAAAGACAAGAAATCCTTCCCCTCTCTCTGTGCTATGTGTATGTGTGTGCAGCATGTATGTATGTATATAGAAGAGAATCACACATCTCCACAGTGCTCAGATTTGTCCTTTGATCTTCAGCCTCCTTTCATGTTTAAGCTGAAACAGGACACAGGACATGTCTGTTCTGAAGATACAAGTCAGCAGTGTAAAGCTCAATCATGTGGGGGGGGGGGCAGTATCTGAAAGTCCATCTGTCAAGATGTCAAGATTTGTCATTTTACATCATACAAAACACCAAAGATGTGTATCAATGAAAATATATATATAAAATATAAAAAACTAAATTATGATGCAAAAATGTGAATCTAATTTCACTGTATCTGAATGTCCGGCCCCCAAGATGTAAAAATGGGCTATACAAATAATAAAATAAAAATTTCCTTGCCTTGCCAAGGTGTCTGTTGAGAAAAAATTTGGCCCCTCAAGAAATATAGTTGGTGACCCCTGAAGTAGACTTTACAGAACTTTTGTTTCCTTGTCCATAATAAATAGTTTTCAATTGCATTGTGTTTTTGCATAAATTTTTAGCATGTAGCATAAATTAGACGGATATTTCAATTGAGTGGCCCAGAGCAATAAATATGCTTATTTTTGATGCTGCAGAATGAATTTAAAAAAACTCTACTTATTCTGCTGGTTAGCAAAAATTTCACATGGTAGATTTTTATGGTCCAAGGTGATCTTTTGTAGAGAGAACAGGATGTTGACTCAAAGATAAATGTTCCTGTGTGAGGCAAAGAGTGAATGCTTTTCAGCAATAACATCATTAGTGCCATTGTCAGAGCTGGCTCCGATCCCTGACAAACCCCAAAAGTGCAAGAGAGAATATGCCGGCAAACAATATTTATTAACACACACCAACACAATGTAACAATAACAAAACACAACTTATGTCTGTAGTCAGGCAAGTTAGTGGTGTATGCGGGTGTATGGATGTGAGTGTAAGTGTTGGATGCAAAAAGAAACAAAAGGTGAGCTGCAGGGTGCCACGCCGGAATGGAGAGAGAGAGAGCAGACGGCCCCACGCGGTTTTAAAGGGCACAGCCCCACCCCCTCAGAGACACACACCAGAGGCCCATGAGTCCATCAAGCCCTGGGAGGAAGAGAAAAAGGAGAGCGCGAGAGAAACACATACCCACACACATACACGACCCCACCCACTTGGGCTTGTCAAAGTACCATTTCTGTAAAAACTGGTTATAGTTGCTGTGTGAAGTCGAATCAGTTGATGCTTGAGTCCAAGTGAATGTTTACGCCAAGCATTTCCTAAAGATGTTACAGATGTATTGCACAAGAATGGGACAGACATACAATTCCAAAACATAAACCTGGGGAAAAGATGAGCCCTTTCAGAGTTAGAGCGAGGGGAGATGAGAGGAGAGGAAAGGAGAGGAGAAGAGAGGAGAGGAAGGATAGGGTTCCATGTAACCTTATGTGTCCCCCAGTGGTCTAAGCCTATAGCAGCGTAGCTATAAAATGGATCAGGGCTACCTGAGCCAGCCCTAACTAAAAGCTCTGTCATAGAGGAAGGTCTTAAGCCTGGACTTAAATGTAGAAAGAGTGTCTGCCTCTCTGACCTATGGAGAGAGCTGGTTCCATAATAGAGGAGCCCGGTAACTGAAGGCTCTACCTCCCAGTCTGTTTTTAGAGATACTGGGGTCACTAACAGACCTGCATTCTGGGAGCAAAGTGCTCTGGTAGGACAGTATGGAATAATGAGGTCTTTCAGATAAGATGGAGCTTTGTCATTAAGAGCCTTGTAAGTAAGTAGAAGGATCTAGAAGTCTGTTCTACATCCTACAGGAAGCCAATGGAGAGAAGCTAGAATGGGACAGATGTGCTCTCTCTTACTAACTCTTGTCAGTACCCTCGCTGCAGCATTCTGGACCAGCTGGAGACTCTTTAGAGAGTCTTTTGGACATCCTGACAAGAGAGAGTTACAGTAGTCTAGCCTAGAAGTAATAAATGTGTGGACCAGTTTCTCAGCATCACTCTGAGAGAGGATATTCCTGATCTTAGCTATACTGCGCAGGTGAAAGAAGGCAGTCCTAGTCACATGATTTATGTGAGAGCTGGACTGGAGTTCAGGGTGATGCCATCCAGAGTAGTAATCTGATTGGAGAATGTGTCCCTGAGATTCTTAGGTCCAATCACAATAACCTCTGTTTTGTCAGAGTCAGTAGTAGCAAGTTAGAAGACATCCAGGATTTGATGTCTTTCAAGCAATCTTGCAGATTGATGAGGCAGCTTCTATCATCTGGCTCTATCAATATGTAGAGCTGAGTATCATCAGTGTAACAGGAAATTGATGGAGTGCTTCCAGATTATTTCCCTAATGGAAGCATGTAAAGAGTGAAGAGAACTGGCCCTAAGACTGAACCCTGTGGCACACCACATGTAACTCTGCTGTACTCCGAATGGTCATTATTAACATTAACGAATTGAAACCTGTCAGATAGGTATGAGTCAAACCATTTTAGAGCAGATCCTTTAATCCCAATTTCATGTTCTAGTCTCTGCAGCAAGATGCTGTGATCGATGGTATCAAATGCAGCACTGAGGTCCAGAAGTACAAGTACAGAGACAAGACCTCTGTCGGAAGCTATAAGGAGATCGTTGGAGACTTTGACCAGTGCTGTTTCAGTGCTATGGTGTTCTCTAAATCCAGATTGGAGAGCTTCAAGAAGCTCGTTACTGTGCAGATGTTCATGTAGCTGCACTAGGACAACCTTCTCAAGGATCTTAGAGATGTGGGGAAGGTTGGATATAGGCCTATAGTTGGATAGAACATGTCGATCAAGAGAGGTTTTTTTTTTTTTTTAATAAATAGATTTTATTGGTTTTTATCATGACAAAACAGAACAGACAACACACATGTGCTCTCTGTAGTCACCAATATACATACACACACACTCCATTTAGCTATGTCAGCTATGAGCAGAAAAAAGGGGGGAATAGCAATAAAAAAAAAAAAACAATTATACCAGAACACAAGGCAATACAGTAACAGGGTGTAAGGTGTTAACAAAACAAATAGATAAATGATAAAAGACAGATTCACTTATAGATAATAAAATACAGATTAACTTAAAATAATAATAATTAAATAATTAAGTATACCCATCAATGCAGCAAAAGTTTGTTCCACAGGGGTGGAGGTAATGCTTTAGATAGGCCGACCATGTTCTCTCAAATAAACCATCATCCCCTTTCATTTGTGCAGTGAGTCTTTCTAAGGGCAAAACTTTAAACGTTTCTTGGTACCATTGTGTGACCGTTTGGGGTTTTTCACTAATCCACCGTCCCAGAATGCATCTCCTGGCCAGAACAGGAGCTTGTCACAGAGTTTAAAATCTAATCTACTCAGAGATAACGTCTTCGAGGGCAAGCCCAGTATGAAAAGGCCAGGGTCCTTTTTGACTCTGAGTGAGAAAATTTACTCAGTTCCTGGGCTACATTGTTCCAAAATCTCTTAATCGTACTCCCAAAATAGTGAATGTATGTCCCAACTGATGAGTTACATTTAATACAGAGTGGAGAGACCTGGTTATCTATCTTGTTAAGGATGAATGGTGTTATGTGGGATCTATGCAAAATCTTATATTGAGTTTCTCTCATTCGGTTGCAGACAAATGTGTTTTTGACAGAGACTATTGCTTCATGCCAGTCATCTTCAATAAATTGCCCATCAAGATCACGTTCCCACTTCTGTATCACATTCCTAATATCTGATAGATCTAGGGAGTAGAACATCAAATAAGAATGAGAGAGAGAATGTCTTGTGTCTTTCTGATTCAGTATAAATAATCTATGTTGCTGAGAGGTAGAGTGTCTGTTTGGAGATTCTTTACCTTTGACAAGATAAAATTACGGAGTTGAAGGTATCCATAAAAGTGTTCAGATGCAATGTTGTATTTTTGTTGAAGCTGTTGAAAGGACACCAGTGTATTACCCTGGTATATGTCGCGAATAAGCCTGATGCCTTTCTTATGCCAGCTGTCGAACATACTATTTTGAATTCCTGGGGCAAACTCCTCGTTCCTGGTCAGAGGTGTTAATGCAAAGGATTATCGTTTTCCCCAAAATACTTTGTAATGTCCTGCCAGACACTGATGGTGTTGAAAATAACAGGATTACGTTTGATGTCTGATGACCTCTTTTTTCCATAGTTAGTGAGTTTACTCAGTAAGGATTAGGGAGAGTAAAACCACTCATCAATACCTGCGTCAGATTTTAAATGAGACTGTAGTCATTCCCAGATTATTCGGGTGTGGCAAGCCCAGTTATAAAATCTCAAATTAGGTAGGCTAAACCACCTCGTTCCACCAGCAATAGTAAGGTTTTAATCCTGATTCTGGGTCTTTTATTGTGCCAAATAAATCGTGAAAGGGCTCTTTCTATGTCTAATATGATCTTCTTTGATATACATAATGGTAACATCTGCAAGGAATAAATCAGCCTGGGGAGTATATTCATTTTTATAAGACTGATTCTGCCCATCCAGGAGAGTGGAAGGCCATGCCATCTTTCAAGATCATTCTTAACTGCTCTGATTGTAGGTATCAAATTAAGTCTCCCCAGATCCCCGACATTAGGTGACACCTTAATGCAAGATATACAAATCCTGAAGTGGCCCATCTGAATGGGAATTTGTATCAGAGGTTTGTGCTACCATAATTCCCAAGGCATGCCTCCGACTTAGTGTAATTTACTTTGTAGCCAGATATCAAGCCGAATGAGATGATATTGACAGGGTGGCCGGACTGATACCTCAGGGTTTGAAAGAAAAAGTAAGACATCATCCGCATATAATGCTATTTTGTGAGTGGTCTTGCCTAAAGTAATACCGTGTATATCTTTAATGGTCCGGATGCATTCTGCCAGTGGCTCTAAAATGAGGACAAAAAGGAGGGGGGAGAAAAGGCAGCCCTGTCTTGTCCCTCTGCCGAGCGGAAAAGGGAGAGAACGCATGCCATATGTGGCAAAAATATGCCACATGTTGTGGCATATTTTAAGGTGGAGAACCGGTTTGGCAGTAAAATTTAACACTTTTCTCTGTGCCAAGTTAGCCATAGCACTCGTGGAAGATGCTTCAGGCTAGCTTTGTATTTGTTTTCAGACAGCGTTAACATTAGTTCTCAAGGCGCCGGACCAACTCAGCCCGACCCATGGGTTACGGCTAACGAAGCCCACGGTCACCTTCACTTTTTTTTTTTTTAACCTCACCTCCACCTCTCTTTTCGGCTGCGTGCCGCATGAAAATGCGGCGTACAAGCTCAGAACACAACGTTGCAGCAACCGTGACCCGCTGCATTTCCCCCCCCAGTTCAAACAAACATATATGGCCTTATGCTACTCATAGAAGTCGAAAGCACCAATCTTACTCATGATGACTTAAAGACTGATGTCATTGTAAAATTATGATTGTATGACTGTATGAGCTATGATTGTAAAACATATGCTAGAGATGATGGTTGCCCATATGTTCAGATTGTCATAGGTGTAGTTACTATTCATTAATGTATTTAGTGTGGATTGTATCGTTAATATGTTTTTTTTTTTTTCATGCCCATTTGGCAAGTATTGTGTTTCTCCTTTCAGCAGCTTCACGTGCGGCTGTGGGTTACATTCACATAACTTGAGTGGTAAGACAGACGGACATATTGTTATGGTAAATGTTGGTTGGTTATGACTGAGATGGGGAAAACACGAACCCCTCTGTGTTTTGATAAAACTCTTTCTTGTGAAAATTTTGAAGAATTTGGGGGAAGAAAATCCTTGTTAAAATGCACTTTATTACTTGCAATATAAATAATGTTGCTGCTGGTATGTGCAGATGTTGGAAAAAAATACTTTCTCTGTGGGAAAATGTTTAAAATAAAGTTTTTCCTGTTTTGTGAGCTCTTGGTCATATTCATTTATAGTAGTTGAATGTCCTAAAATAAAAATGTAAAATCAGTTAGTACAACACATTTTTAGTAAGTCATTAGCAAATTTGCAATTATCTCCTATAAATGTTTTCAATTATATTAGCTGAATTTCTTGAGTGTTTTCTACATAGGATTTCTATATGGTTAACACATCATTTCAGATACATTTACTCAATTTATGTGGTATTTGAGCCAAGTCAATTCATTCAGATGTACTTGAAAATATTACTTAGATTTACTCATGATTCATGTTTTAACTGATTGAGAGCTTTCAAATCTACTCAATATCTTTGAGTGTAAAAATGTTGCACTAATTATATTAAGTAATATGCAGTATTACTTTTTGAGTGTATAACAACTCTACTCATTTTTTATAATACTCCGGTCCATAGCCATCCAGCCCTGGTGCTTTCCCGCTTTGAAGTGTGTGAATAGCCTCCAGGACCTCTTCCTTGTTAATTGGTCTATTTAGGAGCTCTCATTGTTCTTCTGTGAGAGAGGGGAGACTGGTTTGGTCCAGAAGGCCTTCCTAGATCATCTGATGCATTGCATTCAGTGGAATATAATTTGTGATAGAATTGTCTCATAATATTTTTTATTTTTTTGGATTCATAAGCTTTGTCTCCATTATTATCTTTTAGTGATGATATTAGATTACTGGCATTTCTACCCTTTGCCAGGCAGGCAAGAAGGCGGCCAGGTATATTACCATGTTCATACAGCCTTTGTCTGGCAACGAGGATAGAGGTCTCTGCTTTACTTGTTAAAAGCTGATTAGGGCTGACCTTGCTGCTTCTAAATTTTTAAGATTATGTTTAGATGGGGATGCTTTAAACTTATTCTCCAGGTCCTGGATAGAATGTTCTAAGTCCAATTGTTTTCTGATTGTGTCCCTCTTCTGAGCTGCTGTATGAAAAATAATAGAACCCCTAATGTATGCCTTGGCCGTTTCCCAAAGCAGCGAGAGATTTACACCTGGTGTGTTATTTGTTGCCATAAAAAGTTCCCAATGTTTTTCCAAAAATTCTAAAAATGGGGGGCTACTTAGAAGTGCAGAGTTAAGTCTCCAGTGGCGTGTGGAGGGAACAAGATAAGGAGGGGATATGGTGATAGATACTGGGTTATGATCTGAAATCTGATGATTTACGTATTCCACTTGAGCATGCTTTGACTCTGTCTGTTACCTCTCTAGGAGAAAATAGTCGATCCTTGAAAAAGATCAGTGGGATGAGAGTAAAAAGTGTAGTCTATTGCTGTTGGGTTTATAATTCTCCAAATGTCAAAGAGACCTAGATCTACACACAACTCCTTTAGCCTTGCCATCTTTTTTGACATAAAAGCAGGTTTAGGCAAAGATTGGTCAATACTAGCATCTTGGACACAATTAAAGTCTCCTCCAAATACTATGAAGGGGTTAAATGTGAGGACGCTACTGCCAGCAGTTTAGAGAAAAAAGAGGGCTCGAATGTGTTAGGTCCATAGACAGAGCCTGAGGATTCACTCCCCGTATAAGAAACCTGAAATAATGATGAATCAACCCTCATCATCCTTGATCATCTCTTCTAGTGTGAACGGCATTTTTTGTGAATGAGAATGGCTACTACTCTACTATAGGAATTGAAGGATGAATAGAACACCTGGCCTACCCAGCATCTCCTTAATTTGATGTGTTCCAAATCTCTCAAATGTGTTTCTTGAAGCAGGGCAATTTGCGCATCTCTCTTTTCAATAAAGAAATGATCTTCTGCCTTTTAACCACATGGATGACCCCCTTGACATTTAAAGAAATAATCTTAATATCACTCATGGTTATTATATAAAAATCAGATGTGCCAGTAATGCACAGGACAGGTAAGGTTCAGGGTCATTGATGATGGTGAGGAGGTAGACTTACATTTTAGAGCACAGTGAACAAAAATCTGCCTCTGAACAATGGGCAGCGAACATTAAAATAGGTCTCAACCAACATGAGAGAAAACGAAAAACACAACCACACAACCAAGTTTGAGTAACAATTACAGAAGTTGTATGACACTGAAAGCGCCAGTAACACTAAAGAAGAGCAACCGCCTCATTCTCTTCAAGGAACTCCCCCCCCATGACCCAGATAGATTCACGACCCTTTAAAGCTGGGGTTGGTAATCCTGGAGAACTAGCAAGATTTGAAAATTGCACTCCTCTGAGTTTCACCCCCCTCCTCCCCCTCCCGTCAGTGTGTAACTCCAAGCCACGCCCCCACAAACTGGAACGCGCACTGCATGAAAATGAGAAACAGCAGGAGGAGTACGGAGGAGGAGTCGGTGATGATAGTAATGATAGATTATAGTATATATATATATATATATATATGTAATATATGATAGTAATGAATAGATTATAGTATATATATATATATATGTATATATATATATATACTATAATCTATTCATTACTATCATCACCGACCCGTTTTAAACCCACAGAGAAGCTAATATTAGCATTAGGCTAATACAAGCTACAAAAGCAGCTACGTTAGCAAAAGTTACACATTTCATAAAAATAACAATCCTCCCCGAAGCAAAGCATATAATTACCTGTCCACCAGAAAGAGCAACCTCAGCATCACTTGTCTCCACCGCTCAAAAGCAACACCGATGTTTACTCTAATTTGACATAGCAGCCTTTCCAGCCTCATGTGAAGATTGTGCACACACGTTGGAGACAGGGATAGAGGGGCGGATACAGAACTAGACATGAAGGCATCTGATTGGCTTTTGCTCCTCGCACCGAGGAGCTTGGATTGGTTGGAGTTTTGTCAGTCCTGCAGTTGCCACAGAGGACTGATTATTTTCGTTCCTTTTTCTGAATACATAATGTATTGATTACTCAGAAGGTAGAAGGACCATTTCACCCAGTATAACAAGAAGTGTTTCTGAACAGGATTACCAACCCCAGCTGTAAGGTTCAAAAGTAATAATTAAATAAGAATACTGTCAGACCATTCACCCCCTAAGGGGTATAGTCACAGCTCCAGATTACAAAGTTTTTTGTTTTTTGTTTTTTTTTTCTTCTCTTTCTTTTCTTTTTTTTATAATACGACCAGATTGACTGATTTTTAACCACGTCAAATATCACAGTCATTCCAGCCCTAAATTATCATAAAAGTGCAGGTACAGGTGTGGCTATATTAGCTTTCTGCAGACCTGTTACAAACCCTGTGTGCAGAGGGAACCTTCAACTACA
This sequence comes from Caranx melampygus, assembly GCA_019059645.1. Taxonomy (NCBI): domain Eukaryota; kingdom Metazoa; phylum Chordata; class Actinopteri; order Carangiformes; family Carangidae; genus Caranx; species Caranx melampygus. The sequence goes on from JAFELL010000384.1 coordinate 865,737, forward strand.
CTCACAGTAAGGAAATGGACACCTGAGGCTAGAGAGGCTCTAAGTGACTGCTTTGAATGCACAGATTGGGATGTGCTGCTGGAAACAGATAAGAACAGTATGGACATTGACAGACAAGTTGACTGTTTTACAGAGTACATCAACTTCTGTAGAGACACAGTCATACCTACAAAGACTATACGCTGTTTCCCCAACAACAAACCCTGGATCACTAGTGACATTAAGGCAATCCTCAACCAAAAAAAGGAAGCTTTAGAGATGGTGACAAAGAACGGCTCAAACAGGTGCAACATGAGTTGAAGAAGAGATTGAAGATGGCAAAGTTGGAATACAAAAATAAGATAGAGAAGAATTTACAACACAACAACATCCGTGAGGTGTGGAGAGGAATCAACACCATCTCTGGCTACAATAAAAAGAAAAGACAGCCATAGTGGGTGTTGTGGAAAGAGCTGATGAACTCAATCAGTTCTTCAACAGATTCGACACTGAGGTCACATCCGATTCCACTCCTTATCCACCTCCCTCTCCTCCTCCTTCTCCCCTCCTCAACATGTGGACATCTCCATGACGGCTCCTTCCTCTCCTCCACAAGTCTGTTTCTCTCCACCATCCTCCTCCTCCTCCTCCGCCTCCTTCCTCACGTGAGTGCATCTCCACTGCTGCAGCTACTCCCCTTCTCACACCTGTTCCTCCACCCTTGTCTGTCACAGAGATAGGGATGAAGCTGGAACTTGGGAAACTTTGCTCTGGGAAGGCAGCTGGCCCAGATGGTGTGTGTCCAAGGCTGCTTAAAGACTGCGCTGCCCAACTGTGTCAACCTCTCCACAAGATCTTCAACCTGAGTCTTCAGTTGGGGCGGGTGCCGGCTCTGTGGAAAACATCCTGCATAGTGCCAGTACCAAAAGAAAATGTCCGGCTGAACTAAATGACTACAGACCGGTGGCTCTGACTTCACACATCATGAAGACCTTGGAGCAGCTGATTCTACATCTACTGAGGCTTGGGGTCAAAAACAAACTCGATGCCCTGCAGTTTGCAGACAAAGAACACATTGGAGTGAATGATGCAGTCCTCTACATGCTCCACCGTGCCCTCTCTCATCTGGAGGAATCTGGCGCTTATGTAAGAATCATGTTTTTTGATTTTTCAAGTGCATTTAATACCATCCAACCCAACATACTCAAAAACAAGCTTAAAGAGATGGGAGTGGATTCTTCCTTTGTCTCCTGGATCACAGATTACCTGACAGAAAGGCCACAGTTTGTCAGGTTGGGGAACTGTTTTTCTGGGGCATTAATGAGCAGCACGGGGGCTCCACAGGGGACTGTCCTGGCTCCATTCCTGTTCACGTTGTATACAGCAGACTTTAAATACAACTCTGCCACATCCAGAAATACTCAGATGACACTGCTATTGTGGCATGTATTAGAAATGGACAGGAATCTGAATATAGGGATTTGATAAAAGCCTTCAGTGACTGGAGTTACAAAAACTGCCTCATGCTGAACACCTCAAAGACAAGGAAATGATCATGGATTTCTGTAGGTCCAAGCCCCCACTTCAGCCAGTGAACACTTGTGGAGTGGATATCGAGGTGGTGACAACCTATAAATATCTAGGTGTTCACCTGGATAACAAGTTGGACTGGTCTGTTAACACAGATGCACTCTACAAAAAAGGGCAGAGCCGCCTCTTTTCCTAAGAAGCTCCGATCTCTAAACATCTGTAGTAAGATGCTGCAGATGTTTTATCAGTCTGTGGTGGCAAGTGCTTTATTTTATGCTGCAGTCTGCTGGGGAGGAAGTTTAGGAAAAAAGCAGGCAAAGAGGCTGGATAAGCTTGTCAAGAAGGCTGGCTCTGTCATTGGAGTAAAGATGGACTCTTTGGAGGAGGTGGTGGAGAGATACTCAATGAGAATGATGGAGGCCATACTGAACAACACGGATCATCCACTTCATAACACCTTGATGGATTGAAGAAGCAGCAGTGGTGGACGGCTCCTCTCTCTTCGGTGCAGGACAGAAAGATACCGAAGATCTTTCATACCAACAGCCATCAGACTCTTTATCATGATGCAAATTTACGATGAGCTATCAGACAAATGAATATCCCTTTGGGATCAATAAAGTATCTATTCTTACTATCTATCTATCTATCTTGTAACTCAACTTCTTGTCGGTTTCTTGTTATTATTTGGTATTTGCCTGGTTTTTCTGGCGGGACCAAGCTACTTCCTTGCTTGACATCCTTAGAAAGCTTAGAGTGGTGAGTAGGATATAGAAATGCCGGTCTGTGGTGGGTAAAACTTTAAATTACGGCCGATGGGTGCGGGAGCTCAGCGCCAGTCCGACCTCTCAACTCAGTGACGTCATACCAACCCAAGAGAGGGTTTTTAAGTAGAGGATTAATGACAGCCACCTAAAGGCCTGTGGCACATAGCCTGTGACTAAGGAAAGGTTGATCTGGTTCAGTATAGCAGCGTTAACTAAGGGGAAGACATCCTTGAGCAGTCTTGTTGGGATTGGGTCAAGCAGACATGTAGCTGATTTGGAGGAGGTGATTGCAGAAGTTAAGTCTGACAGGTTGATGGGGGAGAAGCTGTTCAAGTATGAGCCAAGTCTGGGAGGTGTTTTGTAGCAGCTGTAATCTGTGGTCCACCATTGCCGACCCTTGTTCTGCTAATTACAATCTTTTCAGTAAAGAAAATTAGGAAATCGTTGCTGTTGAGAGTTGGAGGGATGCATGGCTCAACAGCACTGTGGTTCTTAGTCAGCCTAGCCACAGTGTTAAAAAGGAACCTGGGATTGTTTTTATTCTCTTTGATTAAAGATGCAAAGATGTTTTTTATATATTAATAAACTATTTTTCCAGGCTTGACGGTCTTCCTCGTGTTGGCTAGAATGTGTTGTCCTTTCCAGCTGTCTGGTCTTCTGCTTCAAGATGCACAGATTTGAATTGTACCAGGGAGCCATTCTCTTCTGGTTGATGACTTTCTTTCTCAGAGGGGCTACAGCATCAAGTGCTCCAAGGAGTGTTGCTGCAGTGCTGTCTACCAGATAATCTACCTGCGAGGGAGTAAAATCATCATACCTGCCCATCATAGTACTATAAGGTGTGGCAGCAAGCTCTGCTGGAACGAGCTCTTTAAATCTAGAAACAGCAGTGTCAGATAAACATCTACTCTAGTGGGATTTTTTCTCAGGTAAAGTATAATTTGTTCAAGTAAATTCAAAGGTTATTAGAGAATGGTCAGACAAGACCGGGTTCTGAGGGAAAACTGTGATATGATCCACTTCTATTCCATAAGTAAGCACCAGATCAAGGATATGATTAAGTGAGGGGGTTCATGTACCCTCTGGGAGAAGCCAATTGAATCTAAAAGCCAGACAGTCATCACCAATGTCCATGTGAACATTGAAGTCACCCACAATAATGACTTTGTCTGAGTTCATTGCTAATTTGACAGAAAGTCAGGGAATTCTTCTAAGAACTCAGAGTAAGGAGCAGGAGGATGATACACCACAGCAAGTAAGAGTGGTTTCTCTGCTTTCCAGTCTGGGTGAGGATGCTGAGCATAAGGCTTTCAAATGAGTTATATGACACATTAGGTCGAGGGTTAATAAGCAGATTTGACTGATAAACTGCAGCCACTCCTCCTCCTCCTCTACCAGTGTTACGAGGCACATTGTAGTTAATGTAACTAGGAGGGGTAGATTCATTTAAAGCTGGGGTTGGTAATCTTGGAGAGCTAGCAAAATTTGAAAATAGCACCTTCTCTGAGTTCCACCCCCCTCCTCCCCGCCCCGTCAGTGTGTACGTCCAAGCCACACCCCACACAACTGGAACGCGCACCGCATGAGAATGAGAAGCGGCATTATCTATTCAATACTAGCTTCACTGACCCGTTTTAAACCCACAAAGAAGCTAATATTAGCATTAGGCTAATACAAGCTACAAAAGTAGCTACGTTAGCAAAGATACACATTTCATAAAAAGAACAAATCCTCCCCAAAACAAAACATATAATTACCTGTCCAACAGAAAGAGGGCAACCTCAGCATCACTTTAAATCCCTCAGTTGTCTCCACTGCTCAAAAGTAACACCGATGTTTACTCTGGTTTGACGTCTGGCTTTATCCAGAGCCTTTTGATAGCAGCCTTTTCAGCCTCCAGCTTTCTCTTCCTCGCCTTTTTCTCAGGATGAGCCGTTACAAGTAATGCTGGAAGTAGTAACTGGGGTTGCATTTTCTCAGCCATTGCTCATAAATGAGCATGAAATCCGTTCTGCTGTAACTCTGTTCCCTGATTTCTTCCGGCAACAGCAACACATGAAGATTGTGCACACGCGTAGAAGGCAGGGATAGAGGGGGCGGATACAGAACTAGACATGAAGGCATCTGATTGGTTTTTGCTCTTCGGTGCAAAGAGGGTGGATTGGTCGGAGTTTTGTCAGTCCTGCAGCTTCCACTTGAGGACTGATTATTTTCGTTCCTTTTTCTGAATACATAATGTATTGATTACTCAGAAGGTAGAAGGACCATTTCACCTAGTATAACAAAAACATGTTTCTGAACAGGATTACCAACCCCAGCTTTAAACTGACATATTCATCCTGCTGCAACCAGGTTTCAGTTAGAGTCAGTAAGTCAATTTGGTGATTAGTGATCAAATCATTTACCAGCAGAGACTTGGATGAGAGAAATCGAATATTTAGCAAACAACATTTAATAGTTTTGTTTGGTTTGCTGAAGTAGTGGTTTTGATTTTAACTAGGTTGTTATAATTGACTCCTCCAGCTTCCAATTATCTATATAGGCCACGTTGTTTGCTAAGCACCACCTAGACATCCAGCGATGGAACAACCACATGCGGCTAAACATGTCGTCACTAGACAAATTGTTGGGTGTCATTAGTGCCGACATGGATTACGATCTTACTGTATTTACGTATACTTTTTGTCAGCAGATTCAAATTTGCCTTAACTTCACCCGCTCTGGCCCCTGGGATGCACCTAACTATGGTCGCTGAAGTCTCTACCTTCACGTTCCGGAGGACAGAGTCGCCAATGACTAATGTTGGCTTCCCAGTGGCGGTGCTGCTGAGAGCAACAGAGCCAACATGCCGAGTTTGGGTGTCAGCGGGTGTGTCGCTGAGTGGGGAAAATCTATTGGACACATGAAGGGGTTGGTGGTGCAACACGGGCCATGTGGACTTATGCTTCCTGCGTGCTGTCACCCAGCAAGCCTGGCTTCCCGGCTGCTCAGGAGCTGCGGGGGCTGCTAGCGGCGGCTAGGCTTGGTGGCTCCGCACTGGCTAAGGGGGCCTTAGAAGCTACCTGAGCTAAAGGACTAGCCTCCATGGTGCGGAGCCGGGACTCTAGCTCACTAAGCCTCGCCTCCAGGACTGCAAACAGGCTACACTTGTTACATGTACCATTATCATTAAAGGAGGCAGAGGAATAACTAAACATCAGGCACACGGAGTAGGAGAGAGAAGGAGAAGTGGAGGGAGAAGCAGAGGGAGAGAGAGAAGCCATAGCTATGCTAGGTAAGTTTGCATTTCAAGGACAGGTACGTTGAGTGAGCAGTACAGATAGGTCCTGTGATAGACCTGAGTGACAGAGATTTGTGTAATGTACTAAGCGTAGTGTGCAGGGGTGCTTAAAGTGATGAAGTTAGCTAGACGGAGGATTGAGAGAGAGAATCTAACACGACAGGAAATGACGTAATGATGCAATACGCTCACCGTTAGCAGGAAGGCAGGGAGCAGAGAGAAAGCAGGCTAAGAGCCCCGCATAGTTGGGCGTATGCGGAGCGGACTTTGCGTGGACTCTGCGTGCAATGTCCTTGGTCATTTGAGGTTTTTTAGTCGTACACCAATTTCCTATATTTCTCCATGGATGAGGAGAGTACACATAGGCGGAGTCCCTGCGTTCATAAAAATTGAGCTTTGCGTGGATGTGTCCAGCAGACATCCGCCTTGAGTATGCTTTGAGTCTGCGCATATGTTTGCAATAGATGCCAAAATTCCAGCATTGACTGTTATAGAAAGTACAGTATATTTCTGTGATAAACACACTGTATTCATTTTCAACAGTGGAGTAATGTGTTTTATTTAGAAAAAGAGATGCAGAGATTACAATTTTGACTTATTTACTAAAATTTACTGATCTTTTTTTACAATATATATAATATGTTTAAACAACATATCCAAACATTAACACCAGATTTAATGTCCAATGTGAAAGGGCCAGTTTGAACTGCAGCATGATGTCCAATGTGTGCACAGATACTTTTCTGAGTGCAGCTCACACCATAATCACACCTGACAGATGTTAAAGTGGATGGAGGAGTCCTTCAGGAGCTCTACGTCCAAATTAAACTACACTTCCACCCCAAAAGGAAGGAAAACCCACCTGAAGCTTTGCTTCTGCCATTGGTGTGTAGGAGAACAACCACCAACGCAATGTAACACTGGGTCATTCACATCTGTAGGTAAACAGATCAAAGTACTATTGTCTCTTCAGCACAAACAGCTATGCGTGGTGGCCTTTTGCTCTGTGTATGTGTAGCTGGTGTGTTAATAGCAGGATGGGTGTAGGTGATAGCAGTATAGCAGTGTTTAGTCCCATCCCATATATTAGCAGATGCTTTCTATCCATCCATCACACACAGCCAGAGTGGCTGAAACACACCAGCACACAGACACATTCATCAAACACTCTGAAGATGGCAACACACACAAACACACACCTCAGCCAGTCCTACAGTAAATGTTTCTGTGGGATGGTAGTCAGTGCAACACACATGCAGGCAAGCAGCGCGCACACACTCACACACACCTCAGCCAGACCTATAGTGAATGTTTATGTGGGATGGTTGTCAGTGCAACACAGACACACACACACACACACACACACACACACACACTGACCAGTCTCCTATCATCTCCTCTACTCTTCAGTGGGCAGCAGTCTTTAGAAAATTAACTTTGAGAAATCTGGAAGAGACACACAATTCATCACATATAACTCTGTCAACCACAACACTACTAGAGAGAGAGAGAAAGGGTGTGGGTGCATGTGGGGATGGGGGGGGGTCAAGCAATGCCAGTATCATTCTGCTGCTTTTCACTTTGAGGACTTCACCCAGCTCTGGTGGTTGTTTAGAGAAAGGCTTCAGTCTCATTTGCACCATTTTGCATCAAAAGCAGAATTTGTGAAAAGATGTTTCTTGGAGGCAGCTGTGTGTCTGTGTGATATCAGTCCTGAGATACACAGCAGGAAATGATGCATTTTACACCATTCTCTACAGTTAATAGAAGAAAGCACACTTACAGCAACACATCTCTCCATCCAAAGAAAAAACAGTGAAGATGGGAAAAATATCATATGTGTTTAAATAGTCTTACACTCACACACACATACACACACACATACATTTTTCTGAAAAAACAGTCATTGCATTTGTTGTGGCTAAGTTGTTAAAGCTCTGAAAAAAAATATGCCAGGATTTCTATATTTTGGGTTTGTCTCCAACCCAGACTATTGAACATCGTCTTCATAGTAAATAAATAAAATGTTTGATTCATAAAACTTCACTTTGCATTGTCAAATAATAACTTGGAAAAAAACATATTTTAAATTAATTTGGTTTATATGAGCAATTACAACATTTTTGTTTGATTACCATCCCCCGTGTGTGTGTGTATTCAGTGTGTGTGTGTGTGTGTGTATTCAGTGTGTGTGTGTGTGTGTGTGTATTCAGTGTGTGAGACACTGAGAAATACACTTTCTTGTTCTGTCTGGACTTAGAGTCTTGGGTGACTGCTTTATCTACCAGTAGCTGGTGCTTTGGTCCTCTGGTGTTCCTACCAATTCCTTTCTGGGCCCTGCTCATGTACTGAGCCCTGTACCTACTCATCTTATTGTGATAATGCCCAACAGGCACCCAACAGGAGCTTCCATGTTGTGCAGAGGCAGATCATTGGCCTTTGGTTGGATGGAACTGCCTCCTGTTCAGGACTGCTGTGGGTCCTATGGCCTTATAGTTTTTTTTTTTTTTTTTTTTGATTGCATAAACACTCAAATCAAAATGTTTTACTCAAGGAACAAAACATTGGCCCAGATCTGCACCACTATAAGCACAATGTCAGCCTCACACTTTTTGCAAAACAGCACACATTGTGATTTGCAAAACACTCAACACACTTATGATGTCACCCTCTTGCAATGTCAAAACACTGATTATCAAATGACCACACCCATGAGCCAGTTGGGTAAACACAACCATCCATCCATCCATCCATCCATCTTCCTCCGCTTATCCAGGGCCGGGTCACAGGGGCAGCAGCCTGAGCAGGGACCCCCAGACTTCCCTCTCCCCAGACACTTCCTCCAGCTCTTCCGGAGGGACCCCAAGGCGTTCCCAGGCCAGCCGGGTGACATAGTCACTCCAGCGTGTCCTGGGTCTTCCCCGGGGCCTCCTTCCGGTGGGACAAGCACGGAACACCTCCCAAGGGAGGCGCCCAGGGGGCATCCGGTACAGATGCCCGAGCCACCTCAACTGGCTCCTCTCGATGTGGAGGAGCAGCGGCTCTACTCCGAGCTCCTCCCGGGTGACAGAGCTTCTCACCCTATCTCTAAGGGGATCCGGGATCTCGTTCTTTCGGTCATGACCCAGAGTTCATGACCATAGGTGAGGGTAGGAACGTAGATCGACCGGTAAATCGAGAGCTTTGCCTTTTGGCTCAGCTCCCTCTTCACCATGACGGACCAATACATTGACCGCATTACTGCGGCCGCCGCACCAATCCACCTGTCAATCTCACGCTCCATGCTTTCCTCACTCGTGAACAGGACCCCGAGATACTTAAACTCCTCCACCTGAGGCAGGAACTCTCCCCCGACCCGGAGAGGGCAAACCACCTTTTTCCGGTCGAGAACCATGGCCTCAGATTTGGAGGTGCTGATTCTCATCCCAGCTGCTTCACACTCAGCTGCGAACCGCCCCAGCGCATGCTGAAGGTCCTGATTCGAGGGAGCCAACAAGACAACATCATCCGCAAAGAGCAGAGATGAAATCCGGTGACTCCTGAACTGGACCCCCTCCAGACCCTGGCTGCGCCTAGAAATTCTGTCCATAAAAATAATGAACAGAACTGGTGACAAAGGGCAGCCCTGTCGGAGGCCAACATGCACCGGGAACAAGTCCAACTTACTGCCAGCAATGTGAACCAAGCTCCTGCTCCGGTCGTACAGAGACCTTACAGCCCTCAGCAGAGGGCCTCCGACCCCATACTCCCGAAGCACCTCCCACAGAATGCCACGGGGGACACGGTCGAATGCCTTCTCCAAGTCCACAAAGCACATGTGGACTGGTTGGGCAAACTCCCATGAGCCCTCGAGCACCCTGTGGAGGGTATAGAGCTGGTCCAGTGTTCCATGACCAGGACGAAAACCGCATTGTTCCTCCTGAATCTGGGGTTCGACTATCGGCCGAATTCTCCTCTCCAGCACCCTGGAATAGACTTTCCCCGGGAGGCTGAGGAGTGTGATCCCCCGGTTGTTGGAACACATCCTCCGGCCCCCCTTTTAAAAAGAGGGACCACCACCCCAGTCTGCTAGTCCAGAGGCACTGTCCCCGACTGCCACGTGATGTTGCAGAGGTCTGTCAGCCAAGACAGCCCCACAACATCCAGAGACTTGAGATACTCAGGGCGGATCTCATCCACCCCCGCTGCCTTGCCACTGGGGAGCTTCCGAACTACCTCAGTGACTTGAGCTTGGGTGATGAATGAATCAACCTCTGAGTCCTCTGCCTTTGCTTCCTCCATGGAAGGCATGACAGTGGGATTGAGGAGATCCTCAAAGTACTCCTTCCACCGCCCGACAATATCCCCAGTCGAGGTCAACAGCTCCCCACCTCCACTGTAAACAGTGTTGGCAGAGCACTGCTTCCCCCTCCTGAGACGCCGCTTCCGCGACTGACCAGGCTGCCACACGCTGTCAGTGTGTCTACAATTAAGCAGTCATGTCTTCATGTACCTAAACACAACCATCAGGTACATAAAGACATGACTGCTTAATTGTAGACACACTGATCAGGTTTAAGCTCTATAAAAATGCAGCAGGTGACTTCACCTATATCTTCGACCAAGATGGAAGTCAGAAATGCACCAGATGCAACACACACAATGAGTCATTCCACCACTCTGCTCTGGTCCAGAACTGGTGTCAACACCATCCATAGTTCACAGTATTTTACAGTTTTTTCCAATTACTGATACACTAAAATGACATGCATAGCACAAATTTTTAAATGGACACACAGAGAGCAAATCCTCCTCCTAAGCCTCCAAAACTTTAAACACATTTTCTGCTTTACACACATTTTGCAATTCAAAAGAGCACTTTTTAAATGCACTGAACACAGTTCACATAAGACACAACAATCTGACATGTTTGCCATGTCAAAACACTGCCATTTAAAATTACACTACATGAGCTAATTGGCCAATAAACGTGCCACCTGGCCAAACACCTCAATGGTTAATTGTTACCACTTCAGTCAGGAAGTAAGCACTTAAAAGACCACTAGTGGCAGCTTTTTTTTTTTTTTTAACAACAACAACGTAAGACATTGCAGAGAGAGGAAGAAGAGGGAGGGAGAGAATGAGAGGGGGAGGAAGAGGAAGAGATGTGTGGGGAAGAGCTGGTAGAGGAGGTCATGGCCAGAGAAGACAACTTTCAAATGAAATCAGAGCAACCTTAGTTGATCATGTCATCAGCCATGGGCTGACAATGTAAGAGGCTGGACAGAGAGTTCAGCCCAATTTAAGCCTTTTTACTGCCACCTCTGAAATCCGGACATTTAGACTGGAGCACAGGTAGCCAAAATTTCTTTCACACTATGTAGTGCACCCCATGTCATAGTGTATCAGTTGGGTGACACCTGTTTACTTCATGAATGGCTGATGTCATACACTAACTGTACAAGTTTCCTGTACAATTTACTCTACTATGGAGGAAATATTTTTTGTCTTTATTTTTTCTGCAATTTTCTTTTTCAGTTTACTGTTTTGTGAGCATATTTTTGTTCACTACAATGTAAATATATCTGCCGTGCATATGTTGCACTGACTTGTTTGGTGAAAAACAAACAAATAAATAAATAAATGTTTCAACAGCATGTGTGTGTATCTGCAAATATTTCTGTGCATGTGAACAATCTGAAGAACTCTCTACAATTTGAACTATTCTATGGCAAATCATAGCAAAGAGAAGGGCAAAGCATACTAAAGATGAGAGTGCTTTTCATTATGCCCAACAATGTGTAGTTGGTTAGTCAAAAAACTGGTGATATGAATGGTGTGCCATTTGGTGCAAATTTGTTTTGTGAATTGTGTTAAGTATTTTGATAAAACCAGTATAGTTTGCAAAATTGTGTTTTAGCAATTGGAAAAAACTGTATATACTGTACTCTCCGTTTCTAAACCAATCAAATAGTTTGTCTTGGCAGCCTCAGGTTCCCTTCATTCAGGCCATGCAGGAGGCCTGTGACACACGTCTTGCCAATGAGGCTATCAGCTGTGATGTTGATGAAATTCTCTGACCTGATCCAGCTAGGTGAAGAGAGAACGTCTAGTATTGTCTGTACTGTATTTTCACTGTTTTGGTTTGTTCAGATTTTTTTTTTACTGTAATTTAAACCTGTACTACATTCAGTATTTTCTGTTTGTCTGATATTTGCTGGGCTCTGTAGTACCATGAAAACTGGAATGCTTTTTCTTGACGTGTTGACTGATTTGGGTCTATAAAGAGAAATTAATGATATTTTCATCAGTCTGCAGCATTGGTCTTGAGAAGTGTTTAGTGAGTATAATTTATATTTGCACTTTATCTGTATACTTCACTCACAGTACTCTAACCAATGACAAGTAGAATTGTCAAGTAGAAAGTAGAAACACACCAGTCAGTGTGTTACTGGTTCAATCTGAATGAAGTCATATGAAACGTGTGTGTTTCCATATGGTAAAATATGATTTTTATGAAATAGTGTATAGTTTTTAGAAGAGTGTTTCATTTTGCAAAGGATCTGAGGTGTTCTGCTAATGAATGTATGGCTGTGATTATTGTATTGTAGTGTTTTGACAAACAGGGCCCAGTTTTCAAAATCATGCTTAAAGGAATCAAAAAAACTGTAACTGGCTCATTTGTGCTGCCAGGTGTTACAGTTTTTGCCAATTGCTTGCACCCAAAAAGCAAATGCTTAGACCAAAGCTTCAAAACTAAAACTTCTTGTAACAATACCTAAAACACGTTGTGACCATACTGTACCTTACACACATTTTCTGTTCTGCACCTTGTTTACATTATTACATATTACACACAGTTTCCTACATTAGACACATAACTCAAAAATGAAATACCTTGTTATCATTGGGAAAACACTTTAATTTATAATGTAAAACACATCTGGTAATTGGAAACACTCATGCACGCACCTGAAAACCCTAACAGCACTGATTAGTCTGAGCTTTAGCACTACAAATAGAGCTCAGGTAAACTGTTTTTTCAACTGGCTCCATGTTTTTGACAAACATGGAGGCAGTGAGACCCAGAGGAAGAGCTAGTTGTGGAAGAACTACATTATGTAGTTGTACAGGACGGACCTGAGCAGCTGAGGTTTGTTGTCCTCTGGGATAATGTTACTGTAGTTTCCATCAGGCTGCTCAAGTCCAGGACTGGTTCACAAACCATGACAAGTTCACAGTGTTATAGCCCCCTTACTCCCCATTTGTGAACCCAATTGAAGAAATCTTCTCAGCATGGTACTGAAAGGTTTATGATCGCCAGCCACATGCCCGCATGTGAGAGACTTCTGCAATGTAAGAGACATGAAGGGATTCAGTTGGATTCAGTGATATTTTTTGTTTTAGTCAGAAACTGTCTGAAATTGTGATGTGAATGAGGTCTTTACATATACCAGGAATAATTTTGGTTTTCAATTTTGTTGTGTTTATAGTAAAACAAATGCTGTAGTTGTTTTGTATTGTATTGATAACTGTTACTGTACAGCATTCTCTCTTTCTGTAAGTCTGTGAAGGTTCTCAGTCATCCAGGTCATCTTTATCCTGTGGGTTCTAGAAAATAAGGCAACTGGACTTCTTATCTCTTTCTGTAAGATTTTTTTAAATTTCCTTGTTGAAATTCTACTTTTCAGCTCCACACAGCACGGTTTGAGACAACAGTAATAAAATAGCAAAGACTGAAGTGTTTTGTGTAAAGTGCACCAGTGTGTTGCTGTTGATGTGAAAGTGAATTTAAAATGGTGCATGTCTGTATCATTTTGTTCCTAGAATGACATTTTTAGAAATGATTGTTAGGTTTTGATTGCAGAGTTTCATTTTTGACAGAGCTCTGACGTGTTTAACAACACGTGTTGTGTCTTATCTTGCTTGTGCGTTGCTTCCTTGTGAGTTTTGATACAATGAACCAAATTTTGCAAACATGTGTAAGCAATCAGCAAAAACTGTAATAGAGTGCAGCCTGTGCAGCTTAGCCAGCAGGCATGTGAGGGCCTGGTGCTGTCCAGCTCTTCATGCTTGACACTCTTTCATGTGGGCTTTTCATACTTAAGCTGATACCTGCCATAGCTCTCATGTGACTAATCAATCATCCAGGGACAGTGTGATTGGTGTAAATCAGAAGATTTATATTGTGTGAATTGTTTTAACAAACAATTTTCTACAGTTTTTACCTCATTCTCCTAGTCAGAGAGCAGCAGTGCAAAGACTACAATGAGTGAATGAGTTTACTGAGTTTTTGTAAAGGAGTGGATGTCAAGTAGACGGGTGGAGGGAGGAGAGGAAGAGAGGGAGTAGTGGTCTCTTATTAGCAGGAGAAGAATGAACGGAGACCTGCTTCTCTTCCTCCTTCCCCCATTTCCCTCCTTTCCCTTGCTGTCTCTCACATTCCGTGAAAATTAACCAGCCAGCCAGCTTGGTGTGTGTGTGTGTGTGTGTGTGTGTGTGTGTGTGTGTGACAAACTGCTGCCATTATCCCCCTCTGACAAAAACCTCTCTGAGGGCAATTTCTAGAAATTATTTCAACAATGGTGCACACCAAATGTCAACTTTTACTAATTATGTTTATGCTAATTGTTAATTAGTGTCTTAATGGGGTGATCTTAATTAACAAAAGGTTTGCAACAACCAGTGGCAACGGGCTGCCATAAAGGAGATATAATTGTTGCACATTGCTTGATGAACATGGATTTATTGGCCAGTTTAACCACAGCATTTGTTGTCTCCTGTTTCATGATGAATAGAAAGGACAAAGAGAGTGGAGAGAAGCAAGTATGTGTCTTCGTGTGTTACTCAGGTGGAAGAAGAATTTCACAGCACTACATTAATACAGTAACTCACAGGAAGCATGAGAGTTCGTGCTCCTCAAGATAATGTTATTGGGGCAATAAACCGGGCACCTCTGCAACCAGAGCTTCAGCTTAAATCATAGACTATAAATAAAGATGGGCACGGTTTTAATATTTCACAATAAAAGCCCTGTCAGGAAATGGAGGTTTTGTGCCGATAATTTGAAATGATTACAGGAAGTGTTTAGTTTGTATCAGCAGCACAGTGCAGCAACTTTAACAAAGCAAACAGAAGGACAAAAAACTGAGGTTTCCTCAGATACAACCAGCTCCATACTCATCAGAGGGAGTTAAACACCTGTTACCTCCTGCAGCTGTGGTAAATTAAGGCCCCCACAATATACTGTAGGAAATACTTTGTGAAACCTTATACTTAAAATTGTAAACATAACATATCATGTATTTAGCAAATGAATTAAATCTACAGGCTCCAGGCTTACCCCCAAAAAAGTAAACTGATGCTGAATTGTACAGGTTAAAGGGGGCTTTGTGTAACATTTGTAGGTTTTCCACTCTGATGGCTCCCCAGTGGTAGAAACAAAGACACAGTCCAGCACTAGAGACAGGTTGTGTTACATTGCTGTCATGAGCCTGTTCATATTTGTGTGTGTGATGGTGGAGTGGTGGTGGGATGGGGGTGAGGGGGGTCATAAACAGCAGAGTGGATACATTGTGTTGTGGAGATAAAAGATTCCAGTGGACAGATCAATAGGCCATATCAGCCTGCTGTTAAATTACTGATAACACTATTTGCTTTCTTTGCTTTTTTTCTGCCACTGCACACATGCAACATTTCTCTGCCTCCAGCCCTGATGCTATACTCAACAGCTGTGTGTGTGTTTGTTTGTGCGTGTGTACGGTGGCCAAGATGTCTCAGACAACAGCAAAAGCCGCAAAACAATGACAAAAGCGACAACACAACAACAAAAGTGACAACACAATGACAAAAGCGATAACAGAATGACAAAAGGGACAACACAACGACAAAAGTGACAACACAACAACGAAAGCCACAGCACAACAATGAAAGCCACAACACAACAACGAAAGCCACAGCACAACAACAAAAGCCACAACACAACAATGAAAGCCACAACACAAGGACAAAAGCCACAACAGAATGACAAAAGCCACAACAGAATGACAAAAGCCACAACACAACGACAAAAGTGACAACACAATGACAAAAGCAATAACAGAATGACAAAAGGGACAACACAACGACAAAAGTGACAACACAACAACAAAAGCCACAGCACAACAACGAAAGCCACAACACAACTACAAAAGTGACAACAGAATGCAAGCGAACGTTAGCTATTACTACTATGTTGTCTATTTCTATATAATATTATATACGCATACCGTTTCATGTAACATTCGATAAAGTTATGTTGTGTGGGTAGCTCAGCATTGACATTAGCATTAACGCTAGCTCCTTTAGCTTGATGAATGCATGAAGATGAATGTAAGCTAAGCTGTTCCAGTAAGGTATGACAATAGTGAGGAGAATAATAAGTAGCTATATTTGTATTTTTATTTGATCTTTATTTTATTACTATAATCATTGTGTTTCCTTTCTTGTCCTTCTGTTTTGATGCCTGAACCAGGTAAAGAAAAATAAACATCATATGCACATGGTTAAAATAAAGACACACGCAAATGTAACAGAAAAGTTGAAACTGTGTGCATGATTTCAACTATAAAACTAGCTAGCTGGGTATATGTTAACACCTGACAGTCACAATAGTTGTCAAAGCTTGTTGGCTAAATTTGGCAAGTTATCAGATTGCTACTCTGGATGGTATCACCCTGAACTCCAGTCCAACAGTGAGGAACCTTGGAGTCATTTTTGACCAGGATCTTTCTTTCAGCTCTCACATAAAGCATGTGACTAGGACTGCCTTCTTTCACCTGCTCAGTATAGCTAAGATCAGGAATATCCTCTCTCAGAGTGATGCTGAGAAACTGGTCCACACATTTATTACTTCTAGGCTAGACTACTGTAACTCTCTCTTGTCAGGATGTCCAAAAGACTCTCTAAAGAGTCTCCAGCTGGTCCAGAATGCTACAGCGAGGGTACTGACAAGAGTTAGTAAGAGAGAGCACATCTCTCCCATTCTAGCTTCTCTCCATTGGCTTCCTGTAGGATATAGAATAGACTTCAAGATCCTTCTACTTACTTACAAGGCTCTTAATGTCAAAGCTCCAAATGATGCGAAGCCTGCAAAGCTAGTTCAGGCAGACAACTCAAGCGGCGCCCGTCCTGATCAGCTGATCAGTCACGTGCTCCCCTTAACCAAATAGGGCGGGTTATTTAAACCCACCCAGCTTACCTGCTCTCCCCTGGCTTGCTGCCGATGCTTCTGCTGTTCTCTGCTGCTGGTACTGCTGGTACCCTTGCTGCTGCTACTGCTTTATCTCGTGCTGCTGCTGCTGCTGCTGCTACTGCTGCTACTGCCCCTGCTGCCCATGAGGTTTTGCAAACCCACCACCTCCCCAGCATCTACCTGTGGGCTCTGTCTCTATGATCCCCTGCGGGGGTCTGCTTTCATTCCCTGTTAGGTCTGTCAAACAGATCATTATTCAGGGAATGAATAACTGAGACAGAGCCTGACGCCAAACCTGCTGCAGCCATGCTCAAGGATAGGCTACCTATGCTGTGCTTCAGCTCGCTGTGCTTCAGCTTGCTTATGTCCAATAAATTATTTATTATCATTCCAGAGTTGTCTGACTGAACTTATCTGAAAGACCTCATTATTCCATACTGTCCTACCAGAGCACTTCACTCCCAGAATGCAGGTCTGTTAGTGACCCCCAGTATCTCTAAAAACAGACTGGGAGGTAGAGCCTTCAGTTACCGGGCTCCTCTATTATGGAACCAGCTCTCTCCATGGGTCAGAGAGGCAGACACTCTTTCTACATTTAAGTTCAGGCTTCAGACCTTCCTCTATGAGAGAGCTTTTAGTTAGGGCTGGCTAAGGTAGTCCTGATCCATTTTATAGCTACACTGCAATAGGCTTAAACTGCTGGGGGACACATCAGGTTACACGGAGCCCTATCCTTCCTCTCCTCTCCTCTCCTCTCCTCTCCTCTCCTCTCCTCTCCTCTCCTCTCCTCTCCTCTCCCCTCACATTTTGAACTGCCATTATTTGTTGCACTTTGTAGTCTGGCCTTGGTGTCTCGCACTCTCTCTGTATTTCCACTGATCTCTTCAGAGCTCCATCCCCCTGCACCAACCAACCAACCGCCACCTCCATCACCTCCTTTCTCCTGCTGTTAAACCGGCCTGCACTCCCTGCTCATGACCCAGTCTGCCGTCCAGTAGTCCCATTAAGCTGGCCTTCCCTCCCTGCCCACCAGGAGCTGCCTTCATCATTTTTCGTTAACTGACTGATTCCATTTCCATGTTTTCCATATTCCATGTTGTAAATTGTTTTCCTGTCTGTATACAACATCTACTGCACATCTGCTTGTCCTGGGTGAGGGATCCCTCCTCTGTTGCTCACCCTGAGGTTTCTCCATTTTTCCCTGTTAAAGGGTTTTCTTGGGAGTTTTTCCTCAGTTGATGTGAGGGTCTAAGGACAGAGGATGTTGTCATGATGCTGTGTAAAGCCCTTTGAGACAAAGTGTTTGTAAAAACGGGCTATACAAATAAAATTGCCTTGCAATTGCCTAGCTCAGTGTCTGAACACAGAGTTCCTTGTGTTCAGGACAGACATGCTGCTGCGCCAGCAGACGGCAGCATAAAACACTTGTCATTGCTGAGTGATCAAACATGGGCAGCATTTCACTGCAAAAGTCAAAGGACCTGAGCCTCATGAGGAGAGCCAGCTCTGTCCCTTCTGGTTCAGGGACCAGTTCAGTCCACTGTCCAGGTGCTCAGCTAGGTGTTTATTAGTCAGACTATGTGAACTCCTCTTTTTGCCCATTTCTGACACACACCATAACCTGTGTCATCTGATCATTTCTGGATGTGGCAAGAATTGTATTGATGTTTACGCATGAACAGCCATCTGTGGAGTCCCAGCACTTCATCACTGTCCCTGCAACACAGTCACCCAGCCTGATGTACTCTGGTCATCTTGTTAGATCACAATCCAGGAAGTGAAGCAGGAATCCACCTCCACCCTTTGAGTTGTCTTTAAGAATGGGAGATCAGTTTATGTTAAATGCATCTGATGTGATAATCCTTATGGAACTACCTGGCTCATCCAACAAAGGGCCTGGTGGACCATATGAAGGACAGCATCATCCACTGCATTATGTTCCTTGTAGATACACTGCAAGGGGTCAAGAGCATGCTCAACCTGTGGCCTCAGAAGCTGCTTGAGGGTCTTCATGATGTGAGATGTGAGGACCATCAGTCCATAGTCATTAATCTCAGCTTATTTTACCTTAAATACTGGAACAAGTTTCCACAGGACTGGGAGCCTCAGAGAAGACTGAGACTGAGGAGATAAACTCACTGAATGAATGATGGATATTGGTCTATGCACATGTCTTGGAGGATCATTTTCATATTTCTGTGTGTTTATGTGTCTGTGAGTGATATGATTATGTTTTGGTTCTTGTGAACATACTGTAGCGACCCTGCAGAAATGTTCGTGTTATAATGTTGTATCTGTTCAAGTGTTCTCTGTGTTTATTGACTGTGTGATGCATTGATGGGGGCTTGATATGCATTGATGTGGGGCTAATGTAGGTGTGTGATTGGAGGACAAGTGAGGGGGCGTGGAGTGTGTGTGAAGACTGTTAGGGAAGAATTTCACTTCTCTGTATAGTTTGTGTAGTTAAAGGTCAGAAAGTTGAGAATTAGATTAGACAGTTTATCTGACCTGAACTCTCTCCTAGGGACATGCCAAGGCCATGTTCATTCTGAGTGAGAGAGAGACCATTGTTGTTCTCGCGTCACCTAGATGGTGTGAGTCTTTATCTTAATGTTTATGCCCAATAGCCAATGGAATGTTAGCACATCTCCCTTTGTGGGCTCGGTCCACCTTCCTAGTATATGAATCTGAACTTCGCAGCTTGGGTCTCAGAATTGAGGTGGCATCATGCACTCATGTTGTGTCGGTGACTATTTTTTTCTCCTCGATCAAGTCTATTAAACTTCTTCAGTATAAGACATCCAAGACTCTGGTGCTTCTTCCTGTGTCACCTCAGAATTTGACGGACAGTGTTGGGTGCAGAATTTGAGTTGTTGTACTGGAATGGTTGCGGCTGACAGTAACTCTCTCTCTCAAATTGAATCGAAGGCAACTGGACTTGTATTTTTCTGGGAAGACATTTCGCCTCTTATCCAAGCGGATTCATCAGTTCCTGCGCATCGGTCTTTCTAGTCCACACTAGTCTGACTAGTGCTGACTAGTGCGGACTAGAAAGACCATGCTTAAAGCCTGTCATGGAGCTACTGGGGCAGGACACTTTGGGGTCTCAAAAACTCTTCGTCAACTCCGGCAAGGTTTCTACTGGGGTAGAGACGTATGCCATACCAGATCAGGGAGCAGAGACTGTTGCAGGTGGTGGAGTGCATGTTTACCAGGTTTGGGACAGCAGCGGTCATTCACAGAGACCAGGGAAGAAACTTTGAGTCAGGTGTTTTTGCTGCTATGTCTGAGCGCCTTGGCATGCAATAGACTTGGACTACACCTTTACATCCTCAGAGTGATGGACTCGTTGAGCAGTTCAACAGAACCCTGGCAAAACAACTCACCATCCTCACTGTAGAACATCAGTGTGATTGGGACATGCACCTCCCTCTTGTCTTATTGGCCTACAGGTTGGCTGTGCAGGATTCCACCTCATGCACACCTGCCCTGCTCATATTGGGGCGAGAGCTGCGGACGCCAACAGAAATGACTTTTGGCAGACCCCCAGACACACCAGCGGTTCCACCAGGACCAGAATATGCCAGGAGGCTCCAGGACAGAATGGACTCAGCTCATGCCTTTGACTGTGACCAGCTGCAGAAAGCAGGTGTGAGACAGAAAAGAAACTATGACTCGAGGGCCAGAGGAAGGGATTTCGAGGCTGGGGACCTGGTGTGGGTTTATAGTCCAAAGAGGAAGAAAGGCCGGTGCCCTAAATTGGACTGTCACTGCATGGGGCCTTGTGAGGTATTGGAGAAGCTGGGTGAGGTGGTATATAGGCTCCAGCTGCCACCTAGGGGGGGATGGTTGGCTCTCCACAGGGACAGGCTGGCTCCATACAGAGGGGATGCATGTCCACATCAGCGCTCTGCACCCTCAACACCTTGCCAGAGAAGCAAGACAGCCACACCCCCAGGCCCAATGCCTGCTTCCCCCGCTAATTCCCCTAATTTTTCCCCACCCCTAAACTCACCCCCTGCTACGCATCATGTCGTTCCAAGACTGCAGGTGCAGCCGCTTGTGTTCACTCCAAGACAGCCTCAGAGACGACTTTGTAAGGTCAAGTCTAAAAAAACAAGATTCTTTACAACAATCTTAAATGACAGTCAGTACACACACACAGATCAGAGGCAGAGAGACTTACACACTAGTCGCAGAGTTGGGGAAAGCTGGGTAGATCTCTTTTCAAAAACAGACTTGATTTAAATGGTAAAAACACACTAACAGTTTCCTGTGAAATACTTTTCACAGGATACCTAGTTTTTCTGACAGACACAGGAGGGAGAGCATTGGTTACTGGCACATTGCTCCTAGCTATTAGGGTACTGGGAGCTGTGAATGCTGAGCCACCTAGTTCCTATCACTTTGAGAGGAGAACTGTGCACGTACAACTGAGGTCAGTGGATGGAGAAAATGCACACTAGGCTGGAAACGTAAGATATTTTCAAATGTACATTTTAATGTAGGTTTTATATTATATACAACTGATCTTTGAATCGGTCATTAAAAAAACACTATATACTTAAATCTTCTTCATTAAAGTTGTAGGGTGTGTGTGTGTGTGTGCATGCGTGCATGTGTGTTTATTTACTTGAGAGTGTCTTAATTTAACATAGGAAAAAACTACTGTACAATTTCTGATGAAGACTGTGTGTGTGTGCGTGTGCGTGTGCGTGTGCGTGTTTGTGTGTGTGTGTGTGAGAGAGAGAGAGAAAGAGAGTTATTTAGTCCTTTATTCAGTATGTGCCAATAGTGATGGCTATCAGTTTAATTCAGTGGTTTAAGAGGACGTGATCTGTCGATCTCTGGTTTATTCTTAAACAGGATTTTCTCTGTTTCTTGTTTGGCTCCCGCAGGTTTATACTCCCATTCACATCAACTGGCAGCAAGGCAAGGCAAGGCAATTTTATTTGTATAGCCTGTTTTTGCAAACAGTTTGTCTCAAAGGGCTTTACACAGCATTATGACAACATCCTCTGCCCTTAGACCCTCACATCGACTGAGGAAAAACTCCCAAGAAAACCCTTTAACAGGGAAAAATGGAGAAACCTCAGGGTGAGCAACAGAGGAGGGATCCCTCACCCAGGACAGGCAGACGTGCAATAGATGTTGTATACAGACAAGAAGACAATTCACAACATGGAATATGGAAAATGTGGAAATGGAATCAGTCAGTTAACAAAAAATGATGAAGGCAGCTCCTGGTGGGCAGGGAGGGAAGGCCAGCTTAATGGGACTACTGGACGGCAGACAGGGTCGTGAGCAGGGAGTGCAGACCGGTTTAACAGCAGGAGAAAGGAGGTGATAGAGGCGGTAGTTGGTTGGTTGGTGCAGGGGGATGGAGCTCTGAAGAGATCTGTGGAAATACAGAGAGAGTGCGAGACACCAAGGCCAGACTACAAAGTGCAACAAATAATGGCAGTTCAAAATGTGTGAGGGGAGAGGAGAGGAGAGGAAGGATAGGGCTCCGTGTAGCCTGATGTGTCCCCCAGCAGTTTAAGCCTACAGCAGTGTAGCTATAAAATGGATCAGGACTACCTGAGCCAGCCCTAACTAAAAGCTCTGTCATAGAGGAACGTCTTAAGCCTGAACTTAAATGTAGAAAGAGTGTCTGCCTCTCTGACCCATGGAGAGAGCTGGTTCCATAATAGAGGAGCCCGGTAACTGAAGGCTCTACCTCCCAGTCTGTTTTTAGAGATACTGGGGGTCACTAACAGACCTGCATTCTGGGAGCAAAGTGCTCTGGTAGGACAGTATGGAAAAATTAGGTCATTTAGATAAGATGGAGCTTTGTCATTAAGAGCCTTGTAAATAATGAGAAGGATCTTGAAGTCTATTCTACATCCTACAGGAAGCCAATGAAGATAAGCTAGAATGGGACAGATGTGCTCTCTCTTACTAACTCTTGTCAGTACCCTCGCTGCAGCATTCTGGACCAGCTGGAGACTCTTTAGAGAGTCTTTTGGACATCCTGACAAGAGAAAGTTACAGTAGTCTAAACACAATAACCTCCGTTTTGTCAGAGTTCAGTATTAGGAAGTTAGAAGACATCCAGGATTTGATATCTTTCAAGCAATCTTGCAGATTGATGAGGCAGCTTCTATCATCTGGCTCTATCGATAAATAGAGCTGAGTATCATCAGCATAACAATGTAAATTGATGGAGTGCTTCCAGCTTATATCCCCTAATGGAAGCATGTAAAGAGTGAAGAGAACTGGCCCTAAGACTGAACCCTGTGGCACACCACATGTAACTCTGCTGTAGTCCGAATGGTCATTATTAACATTAACGAATTGAAACCTGTCAGATAGGTATGAGTCAAACCATTTTAGAGCAGATCCTTTAATCCCAATTTCATATTCTAGTCTCTGCAGCAAGATGCTGTGATTGATGGTATCAAATGCAGCACTGAGGCCCAGAAGTACATGTACAGAGACAAGACCTCTGTCGGAAGCTATAAGATGGTTGGAGACTTTGACCAGTGCTGTTTCAGTGCTATGGTGTTCTCTAAATCCAGATTGGAAAGCTTCAAAAAGCTTGTTACTGTGCAGATGTTCATATAGCTGCGCTAGGACAACCTTCTCAAGGATCTTGGAGATGTAGAGGTTGGATATAGGCCTATAGCTGGCTAGTACATATGGATCAAGAGAGGGTTTTTTAAGTAGTGGATTAATGACAGCCACCTTAAAGGCCTGTGGCACATAGTCTGCGACTAAGGAAAGGTTGAGCAACACAACTAATTCCTGCTTTAGTAGCTACAAACAGTTTGTCCCCTCTCAAGCCTTAGAAGTTAACTTTTAACAGAGCTGTGCACAGACATTTTGGGGGACATCAGCTTGAACTAAAAAAAAAAAAAAAAAAAGAAAAAAGGCACCCTCTCACTACCAATGATGAAAGAAAATATTGTGCAGAAAAAGCGTGGGGGCTTTTCATACATAAGCTGATACCTGCCATAACTCTCATGTGACCAATCAATCACCCAGGGACAGTGTGATTGGTGTAAATCAGGAGCTTTATATGGTGTGAATTATTTTTAACAAACAATTTTTTACAGTTTGTACCTCATTCTCCTAGTCAGAGAGCGAGAGAGAGAGAGAGTGTATACACTCTAGCAGTGTCAAGGAGACAATGACAAGATGAAGTGAACTACAATCATAGCTAACAACTGACGGTTACAAATAACCTAGACCCAAAGCTGCTGCTGAGACAGCCAGCCCCTCATCTGTCTAGCAGTAGATCCAGCACAGGAGGAGGACATACTGTAGAGAGGACAGGAGACAGGATCTCACACTCAACCATTCATCAAATTTATGATATCAGGACAATGATCTGTTTTACTACATGTATTAACAAGTGTATTTATACATATTACAGAGAATGACCATCTAAGATAAGAATAAGAAAACCTCTTGCAAAAGGGCACATATCCAGTCAGATGCCAAAGGGGCAGGCATTTGAACAGTACCTGTACTCAGCACCTGTCTGTGCACTTGTCTGCTTTTAAATGGCACAGAGAGACTGCTCACTGCTCTATGATGCCAGCATATTGCTGTCTCAGACAGATTTAATCTATTATTTTCTGTTTATGTCATGTTTGAGGCATGCATTTTAAACATAACACATACAGTATGTAGTGCAGAGCATTTACAGTGCACAGCACAATCTCCAAACCAGCATAGTGCTGTAGTCGAGCAGTACAGCCTATGTTCAGGTATATCCAGCGCTCCCAATAATTCCCAGGTTGTGTGATTATTTGTCTAATAATGTGCAGATTTCCACTATAACAGTTACATGATATTACCATTGATAGTATTATTAATCAAAGAAATACTAGTTTTATTTCTGTTTAAACATCATTCTAAACTACTGAACTTACAGTGTGTATGGAAAGTATTCAGACCCCCTTCAATTTTTTACCATTTGTTATTTTGCAGTTTTATGTCAAAATTGAAAAAATCTACACACACGACCCCATCATGACAGCACAGACCCAGAATTTTAGACATATTTGAAAGTTAATAATAAAAAAAAAAAGACTAACTGAAATATCACCTGAACATAAGTTTTCAGACGCTTTGCTGTGACACTCCTGTAGGTCATTCAGGTGCTGTCAATTTCTTTTATTCATCTGTGAGATGGTTTTACACCTTCATTTGAGTCCAGCTGTGTTGAATTCAATAGTTTGGACATGATTTGTCTAAATAAGGCCTTACAGCTCATCTGCATATGAGAGTAAAATGAGATCCATGAGGTCGAAGGAACTGCCTGAAGAGCTCAGAGACAGAATTGTAGCAAAGCACAGATCTGGACAGGGCTACAAAAAAAAATCAGCTGCAAAAATCTTATTGTTTCTAAGAGCAAAGTGGCCTCCATCATTCTCACATGGAAGATGTTTGGGTCAACCAGGACTCTTCCTAGAGCTGGCCGTCCAAACTGAACAGTTGGGGGAGAAGAGCCTTGGTCAGAGAGGTAACCAAGAACTAAAAGATCACAATGGCTGGGCTCCAGAGATCCTGTGTGGCAATGGGAGAAAGTTCCAGAAGGTCAACCAGTGCTGCAGCCCTCCACCAATCTGGGCTAGATGGCAGAGTGAGATGTAAGATCTTGCAAGAGTTTGTCCCTGAGGCAGAAGCGACTCAGAAATAGATTATTTTTCTGCTGAAAAACATTTGGTATCATACTGTTCATAGGATCAGATATAGAAAGAATTTTTCATGATATGTGACCACATTCACCTCACCAATTAGTGTGAACAGACAGTGACATGCTATTGGTCTCCTACAGCGGTGTCCGAATCATGACAATGACTGGTTGACTGTACAGTAAGATGTTCTGAACTGTTGTGCTGATTCTTAATAATGTTCCTGTGAGGTTGAAAATCATCATTGATGGTTGTAGGGGGTGAAGGTGAAACACCACAATGTTTTTATCTCTTGTTGATTATAGTGATTCAGAGTGTAAGTGGAGATGGTTTAATCTGACACTATAATTGTCAAAGAATATGATTTAATTATCCAGGTAGCAGCTCCTCAGATTGAACATCCTCTCCTAATTATGAGGAGAGGGAGCCTTTCTTCACTGTGATTGGATGTGACAGAGACATGACAGTTAATGACAATGGGGTCATGAAATGGGCAGAAAGGAAAACGCCATGTCTCTGGTGAAGTCTGCATTTGATTGTATATTTGAGAGCACTAATTTTACCTTTTTACTCTCAGACCAAAAGCACAACCTGCTTCCCTGTGCTAAAGCACATCCTGTCAAGTCACACTGTGTTTATTCCATGAAACTTAGAGAGGAACTATACATGTCTGGTCACTTTTGTTCTGTTTTGCTAACCCTCCTCCAGGTAATGAGCATTTGTTTTTAATGAAGCTGGTGAAAAAAGCAATCCATGGAGTGGTGGATAATGTTATACAACATATAAGATTTTATGACATGTATATTTGTGTAGTCTAAACTGTCATAAACAAGAGATTATAGGTTATGGAGCGCGTTGTGTCCTGGTGCTGCAGAGACGAGAGCTGGGACACCGGAACGGAGGCTCTGATGTTGCAGGGTTGGTTTGTGTACACTCCATTCTCCGTGTAACAAGTTAGAAGTCATGTATGTGACCATCACAATTACTCTGAAGCTGGATAATTAAGGTCAATATTTAGCATAGCTACAGTAATTAGTTCCTCTTTAACTGTTAATATTTTTCATCTCCTTTCCAGTGTCCATGAAAAAACGCAGACAGATGCAAACCATCACAACAACAAAGATAATGGACTCATAAGGTTACCATGGTTCTATGATTATTGATTGTTTGATGATATTTGCATGCACCTGCTCAACCAATCACACTCATCCACTGCCTTTATCATGGAGATGAATATCATTTTCCATCCAAAATAGTTTCCAAATTAATAATGACAGGAGCAGAGGGAGAAGTGTGTTTACGTAGTATACAGGACCCTGCAGTCCAAGTAAAGAGATGTGGTGGTGGATGGACAGCTCAACCAGCCTCTGACTCTAATGCAATAAGAATGAAGTTTTCTAACCTGAGCTAAGTTCTTTAGGTGCAGTCGTTGTGTTTATTATGGTAACCAAGTTTCAAATCTCTCTCTCTCTCTCTCTCTTTCAATAGCTACAGGTCCATCTCAAAACATCAGAATATGATGGAAAAGTTAATTATTTCAGTAGTTCAATTCAAACAGTGAAACTCATTATTATATAATTTCATGTCTTTGTTTCTTTTAATTGTAATGTTTATGGTTTACATTGAATGAAAACCCAAATTCAGTAAATCAATAAAATGAGAATATAGTGAAAAGCTATTGTGACATAATGATGTCACACTCTAATCCGCTGATTAGGCAAACAAGCAAAGGTTTCCTGATCCTTTAAATGCTCTCTTAGTCTACAGCAGCTCCACTATCATGGCGAAGACTGCTGACCTCCATTATTCTACTTTATTGAGATGCACCTGTAATTCCCTCCTTCACAACAACTGTACAGGAGGTTAACCTATCTATGAGATACCCGGGTGATGTTACAGAGGTGATGTCCATCTTCTTTTACACTCTATGGAGAAGTCAAATGCATGTGCAGCTCAGTTGTTTCCTGCCCCCACTGGCCAACAAATGTAACACAAGTCTTCCACTGGACTTCTTAGGATCAATTAGCACAGGTGTGTATGACTGAATCAGGTGAGGAATATTATGTGAAAAGGTTCGGCCACACTGATGTTACACAATAACTGAAGAATCACACAATCCCAACAGAGGGGGTCAACATTCAGAATTATGTCATCCTGAGGTAGTAGACTCTCAGAATGTGTGTTTAAAGAATGTGTGTAAAGAGTGTGTTTGCTATGTGTCTGTCTATAATGTGTGGCTACAAGAAACAGCTCACAGTTTCATTAGGTGAAGGAGGGTGAGTGGACTCTGGTGTGGAGGAGATTTCCCTCTATGTCCTTATAAATGTTGTCAAGTGGTCAGCTATGACTCAATTGCCCCTGTGTGTGTGTGTGTGTGTGTGTGATTGGTTTCTGTTTTATGGACTGGTTGGCAGAGTGCTTGTAATCCATAGAAATAAATCTGCTTTATTTGACCTTAGTGTTAACTCCAATAAAATACACTTTACTGACACACACACACACACACAAACTAAAGGAGTGTGCAGTGAAGATATCATTGCTACTGTGTTAGAACCATTCTGAAAATAACATGTTGTGTTGAACTGTTTTAGCCCTGAAGACCCACAGAGACCTGAACCTGATCTGAGCTCTGATCATTTCTGACAATCATCTTGATGCTGTTTAATGCACTTCAGTCCAGCAGCACTCTGAGCTGACTATTTACTGTGACTTTAGTGCAGATGCAGACAGCTTATAAACAATTTATTACTAAACAGCTCTGTTTTCAACTGAGTGAGGATGATCAGCTCAAATGGCTTCAGATCTATTGCAGAAACATGCAGGATGTATTTTACTGGAACATTTTCATCCATCTGCATGTTTCTGCTGAAGGAAATCAAATGTACACTGATAAAATATATGTATATATATATATACATACATATATGAAAAAAAATTGCATATTTTTGTATGATTTATTTATGTAAATCAAGTGAGATTAATCTTTGTTTAAACTACTCATTTGTTTTTTGTACATGAAAAAAGTAATATGAATTTCATTTTGTTGTTTAGATTCAACAAAGTAAGTCTTCATATATGAGACAAACAACATACACTGACGTTCTTGTGTTATGGGCACTTTTAGAGTACATGTTTTTGGATCATGTGAGGAAGCTGGAGTACCCACAGGAAACACAGGGAGAACATGCAAACATGCAAACTCCCACCATGGCTTGGAGATCAAACCCCATTGTTCTTGCTGGGAAACGAGCAATTAATTTTATTAACTTCATTAATGGCTGATGGGTGGTATGGTGTCTGGTGCTGAATGGAAAAGAGTACAGATAACAAGGTCTTTTGGTTGAGATTATGAGCATAAG
This sequence comes from Caranx melampygus, assembly GCA_019059645.1. Taxonomy (NCBI): domain Eukaryota; kingdom Metazoa; phylum Chordata; class Actinopteri; order Carangiformes; family Carangidae; genus Caranx; species Caranx melampygus. Next base: position 894,548 of record JAFELL010000384.1, read on the forward strand.
AAGATTACATTACATGACTTTATTATTTTTATTGAGAAAAAATTCTTAAATATTCTTATTTGTGTAAACATACAAACTTGAAATTTTATTCTTAAAATCCACAAATTCAAATTATGTTAAATTTACTTCACATCCAATTTATTTTTTTCAGTGTATATATTAATTAAAATCTAAAGACATTTACACACATCTTTTTCTTATGCACATTTTTACATGAGTTTTACACATAGAATTACATGTACATATGAAGGGTTTTTATTGTTTGTTTTCAAATAATCAAAACCCTAGAAAGCAAAAATAAACTTCTGGTCCAACATATGTCTGGGTCCTTGGTTTGAACGTGGCCCATAGACTTCCACGTATGGACAGAGTCTGTCTGTTATCCCTCAGTATTGACTCATTCCCTGCGTGTACACGGTTCATCCAGATGGTGAAGCAGTATCACACAGTCCTCTTGTGTCCTCACTGAGCCAGAAGGAAGGCAGGATTCATTCTGCTGAGTGAGATGTGACCTTTACAAATGAGCAGCAGATCAATATTTATAAACTATCATGCTATCATAACTGATTGGCTGATGGCAGCCAATCAGTTGAGTCAGTGAGGTTGTTATGTGAGTGTTTTGTGAACGAATTCTGGTTTAGGACATATCAATATACACCCACTGCTTTTTTAGGCTGAATCTGCTCATGAAATATCTCTGTGGTTAGTCTGGAGGGAGGAGACTTGAGGGTTCTGGCTGATGATCCCCTCAGCTTAAAACCTCATGTTGAGGACATAGAGAACAAGCTGATTTTTCCTGTCCAATCATGATGTACATGATGTCTCATCATAACACCTTGGTGCAACATCTTCAAATTTGGCACAAACATTCTCTTCTCAAAAATAAACTGATCAAAAAAGGTCAAAGTTCAGGATGACCTCACAAAACACTTTTGAGCCAGTACTCTGGCGAGCAATTGTGGCAAAATTTCACACAAATGGTTCAATTTTTATGACTGAATTAACTCCCTGAAGGAGGGGGGGAGAGGTGGTCTGCAGAGTAGGCCGATCCCAGCTCACACACTGACATTCACACTTACAGTCAGTATTTCATCTCATCTGAAGGTTTGCAAAATAATTTGTTTCTTTTTCTAGTTAGAGTAAACATCCACTGCTATACTGATGGGACACACATTGTTTTCTAAATGTATTCTATATATACATACATGTATGTACATATACATTCTATAATAAAAGCTTCAGGTCTGAACTGATCACATCAGATATATAAACTGTGAAGTTTGAGCTCATTTCAGCTCATTCTTACTGCAGTTACATTAAACACACACAGGGAGAGAGAGAGGGAGAAAGAGAGAGTCACTGAGCTGTGACTTCCACCAATAAAAACTCATCTGGCTCCACTGCATCACCCTAACCTCAGGGTCACCACAGGGCCAAACACCCTGCCACACACATATACACAAACACACACAAAAAAAAACTTCATACATAAGATGATAAAGGTGACATTTTAGGAAAATATAAAGCTCCTCATGTGTGTCTGCTTCTTTTACAGATTTATGTTCATAGTAATGAAGGAACATGACACCACTCACTTCTCATTGAAGACAGTTAACCTCAGAGGACTAAGATCCACCAGGCTGTGGTTGACTATATCAGTGGAATGATGAAGATAATGAAGGGCTGTGTCCTCTAGGTGCTAATAAAGCTAGTCTCAATTAATGACTAAAGCATGCAAGCATAGGCCTCAAACGATCTGAATCATGTGGCAAGAACAAGTTGCTTCACACCAACCAAGACATCTGAATTTGATATAAAAGTAAGAAGAGACAAACACAGAGAGAAAGAGACAGAAGGTCGGAAACAGACAGGTAGATACAGAGAGACAGTAGAGATGAAGAGAGAGAGAGATAAAGAAGGAGTCATACAGGGTGAGAGAGACAGTGAAGTAGAGACAATCAGAAACACAGACACAGAGAGAGACAGGCACTCAGAGACACAGACAGCAGAGAGAGAGTCAGTGACACAGACAGACACAGAAAGAGACATTACTAGACAGGCAGAGAGAGAGAGAGAGAGAGAGAGGGAAAGAGAGAGAGAGAGAGAGAGAGGCAGTGGAGTGTAATGATTCCAGATGAGCTGAGTGGTCTGTGCCTGACAACTGAAATGAACAGGAATCAATAGTGAAAGCGTCTGTCTGCAGCAGATAAGACATACACACACAATGTTGACTATTAAAGACGACAGCTTGAGATATTACACTATTAGTTATGCTATTTTAATCAGCTATCATATTTAATTAATTCTTCAGGTCAGATGTTATCTGAGTGTTGAACTGTGGATATGTATTGTGGTGGGACTGTGTGTGTGTGTGTGGGTGGGTGGGTCAAGTGTGTGAGTGGAGGATGGGGATCTATTACTCCTGTAATGGGGAAGAGGAGGGGGCTAATCTAAAACACCTTGAAAAGACACAAAACAGACAGCACTGGGAGGCAGAGACATGAAAACAGCCCGAGAGGAAATAATTACTTCAACTTCCAGCTAAACATCTGATCAAAAAATGATTCTTCCTCTGTTATTTTTGCATTTTTCTAAAGTGATTTTGTTGTGGTATGCACCAAACATATTCACTTCTTCTGTAGAATCATCTCTGTAGTACAATACTTTTATTTCACCTGTTTGTTTGGTTGTCCTACATCTGGATCTTGGTCATGTTTGGATTGAAACACATTTAGATTAATCATGTAATTCTACACATTTAAAAAGAATGAACAAGGACCATGTGCTCTCATGAGATATCTGGCGTCAGTATTTTTACATGTAGAACATTTACTGTATAAAAACGATGTTTTGACTGTGAGACACTGGATCATATAGAGATCATTGTCCTTAGCTATAGCTGTATGACACGTGTTGATGCATCATATCACTCATAATCATGTGATACTGTGAGCTTATAGTGTAACTGTAACAAAGTAGATATCTATGATCTGAAAGACGATCATGGACCCACCTATAAATTGATTATTTTTTTAATTAAATATGAATGGAGCCATAATAAAAAAAAAAAGACAGACAAACAAAGTAATGATAATAATAATAATAATAACAACAACAACAATAATAATAATAACAACAACAACAACAACAACAACAATAATAATAATAATAATAATAATAATAAAAGGCATGACTTCAGAGGAGGACTGTGTGCCGGCACAGGCAGGCTGAGGTGTGATGAAGGCCTCTGTATCATCATCACCTCCTCTGACTAGCCACCGCTGAGACATCGGGCAGCTCAAGCTGCTAATTATAGTAATTATGATTCATTACTGGCTGAGATTAATTTAATAAAGAGGAGGTTGAGCAGAGCTCGTTAACCTTCATTAGAATAATTATAGACACAAAACACACACGCTCAGTTTTACACGCACACCCGCACTCAGGGAGAGGGAGAGGCTGCTGGCATGTGTGGGAACTGGAACTGTCACTGTGTGTGTGTGTGTGTGTGTGTGTGTGTATTTTTCTATTTTATTTAATACATACTCTGTGTGTGATGATCATAATTACTGTCCTCACCATGTATTATCATTCCACTACTATTATTATTAATATTATTATTATTATAGCTTCAAAATGCTGCACATTAAATGTCTTTAATTCCTCTGTAATAATGAGGATTTGCACAGGTCATTGTTACAGTGTAGTCTTCATTTTAATCATTTTAATACAGGGTAGTAGACCACCCAGGTGGACCCGGACGGCCCGCCTGAGCCTTAGCGGCGGACAGAGCCATCCCCTAATAACACTAGCCCCCCCCCCCCCCCCGTCTTCTTGTCTCTCTGTGTGTTTTGGTTCTGCTTTATAGTTTCTTCCACTTCTTAGAACGTTAATATTTCCCAAGGTGAAAATGCTGCTGCGATATTCAATAAAGTTAATACACTGAATGTTTTAAAATAATAAAACCCATAAAGTCTCCAAGCAGACACAGGAAGTAGATCAAAGGGCTGGTAATGGCCTCTTCTCTCTGATTGGCTAATCATGTCTCATTGTTTCAGTCATTATTTTGCTCAACTTTTAATTTCGCCCCCCTAAGGATCATTGAGCAAAGCAATTACATGGAGCTGACCTTGTGTATCAGGCCGGGAGGAGGACAGGGGAGATGTCCCGCGCCTCTCTCTCTTTCTCATTTCTTTCACAACAATATAAAAAGTGGCGTCAGAGCCTCGTCACCGCCCCTCTGCTCTGCACCCCACAATGAGACTCAACTGAATATTAAGTTCCAGCATTAGAATAAACACGTCATGTGTTAAATCAAAATCCAATTCTGTGGTCTATTATTTTCTGGCATAGTAATGACTGCCAAGGATTAGGAATCAATATTTCACTGCAGCGGGGACATTACCGGCTTTATTCAGCCCGTAATTGAGTTTTGAGGAGGGGCCCTGCCCTGGAATCTGCATCCGAGATAAGAGCCCTATTCATGTGGATGCACCGGCTCCTCGTCAGGTCCAGCGCGGGGCGGCAGCTAAACTCCGAAGTCAGAGCCCCGGGCAGCTGCGACCCTCCACCCGCTGCCCCCGAGTCTAGTGCCCGCTGCCTCCGACCCGCTGGCGGTCCACCTGCGCTGACCAGCTGTGACACGTGCACAAACACGTCCTAAACTGGCGCCAGCTAGCGCGCGCCTCACACGCTCTCTACTATCTGTTTCTTCACATGCTCAGAGCGCGAGTTGGCCCAGACCGCACCGTGCTGTGCGCGCACCCCAAGATAATAGACTATTAGTGGAAGTGGGATTAATTTGTAGCCAATTACAAGCTGTATAGTTGAATAGGAACGCATAAATAAGGAGGGACACACGCAGGAGGGACACACACACACACACACACACACACACACAGGAGGGACACACACACACACACACACACACACAGGAGGGACACACGCGCGCGCGTGTGTGTGATAGAGGGTCCTAGAGGGGCCGCCTAAAGACCAAAAAAGGAGTTTAGAGCTGCAGGAGCTGAAGGAGCGAGAGAGAGAGAGAGAGAGAGAGAGAGAGAGAGAGAGAGAGAGAGAGATGGTTTACCCATTACCCAGAGATCCGTTCCATCCCGCCTTTAGCTCCTGTCAGACTCCAGAGCGCGCACCCACCGGTGAGCAGACAGAGCGCGCAGGGCTCAGAGCGCGGTATATGTGTGTCACCACGGGACAGACGCGCCGCCACGCAGACGCACGGTTGATCACGGCAGACGCTGACGCGGTGGATGCCGGGGATGAACCGGAGACAAGTTTAAACTTTTAACAGGACCGCGTCCGGAATCCAGTTCGACCCGCATCAGTCCAGACTCTGACCGATGGGAAACTTGAAGGGGTTGATCACCTGACCCCCCTGGATGCTGACCGGCCCGTGCTGTCGAGTTCTGTCTCTGTAACACGCGCCAGGCGGAAACTTTTCTGTTCACACGGCTCCTGCTTTTTAATCCGGATCCTCGCTTTATGGGAAGGAGCGAGTGAAGTGATGAACCGGGACAGAGCGGTACCGGGGCCTGGAACGGACGGGGTCCAGACGGTGATATGCCGGGACAGAGCCGTAGCAGGGCCCGTGGCTGATACGACCCAGTCTGTGATGAGCCGGGACAGAGCAATACCGGCGCCGGACGGAGATGGGATCCAGACCGTGGTAGGCCCGGACAACGGGGACCTGCTGGACGGAGTTGCAGCCGGAGAGAAGCGGCTCTTCTCTAACGCGGTGGCCACAGGCAGAGATGCTCAGCCCACGGAGAACCACACAGAACCTCCGACGAACCCGGCGCTAGCGCCGCCACAGCAGGTAGAGTCACGAGACTAAGTTGGAGGGGTTCTTCCTGTGAGCGCGAGGCTGCTGATGAACCAAAACAAGAGCAGGTGTAAAGCCCCCCCCCCCCCCCCCCCCCAAAAAAAAAAAAAAGATGACAAAGAACCAGAATCACAGGCCCGCTCTGAGTAGGGGAAGTGAATTTACAGAGGAAGAGCTGGATGATGGTATTTGGTAGTTTGTTGTCATGTAATTTGTGCCGCGGCCTGGGGTTGGCCCGGTGACGGCCCGGTGTTGGCCCGGTGACGGCCCGTGTTGAGCAGAGAGAGAAACAGCTGTTTATTTGTTCCTGCGCTGTCAATCAACGAGCTCAGAGTCGAACTTTATACGACAGAAAACAGGAGGATTCCAGTTTGACACTGAACTCATTTAATCTGACCTGTAAATAATCTGATGTGACATTTTCTTTTAAATGAAATCACGATTATTTGAAGGAACATTCAGTGAAGTTTTAGCTCAGAAGACTCGGTGTCAATTGAAAAGCAAACCGAGTGTTATGGTCCTCAGCGATGATTAAAAAGTATAAATCAGCTTTATTATGTCTCCAGTAAAAGAGCACGTGCGTTCATCTCAACAGAAACGGCGGAGGGGCCGCTCTGCTAATGGGTCCGTGGCCCCGGATTATTCGCAGACAGAATTTTTCCGTGGAGAGTGTGGGATTATTCCTGTGGAGTCGCTCCACAGCGGCCTCATCAATACACGAACGATCCTATCAGCTGCCTCTCTGAACCTTTATCTGCTCCACACACCGGGACCACCGACACCTCTGCTCCACATAAATCTGAAGGACACTCAGTGACCGGGTCACACAGATATGAGTGGGAGGGATTTATGGAAACATAAATTTGTGTTTTGTAACGTTTAAAAACATCGTTCAGCAGAAATCCTATAAACAGGAAAGTAGTTCACTTCCTCCTTGTCTCAGCTGACGAGTGTAAATAAAGACAATCATGCAGAAGCGATTCATATGAACACAGCTGCTGTGTGTGTGTATGTGTGTGTGTGTGTGTGTGTCAAGGAAACACTTGTATGTCCGTGTTTTATTATTATTATTATTATTATTATTATTATTATTGTTGTTGTTGTTGTTGTTGTTGTTGTTAGACTATTATTAGATTAGTAGAAATTACTTCAACGAAAAATAATATCATCATAATAATGATAAAATGAGAAGAAGAAGAAAGAGCATATTACATGCTGATACAGATAATAATAAATAGTGATGAATAAATAAAGGCCATGACTCAGAGACTGGAGGATCCTCAGCCTGTTTAACTGACTGCTGAGTGTAAACTATTATTATTGTTGAATAATAATAATAACAACAACAACAACAACACCAATAATAATAATAATAATAATAATAATAATAAATAATAACATAATAAATAATAACAAGAATAATAATAATAATAATAATAATAATAATAACCAATAATTGATGAGTTCCGGTGTGTCGTTTGTCAGGGCCCCACCGGGCACCGGACCACGTCATTCTCCGTGCTGGACATCTTGGATCCCAACAAGTTTACAAGCAACCGGCGACTCCAGCATCAGCAGCAGCACGCGGCCCACCGGGGAGAGCGCGAGCTGAGTGGGTACGGAGCAGAGAACCGGAGAGGAGGCGGAGGGGAGCGGGAGCCCGGCCTGGAGCCCAGCAAAGGGTGCTACGGTGCGGAAGAATACCCGATCAGTAAGTGTACCACCGCCGGTTCACGGTGCTCCGCTGTGTGCTCGTACTGATTGAACCACTCTCCGGTTTCCTGTCTGGCCCCATGTCTTTACCGACAGACGTACATTTCACTTTTATTTTCAAATGTGTGTGTCACCAGACCTCTGTGTTTGTAAAATGTAGGGAACTTCCCCTCAATCAACCGCAAGTCATTCAAAACCAAGGCACGTTTTCCTCTAAAACACTGCTTTGGTTGAAGTGGTTTCCGCTCACACTGACCTGGACTGTGTTCTCATGGTTCGTTGTTGACTGGTGTTTTTGCATTTGGCCTCGTAAATCCTGCTTTGATGACGAAACATAATTTTGCTGTTTTCTGGAGGATTTCAAAATCCCGTCCTGTCAGTGCGCGCGCGCGCGTGCGTGTGTGTGAGGAAGATGATGTAAATCGCGGCCTTCAGCTGAAGCTGAAAAGAGGTGCGATATAATTGGCAAGGGTGCACGCTCCTGTGTGATCGGTACTATTGCTCAACTAAGTGTGTGTGTGTGTGTGTGTGTGTGAGGAAGAGAGAGAGAGACAGAGAGAGAAAGAGAGAGAGACCCATTAAACCTGTTTCCTGTTTAATGAAGGTCTTGTTTTTTCTTATTTCTTCACCTATTTCAAAATAAAATCCTGTGTGAGCTTCAGCTCTGGTTATTATTATTATTATTATTATTATTATTATTATTATTATTGTTGTTGTTGTTGTTGTTACTATTTTCAATAAAAAGAAGTAAAAATGCGGAGCAGAATAATCATCTCATATTTGGTACAGTGAGAAACAGACACGTATCTGAAGCAGTGCCTCCTGTTTGTCCAACACGTGTTGCAGTCTCGGGCTGTGGGAAGAAGACTTTAAATGCTGTAAAAACCTGGATCAGCTCCGTGTTTACTTCTGTGTAAAATAACAGAATATATATTCTATATATCACAGCAGCATTTTAAGGCTAATAACAACGTTTAAGTGCAAGTTTGACCAGTAAATCAGAAGGGACATGTTTGAGCGGATAGGGTTCAGGAGCAGACAGGCTTCACCTGTCGGCTCACACGCTGCCCGCTCCGCTGACTGAGTGAACGCAGCGCCGTGTTGTCCTGTTGAAAGCGGTTCCTCTGAGCTCAGATGCTTCACCGTGTCCGTCCGACGTTCATGTTAAAAACGAGTTAAACCAGTTTAAAAGAAAGAAATATATTTTTATTTTTACGATCTTTTTTTATTTTCCATATTTCACCTCAGTATTATGGTTTCAGACAGCAGCGCGCTGCAGCTTCACGCTCACTGGGCCCAAAGCCCAATTATTATTTCAATTAGTGTATTTATAAAAAAAAAAAAAAAAAGTTTTTATGAATGTTTTCCTTTTATTTTATTTTTTTTCTAAAATGAAGTTTTAATCTCACCCCTCTTTCAGGTGGTTAAAGAGTCAGGACTAAACGCTGCGCTGCTGGATCCATTCACTCATTTCACCCACTCCTTGTAATTTACAGTCTTCTTTTTTTTCTTTTCTTTTGCATGTATTTATTTTTGTTCTTAATTATTAATAAATGAATTGGGTATATGAGGCAGATTGTGGCCTGCTGGCTCTCAGAAGCCTCTGCAGGCCCCAGCATCAACTGTGTGTTAATTACTGTGTGTTAATTTGATTCATTCTAACTGTAGATTTAAATGTCTTTTTGTTTCCATGGTGAGCCCATGGTGTGGAACTTGGCTCAGTGGTTGGAGGGACTGAGGGCACTCACTTTTCAGAGCTCCTGTGTGTGACCTGCTCTGTGTTGTGTGTTTTCAGAGGAAGGCTTTGTGTACAGAAGTTCAGAGGAGGATGACTACCACAGACCTGGGACTCCAGAGTCAGACACTCCAGATGGCCCATACAGCAGCGAGGAGAGCAGCTCGGCCCTGCCCAGCAACGGAGAGAGGGACCTCGGCCAGGACCCTTCCAGAGATACCAAGAGCCCAGGAGGAGGGCCCGCAGGACAGATCTCCAACGTCCAGACCAACGGGGCCCAGGTTACCAAGCCCAAGAGAAAGCGTTCAGGCTCAGACTCCAAGTCAGGGAAGCCACGTAGGGCCCGGACTGCCTTCACCTATGAGCAGCTGGTGGCACTGGAGAACAAGTTCAAGTCCACACGCTACCTGTCAGTGTGTGAGCGCCTCAACCTGGCCCTGTCACTTTCCCTCACTGAGACCCAGGTCAAGATCTGGTTCCAGAACCGCCGGACCAAGTGGAAGAAACAAAACCCTGGTGCTGACACCTCTGCCCCCACTGGTGCAGGAGGAGGGGGTACAGGGGGCACAGGTGGAGGAGCAGGAGGTTTGGGGAGCCTCAGCCCTCTCAGTCCCTCCCCTCCAGTCAGCGGGCACCTGGCCATGCATGCTGGCTACACCGGGCACCACCACCCCCCCACTGGCAGCCTGGTCCAGCTGCCTTTCCTCACAGCTAGCCACGTCCTGTCCCCCTTCATGCTGGGGACACAGAGCTATGCTGCCCCCGCCTTCTACAGCACACACCTGTAGACACACATACCCACACACTCAGAGTGGAAGGACCCCCCCCCCACCCCCACCCCTCCTCAGAGACAGACAGCTCTGCTCTTTTTACTAACAATATTTGGAGGCTTTAATTTGAATGGATTATTTTGATAGAATGTGAATATGAACAGAACCTGTACATAAATCTACTTGTAGCTCCTCTGAATGCTGTTTTAAACTATGTACTAGATGGATAGCTGATTTCTTTGTTTTTGAAAAAGTCTGTATGAATATTGAATGTTTATTTATGACTTAAGGAATGGCTTGAACTATTGTCAGTACTGTGTATCTCCAGCTGTGGTTGTTTTCATTTGGACTTCTGTTATTTATTGAATTTGTTGACAGTTTCCAGAAAAACCCCTTGGATGTACTGAATCCTCAGATCAACATGATATTGTCTTTGATATTAAAACAATGAGAATTAAACAATGAAACAACCCAGTGAGCTTATTTCAGTCACAATAACCTGGAGTGACTTTGGCGATGAGGTTTTTGTCTCATTTCTGCAGTCAGAGTGAATTCTGTGATACACGTCACCAAAGCTTTGTGCACCATATTTTCCTCTTGGTTTTAGTATAAGTGTTGATTCATAAGAAAATATATTTTAAGAACCAAAAATGATCTCAGTGTATGTTCCACCTCCTCTCTCAGGCCTCTCTCTGGAGTTCTTGTGGAAACAGGGCTGTGAGCCATCCTGAGTGTTTCAATAATAATAATTAAAAAAAAAAAAAAAAATCAGAGGAATGTGGAATGTGTGGACTGAGGCTTTGATACTTTCACACTATCAACACAGAACCTAAAGCTGTTTTATAGTCACACTACATATAAGTGTATGTTTACACACCTGAACCATGAGTGTTTATGATATGAAATTAAGAGACTCCACTCTGTTTGATGTGGCAGCAGCAGTGGAGACTGGAGACTGAGGCTACTTTACAGATCAGTCACAATATTTATTTGAATGGAAGAATTTGATCAGTTTTGTTACAATAAGTATAGTATTCTGACAATACTATACTATTCTTAAGTAAAATTTATCCCCCCAAAATTACGGAGATTTGTTTTGAACGTAGCACAATTTCTGTATTTTATTTATTTATATTTTTGAGCTCTTATTGTAGGATGTGTTCTGATATGGGAATAAATAGCTAAATGTATTTTATATTTAGAAGTAAAAATGTTGCAACCATCCACAATCCCCCTGATAATGCTGTCAGAGCATAAATTGGACCCACAGAGGACTCGTCTTCCTCCACATCGGTGTCAGGATGAATGAAATAGATCATCTCACATTATCAGAGAGTGAACATGCAAAGTCTAGCTGTCAGTATCAGTTGAGACAAGAGTTAATTATTTTTAACTCATTTCAGCCAAGTGTTGTGAAATACATTTTCAGTTCAATGTCAATTCCAGTGAGACACAGCAGCTACTTACATATTTCATTTATAAACCAGAAGGACCGTGAACTGGTCTAACCTCAGTCTGTATTGAGCCCAAAGCTCCACATCATCATCATGGCACTGACACATTCATGTCTGATGTTGTTTATTGCAGTGTTTTACACGTGAGAGAAACATGAAAGCTCTTCTCCAATCCTTGATTCACCAGAAATGTTGTCAGAAAACCATTACAGCAACAGCAAACCAACACCTCTCGGGCTGTCTCCTGCCTGACTGTGGAAACCTCAGCTTCACAGTCAGGTGAGACAGTTTCAGTACAACTGACAACTGGATCAAACCACCATTTGTTATGTTGCAGTTTTATGTTTAATAGAAAAAAATCATTTTTTGTCCTCATCAGTCTGCACTCACGACCCAATCATGACGGCACACACCCAGAATTTTAGACATTTTTTCAAAATGTCTAAAAATAAAATGAATTAAAAAAGACTAACTGAAATATCACCTGAACATAAGTTTTCAGACGCTTTGCTGTGACACTCCTGTAGGTCATTCAGGTGCTGTCAATTTCTTTTATTCATCTGTGAGATGGTTTTACACCTTCACTTGAGTCCGGCTGTGTTGAATTCAATAGTTTGGACATGATTTGTCTAAATAAGGCCTTACAGCTCATCTGCATATGAGAGTAAAATGAGATCCATGAGGTTGAAGGAACTGCCTGAAGAGCTCAGAGACAGAATTGTAGCAAAGCACAGATCTGGACAGGGCTGCAAAAAAAATCAGCTGCAAAAATCTTATTGTTTCTAAGAGCAAAGTGGCCTCCATCATTCTCACATGGAAGATGTTTGGGTCAACCAGGACTCTTCCTAGAGCTGGCCGTCCAAACTGAACAGTTGGGGGAGAAGAGCATTGGTCAGAGAGGTAACCAAGAACTAAAAGATCATAATTGCTGAGCTCCAGAGATCCTGTGTGGCAATAGGAGAAAGTTCCAGAAGGTCAACCAGTGCTGCAGCCCTCCACCAATCTGGGCTAGATGGCAGAGTGGCCTGATGAGAGCTCCATGAAGCCTCTCCTCAGAATGTTCTGAAAGCTAGTTGAGAGTGCCCTGACGAAAGCCTCTGTGCTAAACACATGAAAGCCTGCATAGAGTTTGCAAACCATCACCACCTAAAAGCTGTGAGTAACTCTATACAGCCTTTCATGTGTCTAGCACTGAGGCTTTCGTCAGGCAACTCTCAACTAGCTTTCAGAACATTGGGTAAAAAACAGAAAACTGGAGGGAGCAGTCAACAATTTGTAGTGTCACTGTATTTGAAGAGCTGAAAACAGATTTTTAAAAAGGTTGCAGAAAGTGGGTTGACAGTAGATGGAGGATTTGAACTTATGCACAGCAACCTCAACTAATGCAGAATCCAGGAGCAGAAGAAGACATGCTGTAAGTTCTATACATAGGATAATGTATCTTTGCCAAGACTTAGAGATGGTGATTTATTGATAAGTGCACCTTGTAGTATAAAGTAGAGTTCTTTTTAACAGATGCTGTTTTGCTTTCAGGTGTTGCCTGTTAAAGACATCAGAGGATTTTGGTGCGGACAATACCAGAACAGACACAGATTTAACAGTATTAGTTCCAATACAGTGGCATTCAAAAGTTTGGGCACCCCTGGTCAAAATTCCTGTTAATGTGAACAGTTAAGCAAATGGAAGATGAAATGATCTCCAAAAGGCATGAAGTTACAGATGACACATTCCTTTTACATTTTAAACAATATAATTTTTTTTCATTTTCAAAATGACAGAAAAGTAGCAAAGGTTCGGGCACCTTGCATTGTTAGTACCTACGGGGGCTACCCCCCCCTTTGGAAACCATCACAGTGTGTAAATGGTAAATCGCTTGGTCAAAGTTATCTGAGAGCTCAAGTCTGTGAAGTCTGTGTCAAGTGTTTTCACACCGCATTCCCCATGAGCCTCCGCACGCACGGTAGCAAACTGGTCGCAAAGAGCGAGCTAGCCAGAGCGAGCCGTGGGAGTTTTGAAGACAGAACCATAGAGCTTTGACCGAACGATGGCCACCGACGAGGTCATTACACAGACAGGTTTTACTATTAGTAACGTTTTCACAATCTGTAATGCGCGGAGCCGGTTGCCGTAAATCGCTCTGTCTTCCGGCGGAAATGCTGGGTGGGTCGACCACTAAAGAATAATATCAAAATAACTACAAAGGTAAAACGATAAATTTATCGACAGTGGACACATAAACAAGTGTGACTCTTTTATAACCAAAAGCAAACTCTTCGGGGATCTGTAATATATTGAAAAAGATTTTGGAGATCATTTCTTCTTCCACTTCTCCCACTTCCACTCACATTTAAGAAATTTTGACCAGGTTGCCCAAACTTCTGCATGCCACCGCATTTTTTCATGTAGCCTTAATGAGCCACATTTCACTTACTCAAAGTACTCACATGATGCACATGTATGTGTGTACGAAAAAAATAGGAAAGGACTGAATTTACTTCTGGAACAAATCTCTGATGCTGATTTACAGTCACGCATCATGTCTTTATCCCAAAAACATTAAAAATTACAATCACAAAAATCAAATCACATATAAACAATGAATTCAACCAGACAACAAGAGAAAAGGAGCAGAAATCGAGGTAGTCATTAAAATGAAAAGTGGAGAAATACAAAGGGTATGACACTGAACCGTGTGGACTATACATTAGACTAGAAGAAAGGTCTTTTTAGTTTAGGCATTAACAGAGTGTGAGGAGCTGCCCATGAAAGATCTCTAAATCATCATCTCTCAGCTCACATTTGATCAATAATCAATGAATCAGTCTAGTTTTTTTTCAAAAGTTTAAAGCAAATCATCAAACAGGTCAAATCAGTCAGCTGCATTTAGTGCTCACACCTCATGTTGTCAGTTACAACAGTCAGATTTATGTGGTGACACAAAGCAACAGTATGAATCCTGCTCTCAGTCCATGTCTCGTTCACAGTCCACTGGTGAGCTCAGGTCAGTTCAGCGCGTAGTTGAACTGGTTGGAGAACTTGTCGTGTTTCCTTCTGTCAGCTTTACTCATCACCTGAGCCACTCTGCGCATGGTGCTCCTGGAGAGGGACACACACACAGAAAAACAGCATGAGTGTTCCACACTTACACAAACCGCAAAAACTGAAAGGCAGCTGCTGGACTCCTCATCAACAGGATGAACTCTTCTAAACATTGCTGCTGCGTCATGAGACAATGAACGTACTTGTTGAAGACTTTCTTCTCCAGCCTGGAGCGGGACGTATTGGAGCTCTGTTTGAGGTCACTAAGGTTGGGGAACTTCTTCTTCTTCCCTTTCCCTTTTTTACGCACTCTGTCAGAGCCCAGGTTCTCTCCTGTCGCTGCCTCAATGTCTCGCATCAGCTCTGCATCACGCCAGTCTGCCACATACAGCAAAGACATCACCTACAGCTTGTTACGATACTTGTTTCTGTTAACATGATACACAATCAAAAGAACCGTTGAAAAGGAAACTTTGAGAAGACTTGATTAAGACAAGATATATATCAAGGACACTAACAGATATACATGTGGCTGCTGTGGCTCAGGAGGTGGATCAACATAATGATAGTATGATTCACTGATGTTTTTAATACACAGATGGAGTCTGTGGCATTACTTGCTGTCTTATTGGGTTTCATCTATGATCCTGTTTTTTTGCTCTTATCAACCTCTCACCACCTTTTACACTATAAACCACATACACTCAGCTCTGTCTCACACAGAGGTCTGCAGTTCAGTATTTGGAGGACTGGAGGATCCAGGGAGTGGATGACCTGTTCCACTTCCTGATCCACATACATACACACACACAGATCAGCATTTAGACAGCTATTTAAGCTGTGATGTACTGAATATCAGCAAGGCAGTGGTTCAGCCGTTGGCACAACAGTGTAAGTTCTCCATGAACAATAATAGACAGCAATATTTTATATCTATTTATCTGTAGCACTCTGTTTTCCTACACATTTCTCAGACTCCAGAGCTCCACCCCTCTGCACCAACCTCCACATGCATCACCTCCTTTCCCCTGCTGTTAAACCAGCCTTCACTCCCTAACCAGTTTGCAGTACTCCCATTATGCTGGTCTGCTCTCCCTGCTTTTCCTGTATATGACCCAGCCTGCCCACCAGAAGCTTCCTTCACCAGAATTCATCTTGAATTTCCTTTGGGATCAATAAACTCTCTCTAAGTCTAACAGCCCCTCTGGACCGAACTACCCCATATTCCATGTTGTAAATTGTCTTCTTGTCTGTATACAACATCTATTGCACGTCTGCCCATCCTGGGTGAGGGATCCCTCCTCTGTTGCTCACCCTGAGGTTTCTCCATTTTTCCCTGTTAAAGGGTTTTCTTGGGAGTTTTTCCTCAGTCGATGTGAGGGTCTAAGGGCAGAGGATGTTGTCATGATGCTGTGTAAAGCCCTTTGAGACAAACTGTTTGTAAAAACGGGCTATACTAATAAAATTGCCTTTTCTTGCCTTGGAATGTGAACTGTAATATTGTCAAGCTAAACTCTACTGTTCTCTCATCATCTCTTTTCTGTCCTGCTGACTTTCTGCTGTTATAGTGTTATTGCAACATTCATGTCAGACTGCTGTATAAATTAAGTTATTGTTGTTGAAATTTGCCGCAACCTCTAGGCCACTGTACGAGTGTTCATGTCCAGGTTCACATTAAAGTGATCCTGTCTGTGTGCTGCAGTTACACACTTGAACCTTCACAAGCAAAATAGTAAATGCAGCTGATTACATACACAGTGCTACAGAGTATGAGGAGTAAACACTGTGTTGCACAGACTCATCTGAATCCACTTCTGCTGTGAAATGAAAAGCGTGATGCCATATTACTTTGTGTGATAAAGTAAAAGTGTGTGTAATGTGGAGTAATGATGAAACTGACTAAACGGACATACACTCTGCTTAATGACGTGCCGAGGGGGAATTAGTGATAAAGCTGCAGTAATGCAAAGTAATTACACTGTGATGGTGACGGGACTGAAGTCTCTGTCAAAACACTGACCCTTGCTTTGTGTGTGTGTGAGAGGTTATTAATAAGCCGGGCTGACCCTGGGTCTGACTGGACCTTCAACTATCCCCCATTACACACACAGGCAGAGCGGCAGTAATTGAAAAGCAGCTGGTGTATTTAGGAGAATCATTCCTGCTAAAAGAAGAGCAGCTGCATTTACATCGCGTGTGTGTGTATGTGTGTCTATTACTTTGTTGTTGTGATCTTAGGAGTTTGAAAAAGAAAACAAGAAAAGATGAAAGAAAAGGAAAAAAAGAGAAAGGTAGAGAGAGAAAGAGAGAGAGAAATGGTCTTCTGAATTTAATCTGCAGCAGCAGGGCTCTCCTCTCTGTCAACACCTCTTAGCCCCTCCAGCTGGGGTCTGTGTATGCCTGTGTGTGTGACTGTGTTTTTGTCTGCACACACATCCAGGCCACACACACACATCCACGAAGGCAACTAGGGCTTTTGGTTTGTTCAGATGTCTCTCAGCTTTGTATCACTAAGCGCAGGGTGTGTGTCAGAGAAGCAAAATGTAGTGCATCTCTGTCAGTGAGCCTATGCTGCATAAACTCTAAGACAAACCAGCAGACACTAAGAGCGTCAATCCTGTCAGAGAGCAACACATCCACACAGTGGGCACACAGTGGTCCAACAGTGTTCTCACACAGTGTCCACACACAGTGTACAGCATTCAAACAGTGTCCACTGTGCTGCAGGTTGTGACCTCAGAGCTGGGTGGTTCACTGAAAGAGTGTCAAACCAACATCTAGACCCTCTCACTCACTTCATCTTGCTCATGTCTATTTGCTATGGTTTTATTAGAAGACATTATGTCTTTTGTTCTTTGCTTTAGTTCTGCATTTACTTTCTCACAGTTAAGCTCCCATGTCTCTTTCTTTGCTGGAATTTAGGTATTTGTATTCAACAAATATCTAGTCTCCATCGGATCAAATTTCATTTTGCACTTGTGGCCATGCTGCCAAACTCTCCAAATCATTACACAACACTCTCATTTAAATACAGCTGTCTGCACCTGCTGTCATTTGTGCAATTACTTGTAGTAGATCACCCACAAAACACACAAAAGGTTACCATTAGCATGGAATTTAATGCCCTTTATTTGCCAGGCCATAGAAATATTATAACCATCATATACCCTGAATGTCTAGTAAAACTAAAAGACTAAGTCTGGCCATAAAGGGCCATCACAAGACACTGCAGGCTACTAGTTGACATGCAGACTCTGTCTTTCACACACACACACACTCAGTCAGACAGTAATAATGTGATCTCTGTCTTTGCAAATTTTTGTGTATGAAACTGGACTCACACTGATGTACTTTGGGAACCAGATCAACTCATCAGAACCATTTCCTCTCAAACTGGTCTGGGACATTTCCACCAGCAGTATAAACAACAGATGCTTCCAGACATATTTGTCACTGCAGTGGTGTGTGTTGCATCCCTGATGTCCCTGTTTTCTGGAGTTGTAATTTGTTGACTGAATGTGTGTTTGAACAAACTGGTCACCATGGACACACCATTGTTTAGAGTCCAAACCATCACACCTGATGTGTGTGTGTGTGTGTGTGTGTGGCTACTCACCTGGCTGCTCCTCCCTCCTTCTCCACTCCTCCTGCTGCTCCCTCAGTCTGTCCTCCTGCCTGCAGGGTTGACCCTCCTGGTCTCGAGGAATGATGGGGCCATGGAAAGGACACTGGGGGAAACAGAGTCACAGTTCAAACACACACTCTGACACACACACACACACACACACACACACACACACACACACACACACACACACATAGACAGTACAAATGTATTTGTGTCTGTTACCTTGAGCCGGTCTTGCCTCTGACACAGCTTTCCATTACCAAGAGGAGCTCTGCAGTGATGGCTGACAGGAATGAAGCTTCCAGGGAAGGAGATGTATCTGCTCTTACTCTCTGCGAGCAGCTGCTCATTCTGGACCTCCTCTTCCACCTCACAGGGAACCCAGAACTGATGCTGAGAGGCCGCCCTGCATTAGGAGAAAACAGACAAAAACACAGTGGTCAGCATGATCCACCTCTTACACACAGTTTCATTTCTGTCTGACAGTTTTTAATATAAAAAATCTAATTTTCAAAAAGTAATGTAAACTGCTCATAAAAATTTAGAGGATTACTTAAATCACACATTGGATACTGATGGACAAATTACTCAATTTGAAAATCCATGTACATTGTATTCAGGAGTGGCCCAAACACTCTGACCACATGAGGGGGAACCCAGGGCCCACCACAGCAGCGAAGGGTCTGACAGTGGCTGAGGATTTTTTCCCCAGTACAAAACAGCAGTCTGTATACTGGAGGCCATCACTGACCCACAGCCAAACCAGCCCTGCTGGATTATGTTACAGAGAGCGTAACATTCAAAATGTTGTCTCCATGCCTGTCACATTGTAAATTCCAGAACATGCGCTTCAGCTGGGAGCAGCAAAGTCTGGTAGCTCTGAGTTTTTACTCAACCTTTGCTTTATTTTGTTGTGTTTTTGTATGTTTTTCTCGTATTTTGTCAACTACTGATGGACACTTCTGTGGGGAGAGGAGATTCTTCAGGAGAGGAGCTTCTGTCACTGAAAATGGAGCAAGTCTGGAGGATGCCACCCTGTTCCAGCTGGATGAGGGGCTGCTTTCATGGTTGCTGTGCTGGTGGTGCAGAGGTTGAAGGCTTGGAGGTGGAGATGTACTATCTCACCAGTGGCTACTGCTGAAGTTCCATGTGAAGGTCTCCATGAAGTCGTTGCTAGGATACAGACTAAACATCCTGAGGCACTTGACTTCAGAGAGATCAGAGATACATGCTGGTGGAGGCCATTCTGAACAACTCAGATCATCCTCTTCATAACACCTTGATGGACCAAGAAAAGAGCGGTGGTGGACGGCTCCTCTCTCTTCACTGCAGGACGGAGAAATATAGAAGATCCTTTGTACCTTCAGACATCAGGCTTCTTCATTCTTCTGCAAATGGTTGATGAGCTGACAGACAAATGAATTTCCCTTTGGGGATTAATAAAGTCATTCGTATGTGGTCAGTGCCAACCTGCTCTCATCTGCGAGGAGAACAGAGGCCAGTGTTGGACCTGCCAGTTTGATGTGTGTTGATCGAGCTGCACAGTGCTGGGCAGTGAGAACAGGTCCCACTGGAGGATGTCAGGTCCTTGTTTCACCCTCATGGAGTCTGTCTCTGATAAATTTGGTCACAAAACTGCACACTAGTAGCCCGCTGCAGGTCATTTCATAGGGCTCTGTACAACTACCTGTACAACCTGACTGAGCTGCAAAAACCACACAGGCTTTCATAGCGTGCCCTAATTTTATCACATGACTGTAGGTCTCTGTGTGTATGCCATTATTCCCTCCCTGTGCCTAATTACCCCTGCTGAATTAAACGTTATGATCCTTCAGTTTTTAATATGTTTATAGTCTAAAATATTTCTTTTTTTTTTTACTTTTTTACATAGGCAGAATAGGCAGTGCTGTGTCTTGACTGGGGTGCTGAATTTGATGTTTGTTCCTCCTAATGTCATTAATTTGTACATTTTCAATCCTCAAAATATATCCAAACTCTTTGAGTGTCAACTTGTTTCTGTGCTTGTGTGCTGTTCTTACTTGATAATCTTGCCAGCGTTGGGCTGCTCCTGGCCCCAGTAGTACAGGTCCAAACCAAACGGAACCACAGGAGCATCAACTGACGTCTGATCTGAAGTTGACCGAGATGTACTAGGACCAGTGGAGCTGCTGCTGCTGCTGCACAGGAGACACATGGAGGGAGAGTTTACAGAAAAAGGTGCAACACATTGGCTGCCTGAGGGTTAACATGACTGACATTGAGCAGAGTAATTGGGCTATGTACACTGGATGCAGACAGGCACTGACATAGTTTCACTGTTTTTTTCCTTTATTAGTGGAGGTTTTCAGTAGCTCTGAACTGGCCCACATCTGAGCACCTGACTTAAAAAAGGTGATTTAACTGGCTGTTTTTTGTGTGAACCAGCCTGATGGATGTTATGGTAACGTTACTGTAGACCAGTACTTAAGTGTGCATATGCATGTTCGGAAAGTTGACTGCTAACCCCTCCACCTCCATGCAGAGAGAACTGCTTTGTCCCTGTCAGGATCCTCCAGCTAAGAGCTAATGCCACCATGCAGGTCCCCTGTCCTTGACAATGGAGGAGTTGAGGGCGGAGCTCAAGAGGCTACAGCTTAAAAAAATAGTGGCTTGGGTGATGTGTGTCTGGGGATGCTAAAGGACTGTGCAGTCCAGCTGGCTAAGCTCTCCAGATGGTCTTCAACTAAATCTACCAACCAGGAGGGTCCCAGCCTTCTGGAAACTTAAGAGGAACTATGCAAGATATTTAGCTTAACTATACTACATTTTTACTTTAATTAAACAGCTTCAGAGTAATTGTGGTGGTTACATTAATTACTTTGGGAGAATGGAGGCTCCACCTACCATCTCTGGCTGAAAACCAACCTTGCAAGATCAGTGCCTCCATCCCAGTGTCCCAGCTTTTGTACCTGCGCACCGTCACACAAACACGCCCCGTAACCCATAATCTCTTGTTTATGACAAATGAGACTACAAAATTTACACATCGTAACATCGTATATGATATATAACATTATCCACCACTCCATGGATTGCTTTCTCGCCAGCTTTGTTAAAAAAAACAAATGCTCATGGCCAGGAGGAGGGTTAGCAAAACAGCGGAGAAGCGACCGGATTTGCATAGTTCCTCTTCAATTTGTTGTTCCAGTACCTTAAGTAGGTCACCCAGCTGAGATAAATAGCCCCGAAAAACTCCTGTGTGGAGCTTGAGGTTTACTCTGTGCTGATTGGGTAAACTCAAAGTGGGATGTGACACCAACAGAAAGCACCAAAATAAGCAGGATTTTTAAAACCTAGTAGAAGAGAAGCATTAGTAGAAAACTGTTGCATAATGATGACAGCGCCTCAAGAGTCTGGTGGGTCCTATAAGGGTTCTATTCTGCAGTGGAGACACAACAGCCTAGAGGGTTGTTTCTTTAAAATTGCTGCCTCCTAAATTTTACCAGGAACTTCCTTAGTGGAAACAGCACTATTGACCACAGACTGATGGTCCTCACATCTCACATCATGAAGAGCCTCAAGCAGCTTCTGAGGCCACAGGTTGAACATGCTCTTGTCCCCTTGCAGTGTATCTACAAGGAACATAATGCAGTGGATGATGCTGTCCTTCATATGGTCCACTAGGCCCTTTGTTGGATGAGCCAGGTGGTTCCATAAGGATTATCACATCAGATGCATTTAACATAATCTGATCCCCCATTCTTAAAGACAACTCAAAGGGTGGAGGTGGATTCCTGCTTCACTTCCTGGATTGTGATCTGACAAGATGACCAGAGTACATCAGGTTGGGTGACTGTGTCACAGGGACCATGATGAGCAGCACCGAGGCTCCACAGACGACTCGATTTGTGCACCTACATGGAAACCTGCTCTTTTTCCTCAGAAATCAAGCACTAGTTAAACAGGAGGACTTGTTACCTGGACACTGCAGGCAGAGAGAGGTTCTGTTTGAGAACCCGCAGGGTTGCAGCTGCACATGTTGGGTCTTGTTCCTCTTCTGTGAGTCGCTTCATATGCCTGGAGGAAGAGCAGGAGGAAGGCTGAGGGAGAGGAGCTGCTGGTCTCTTAGCAGGAGGGTTATTTGTAACAGGTGCTGCTGAGATGGAAGGAGATGGATCCAGGCCTGAGAACACAGACCAGAGGGAGTTCAGATCAGACTGTAGACTGTGTTGTGACAAATCCTCAAGTGGTAGTTCAGTCCAGTAAAGTCAGGCTGCCTTGTTTGTCTTGTAATATTCATAGTTCTATCAGGAAGTAGGGCACACCCAAACAAGCAGTGTGTGTGTGTGTGTGTGTGTGCGTGTGTGTGAAATGTGAGGGGAAATTAAATCCACAAAAGGTTTAACTACATTCTTAATAAATAAAGGATGAAAAAAAAATCACAGTAATCACAAAACAATGGTAGTTATTTGCACTAAGGAGGGATATCTAAAAGCAGCATTATAAAATCATGGTTATGATAAAATGGATGATATGACAGATTCAATTATAAGCATTTTAACTCTGTTTATTTTTCAGAGTGAGGCATTCTCTACCTCACCTTGGCTCCTCCTCTATCTATCATGCCTCCATCTCTGACTGTCACATGCTGACACAAAGACTCAAACTGCTCATTACAAGCCACGGAAATGACAGAGTTGGTATGGGAGGAAAGTGGTGTAGCTGTGGGTGTCTGACTGTGGTATGTACGTATGTGGAAAATGGGTGGGTGGAAGGTGGCAGGGGTTCAAATACAAGGAGAAGAAAAAAGAGAAAAAAAGGTTCAGGGGAGAGAAAGCGAAGCCAGAGGAAAGGTGGAAAGAGGTATTGATTTTTTGGGTTAAGCAGGGCCTGTAATTAAAATGTTAATTTGAGAGAGAGAGAGAGAGAGAGAGAGAGAGAGAGAGAGAGTGAGAGAAACAGTGTCCTGACAGCAGAAATAGGGATAAGACAACTGATAATCAGAATGACAGAACGGGACAGAGGGGAGGAAGAGAAGAAGGGAAGAGATATACACTCACCAAGCACTTTATTAGGAACACCTCACTAGCAATGAGTAGCTCTTCAGTTCTTCATGACATGGAACTGATGGAGCAGATGTTGAAACTTTCCTGACTGCATCACATTATTTCACATCAGATTTATCAGCTGTATATTCTCCTGTGGATGGCACAGTGGTGCTGTGGTTAGCACTGTTGCCTCTCAACAGAAGGTTCCCAGGTTCTGGGATCCATGCCCAAAACTGGGGCATTTCTGGGTGGAGTCTGCATGTCCTCCCTGCATGGGTTCTCCAACCTCCTACAGTCCAAAGATATGCACTCTAGGTTCACTGGCGACTCTAAAATTGTCTGTATGTGTGTGAGTATGTGTGTCGTTTGTCTTTGTGTCAGCCCAGGAATTGGTGAACTGCCCAGGAGGTCGCCCAACTCTCAAATGGGGTTGAATTTGCTGAGATTGTCTCCAGCCCCCCTGCAACCATGCATGGAAAAGCGGTATAGACAGTGGATGGAAAGTCTCCTGTTCTTCCACATAACAAAAGTTCTACAGTAGTCATGTCTGGAGTCTAGGACACCACACCACCACCATCCTGGATGGTTGACGCAAGGCAGGTTGGGTACTTGTATCCTTACCACCTGCTACCTCAACACAAATCCAGATCCTCACCAGGATCTGCAGGAGTTTATAAGCTGCTGCCACGTGATTGCCTGGTAGTAAAGTTGCATGCATAAACAAGTGTTCCTAATAAAGTTGTCAGTGTGTGTAAAGGAAGCTCAAAGTCACGCTTCTTGAGGGAGTGTTGCCCAAACATTAGGTGTTGTGTGTCGAAATATCAACATTAACCACTTCTTATTTATTTACTATTTTCATGTATTTTACCATCTCAGTGGACATTTGCAGAGAATGCAGAGAAGATGACGAGCACAGCTGTAAGCATGGCTGCTGCCTGCATTGCATTGTGATTCTGGGCTGTTTCAAATGAAAGATGACTACCTTTACAGAAATGTGGTGATATCTCTGGTCATGGCTCCAGAACAGTGATGATCAGAAAAGAGATGTACACACCGTGCTAACAGCTCCCAGGAATCTTAATAAATTAGCGTTCTGATCTACATGGACATCTGTCCAGCTCTACCAAATCCTTACTCCTGCCCTTAGAGTTAGATGTCTTTTGATCCAGCACCTGTAAAAGTCCCTTTGGATGTGTGAGGACAGCCTCAGTTATGTCATTGTTCAGTCTGAGAAAGTTGTGGACACACCTGTGTTATGAGCGTAAGGAGAGTTCAGGGAAGAGGTGGCGGCTCCATATTGTAATTGCCAAAGTGAAATTCAGTTTTCATTTTAATTGGTAAAATCCATTTACTGCCCAGCTCTAGTGCCTTAAATTGTAATTGGTCAGCTAATGAGTCAACAACAGCTCTGACCTCTCCTTCAGGGTTTGTAATGAGTTATCAGAGGCAAGATATTCATGGGAATGTGTGTGTTCATTGTTCACATCGGTTTGGAGCCAGCAGGAAAAGAAGAAAGGTGGAGCAGAGAAGGCTAGTAAGAGCACTGTGGCTAGTTAGTAGTTTTTGAGCAACCCTATACTTGTAATTTAGCTTTGTGTGCCATTAACACCCCCCCCCCTGTGTGTGGAAGGGGGTGGGGCATGGGTGGGGGTGGGGGTTAAATGTGGTGTGGGGCTAATGGGGGCTCATTACAGAGGTTATATTGTTAATTTGGTATGGTCCCTGTCGATCGTAATGGTCTAGCCCACTAATCACCCTGACACACACACAGCTGTTTTGGACCCATCAGATACAATCTAATTACTTTTGTGTCTAATTGATTAGTAATGGAGGGAGGAGAGGTAGGCAGGAGGGAGGGGTTGGTCTAACAGGTAAAGAAGAGGCTCAGTGTGAATATAATCACTCAGTGGGCTGTTTGGGAGCAACACAAGAGGAGTCAAAGGTCACCTTGCAGAAACAACAACATGGCTGACCCAGCAATAACAGCACAGCCAGTCTGAGTCTGTATGAGTGATGGTGAGGAGTGTGAATGTGGCTGACAGGGCAGCACTGTTCACCGCTGCCTGCAGCCTTTTCATGTCTGCTGAAAATCATATTAATAGGATTCAGATCCATCTGATATTTACAATAAACATGTTGCTGTGGAGCTGATGCAGCAATAACAAGAATGGGCAGGTGGTTAATGACCTGAACATTTAACCCCTGACCTGCTGTGCTGCATGGAGGCCAGACATGATCCATACCAGTCCAGTGCATCATGAACAATACTATAGCAGGCAAGCATGTGTAGCCAGTGGTGATTTTGTGTGTGTGGAGGTAAATGTGTTGACAGGACAATATCCATCAAAGAAACACAAGGAAAAGAAATGACCAGTCTCCATTAAAAGGCTCAGCTCATTGTTGTGAAGCCTGGTTCACATCAGATGATGTTTCTGTAAATGGTTGAGTGCTTGTGCTTGTCTCTGGCCCCCCACGACCTAAAATCTGGTCTGACTGACTGACCCCAGATCTGATAACTTCTGACTGACTGGATTCCAAATAAACCAGCTGAAGAAGAACTTCACCTGCTGGTGAAGGCTGCCTCGTAGAATTGTGTGTGTGTGTTTGTTTGTAGAGTGTGTGTATGAATCTTCTTAAAAGATTAGCATAGCAGCAGGTCTTCTTTTGTAGCTTAACCTGACTGTTTTTCCAGATGTCTGTGGGTCTGGGATGACGCATGTGTGTGTGTGCGCGTGCACATTGTGTGGGGCCTGGACTTACCATACTCTGATCGAAGATGCTCTGGAATGTGGGGCTCATATCCCTCTTTCTCTGGAACCTCATCAAAATCATCATCATCATCATCATCATCATCATCACCATCCTCTCCATTTGAAGAAGCCTTCATCTGAGGAAGAGGAGGAAAGATTTAGTGTCCTGAGGCATGTGTGTAGGACCAGTGTGGATGGATCGAAAGGAAGAACTTAAAAAAATCCTACACACTGTCTGACTTACAATACACTATTTATTAATGTCTCAGTGTTGGACAGCAAAAAGGAGAAAAAAAAATATTATTTCAATCTCAAATATGTATAACAGTTATTTTCTATAGTATTTTGTATAGTGCAGACAACAGCTGGTCACTTAACACGACACAAAAGTTAATAACACTTAAAGGGAGATTCTGGTGTAAATGTAACCCATGGTCTGACACACCATGACACCGAGTAAAACACCCCTAGAGAGATCAATTTTGCCAACTGCAAACTAGTTGTAGTGACTTCAACAAAGACTGCAAAGATAGCAAAATATTGCTGTCTATAGGAACTAACCATGATAAAAAAAAAAACACTCATAGCCACAAATAATGGTCAGAACAGCACCAGACTTCATCAACAGTACAAATAGGGTCCCAGCACATAAAACGAGGCATCAAACATCTGCGAGCTTTGCCTGGTTTCTATAGGACAGAGACATAAACAGAACTCACCCGCTCTGCTCCAGCTGCTTGTGAGTGGTAGGAAGCCCTGACGAGTCGATTACCGAATGCATCAGTGTCCCTGTCTGTCTTCCCTGTCTGTTTCTAACAATAACTATTGAGTGTTGACAGGGAAATGAACCGAGTTAAGTTGCTCAAACTATCACAGTCAGCAAATTGTGGGTGCATTTTTTAAAAACTAAGCCTCACTGGACACCTTACTTTTCTACTGCATTCAGTTATCGACTTGTTAGGGCTTCTGTATTAGTAGTGCCTTAGACCCTACGTTTACACCGGAAAAAATCCCATTAAGTCTTGGTTCTCTGCTGTCTGGTCTTTGATCATCGTTGACATCCTTCACCTACTAATAGTTGTCACTGGTGTGATGCTGTAAATATGTGAGTGATAGCAATACCAGACAGATGGACATGGGGATGAGGCTATCACTGAGGTGAGTGGTACATTTATAGTACACTCACCACCACACACACACACAAACACACACAAACACAGGGAGGTGTTGAACAGAATGATGAGTTCAGTTACCCTCAGGGTATTAAACAGCAATACAGCAGTGAACTGCACCTTTGTGGAACTGCCCCTAACCCTGCTGTTTGAAGAGAGTGACGGGTGAAGCTGAGACCCAGTTAGGGAGAAGTAAAAATTAAAGAACATAGTAATATTCAACTTTTTTCAGATTTATTGTTCAGCCACGAAACAGTGCTTCCCTGAGCACGCATGCTATCTGACCAGCTAAAAGTGTGACATTGTCATCTTAAGTGTGACAATGCTGTCCTAAAGCAGAGGAGCTGCAGCGCCAGGCTGAGGCAAACACAACACATAAGAGGCCAGTGATGGAAGGATTGGATCATGTACTCAACTTGGATCAGCTACAGAAGTGATCCTTAGGACTGGCTTCAGACTTTAGAAATAGAAATAGAATAGAATTAGAAATTACTTTATCGATCCCAAAGGGAAATTCATTTGTCTGTCGGCTCATCTTCCATTTGCAGAAGAATGAAAGAGTCTGATGGCTGTGGGTATGAAAGATCTTCTGTATCTCTCTGTCCTGCAACAAAGAGAGAGGAGCCATCCACCACCGCAGCTTCTTTGATCCATCAAGGTGTTATGAAGTGGATGATCCGTGTTGTTCAGGATGGCCTCCACCATCCTCACTGTGTATCTCTCCACCACCTAGTTAGTATTACTAGTTTCATTCGATTGTGTTTCGACTTTGATAAAGGCCTGGTCAATTTTAAGACAAATTCATAATTCAAATAAATGCATATGCATAAATCCAAAGAAATCCTGATGGTTCACGTGCTGTTTTTGCTGCTGAACATCCTGCTAAACTATAACATGCAGGCGAACATGAGGAGGAGAGTAGCTGAACTCGCTTTCTTTGTCAGTCCGTCTCTCTCCTTGCCTGTGATCTCCTTGGCTTGAGGGAGATTGGCATGTATCTGTGTGTGCGTGTGTGTATTTGTTGAGCTGCTATCAACGCTAAGCAGAATTTATGGTTTTTAATTCCCCAGTCAGGCTGTTAGCCAATGCCTGGGCTACAATGCAGAACACAACACTCCTATACACACGGGGGTCATACATACAAATGTGCTTATGGAAATGATGACACACACACACACACATACACACACCCACACAAACTCACTCTGGTCCAGTCCAGCATAATGATCACAGTGATTAGCGTTATGAGGAGCAGTAAAAACCTAACGTTGAGCTAACCTCTTATTCCCAAAGGCCTCTTTTCATTAGTGTGTAATACCTGTGTGTGTGTGTTAGTAGTCTGCAGTGTTCCTGCTGATGAAGCTCATTAAAATGTTAGAATTAGTTTACGAAGGCAGAGTCCTTAGATGATTAATGAAAGATGTTCACACACACAGGACAGTCAGTGACGCACACATAGACACGCACACAATTAAAACACCTTACAAATGCCACTATTCTGTTAACCAGCAGCTAAACAATTAATGCCTAATTAGTTGTCATTAAAGACAAAGAAGAGACCAGGCTGGTGGACTCAGAATGAAACTACACTTCATTCAGAAAATGTGACAATGATGAGATACAATATTTAATGTTAGGCAAACAAAATATAAACCCTTCACTCCTTCATTGACAATTAAAAA
Source organism: Caranx melampygus (assembly GCA_019059645.1). NCBI lineage: Eukaryota > Metazoa > Chordata > Actinopteri > Carangiformes > Carangidae > Caranx > Caranx melampygus. The sequence goes on from JAFELL010000384.1 coordinate 923,354, forward strand.
ATGACAAATAATCACAATCTGTTAGCATAGCTGCTAACTAGCTGCTTGCTCAGATATTTAAAAGCTCCATACAGTATAAAGGTAGATGTTTGTCTTAAAGCTCCATATGGTATAAAGGTAGACGTTTGTGTTAAAGCGCAATACAGTGTAGAGGAAGATGTTTGTATGAAAGCGCAATACAGTATAAAGGTAGGCGTTTGTGTGAAAGCGCAACACAGTATGAAGGTAGATGTTTGTATGAAAGTGTAATACGGTAAAAAAGTAGACAATTGCCTTAAAGCTCCATATAGTATAAAGGTAGACGTTAGTATGAAAGCTCCACACAGTATAAAGGTCTATGTTAATACTGTGACAGTATCAAAGCCTCAGTCCACAGAGAAAATGAGCCTTAAAACAAACCATCAGGACTTCCTCTGACTTTATGATGTCACAACAAAGCATGCAGCTACCAAAGCCCACCACCAACACTGCAGGATATGGTTGAATGCTAACCTGAAATGTGGTATATTTTACTTGCATCACTCAGAAAGGCCTTAACAGGACTAAAAGAGGACTATGTTATGTGCTCTGTGACACTTGTGTCTTCACCACAAATTCATCCACTAAATTCTCCCTTACAGATGATCCAAACAAGTCACCACTGTTACAGTGAAGACAGGGCTGTACAATTCGCCTAAACATTTGCAATATCCAAATCAAAGGACAGGGTTCCCTCTCTTTTCTGTGGTCCATTCTCCAGAATTTTTTGAGGACATCATCAGTGATGACTTCAGTAGATCAGCTTTAAATAGTTCATTCTACTGTCATAAGGAGAGTATAGTTTGTTTTCATGTACACACACAGCAAATGCATCTGTCTGTCTGTCTGTCTGTCTGTCTGTCTATCTATCTATCTATCTATCTATCTATCTAATGTAATCCATCCTGCCCGTGTTGATTATTTTGGTGTCCCTCCCCTTTACGTCTACTGGCTGTGCACTCACGTGACACCAGCACATCCAGTCTGCTACATGGAAGCGACAGGGAGGAAAATTCAAACACCGGGCTGACACATGGGCTGACTGTGCAAAGCGAGCAGCTTGTACAGAACAAAGAAAGAAATAAAGAAAAGATAATTAAGGGTTTCTGCCATGTACGTTAAGCAGTGACGCGCCACCGCTATGTGATTATTGCTCCCGCTGCCTCAGACAGAGCAGACGCACAGACAGGGCAGACACACACGAGCTAGAATTTCCTCTCCTTTTGCCTTTAGCAATGGTGAAATGGGTCCCCGCTGAAACACTTTACTGCTGTGCACGATTTCCGGCCGCTGTTTGGGCTCTTCACCAGTATTTTGATATATGAAACCTTCATATCATAATAAAAATAAACACCAGTATTCACTATGAACCGGTATACCACACAGCCCTCACTTATGCTGCATTCACATGGAATCCAGCAGATGGCAAACCGGATGTCATTTTAGTGGACGAGAGAAAGATGGTAAAACTTAGGGGAGGCCGGCACAGAATACTGTTGACGGCAGCGGTAAAGGACAATGCCGTCCGAAGTTCAAATATTTTAACTTCCATTCACAGCCACGGAATTCACAACCAGATGTGACGTTTTGGAGGGAAAATAATTTTCAGTTTGCATTGCAATGCAATGTAATATCAAGAGAAATGAGAATTCTATCACCTATACGTATTGCTATGAAAATAACATTAAGTAATACATACGAATTTGTTGTAAACAACATGCCATGACCATAGCTACATATTGTCACATGTGTATTCTTTTGCCATCGTGCTGTCGTGCCGTCAGTCCGCTTGTTGTCTTTCCCGTTCCATCCAGCAGCCTTTGTCTACCATCTGCAAGTATTTAGCAGGTGGCTTCATTTGTCACCAACACTTATATTGGCCCTGTCTTCACATTTCAACAATATGTCACTTATGTAGAAACACAAAGAAAATTCACTAATGTAATGAAAGAAATGAAAAACTTTTGACACCCAGCTGGTATTTCTCCATTTGGCTGAAATAACCTCAATGAACATTTCCTAAAACCTCTACCTGTCTCTGACACCGACTGACAGAGGCCTCCCCACTCTACAATGCAGAAGTATTTTTATCAGTGTGATGTTTGAGTGGTGTCTTCCTTGCACACTGGGTTTTCGAATCACCTCAGTAGAACTCAGGTCTGGGTTTTGAATTTTGAATTGGCCTATCCAGTAGGGGTGTAATGGTACACATAAGTCACGGTTTGGTACGTACCTCGGTGTGGGGGTCATGGTTCGGTACGATTTTGGTACAATGGGAAAACGGCAACAAAATGTCACACATGTAGACTAACTTTTGTTGATTTATTTTGAACAGATACCAATTGACTGCAAAACTAAAAACTATCTTCTGTTATAAATGTAAAATGAAATAAAATAAAACAAACCAAGTGCATTAGGAGTGTTATCATAGGCAGGGGTGCACGTAACTGGTACGCAGGTACGCATGAGCAACAAAAATGCGTAACGTCACGTGTGTCACCAAGCGCCTTTGCGTACCTGACAGTCTGCAGCTGAGCCCAGCGGTCAGAGGAGCGCTTGCTGTCCCGCTCTTCAGCCTGGTGTTTGACTGCACGTTATGTAAAGAGAGTTGAAGATGTGAAAATCTAACCTCCATCTAAGTGGCGCTACACAGCTGTAGCAGCATGTGTTTTATGATGGAAAAACAAAACAAACATCGTCGATCGATGTGTTTCCACCGACACACCGCACCGCCGTGAAACATTGCCGACAGTCTTTGTCCGGTCGACCACTCGCGTGCCGTCGCCGTTGTGTTTCACTGGGAAGCCAAAGTGTTCCCACACAGGTGATTTACATGAAGCAGGCGCTCGTAACTCCACACTCGTCACTTTTCTTCTTCGTCTGTCATGAGGCTGCTGGCAGCTTTTAGGCTCATTACTGCCACTTGCATTGGAGTGAGGACACAACTTTTTTTTTCCTAAGATGTATTCGTCATATGACTGTGTGCACCGAACCGTGAGGCACGTACCATGACGGCACGGGAAGAATACAAATACCGTTACACCCCTACTATCCGGGGTTCTCCATTTCTTTCTTCTGAGCCATTCCTTGGTGTTTGGCACCCAAGCAATGATCCAATGAAGAATTCAAGGTGGATTCAGTAATGGTGGGCTGGCCAGGCTCTGCTGCAGCAAAGGAGCCTTAAAACGTGTCACTTCAACCCCATGCTTCACGAGGAGAATGAAGTTCATTTGCTCAAATGATGCGTTTGGTTTACGCCAATGTCCTCTCTTACTATGTCCAGATAATTCAATTCTAGATTCTGTCCAAAGCACATTGTTTAAAGAGGCCAGGCTTTTGTCTAGATGGTCTCTGGCAATCTTCAGTCTTACTCTGATGTTCCCCCTAGCACAGCTCCCATGTAAACCAAACTTGTGCAGTATGTCTTATGCTAGATGCATGTACTCTGACTTTAACTATCCAAAGAGCTTGGAGACTTAATGAAGCACCTTGCACTCAGAACTTACTAGTATGACTTGACCTGGTCATGTAGGTGGTTGCTGTAAATGTTCACCATTCTGTTGTACTCCATTGCACAATGACAATCAAGTTTACTCTATTCTATTATTTTCTAGATAGTGGAATGGCTGAAGTTAGATTTTCTTTAGACTTATTTATATCTCTTCCCAGACTCTATCCTTCTTATTCTTGAAGGCCTCAGAGAGGTCTTTGGATCTCACCATGATGACACCACTCACTTTAACAATCAAGAGCAAACCAAACTAAATGTCTGTGGTTTAGATAACACAGGTTGCTCCAAAACGCTCTGCTACAATGTTGTAAATGGTTTTTGTCATGCACCTGAATCTAACTATAGTCTGAAGTAAAAATGACTCCAGACAGCGGTGACCATTTTTTTCTTTGGTCATTTTTTCTGTTAAGTTAATTTTGTGTAGTTTTCTATAGGTTATGCAATTACACCACATCTCTGAACATAATTTAAAAGAGCTGATAATGATATGCTGATATTTTTTGACAAAGACGTAAATATTTAAATATTATTAATATAAATAATATAATATAATAAATATTATTATTATATATATAATATTAAAACTATTATTATTAATATATTTAAACATTTGTGCTACCTTTTTCAGATGACTATAGATTCTAAGTGATTTAAGTGTAAAATGTAATTTTGGTCCTTAATTAAAATTAAGAGTGATCGTAACTGATATCTACTTGATTTGTTGACTCTCCTAGCTTACACTTAGTCAATACAACTTTCTGGTGAAGAAAGTAACTCATCAGGCTAAAACTGGTACTAAAAACTATAAGTGAGGATAAACCTCAAAGAAAGATGGCGGTAATGTGCCTTTAAAGCTGGTTGCCACCATGGATCTATGGTTGCCACCTGCCAAAAAATGGAAAGAAGTAGAAGAAGAAGAAGTAGAAGAAGAAGAAGAAGAAGAAGAAGAAGAACCATCCTCCAGAGAAACTCGACAGAAAACTGAGTCGAAACTGAGTTTCACTCAGCAGCATTTGGACACGAGTGCACTTTCTACAAGAGAGATGGTGAAATATGGGACTTGGTGCAATACTGGATGTTGCTCAGCTTGAGGAGAAACATTTTGAACACCAAACTTTCTCCATCACCTGATTCCTCTACTGCACATATTTATCCTCACAGTACAATGGATTCACACACAGCACACGTATGCACACACACACCCACTCACATTCACAGATATAGACTATAGGTTTTGTGCTTGTCTGCTTTAATCCTGCCTGGTTTACTCTGGTCTGATCAATGACCTCAGACTAAGAAGTGATCACCCAGCTGGAGGAAAATCCTGCCCTAACATCATCCCTTTTTCCACTCTTCCTGCTGCTTTGTCTCTAATTCACCTTAATTTAATCCTGATAGCATCGAGTCCTGTCTGCCGGCCTGGCAGAGCTGTAAGTCTCACAGCAGAATTAGCTTTCCTCTAGAAACATTTTGCTGACGGGGATCATGGCTAAAAAATAGCCTCTATTCCCCCACATGGTTGCATGGGGGGCTGCTTTGCATTTAAACAGAGCTTTAGTTTACTCTCTAGGAGAAAATCACACAGAGTCACCCAGAGGAGATAAAAACTGCTTCTTTAAATGAAACTCAAGATTTAGCAGACAAATTAGAAGTGATGGTCTCAGAGAAGCAGGGCCATGTGTCACTGTAATAGGAATGAGACAAAACAAATACCACCAACTTCAACATTAAAAACCTGCACAGATAGAAATAAAATAGTTCCTGAACAGAGCAGAATAAATAAAAAAGTTGTTTAAGTAAAGCAGGGTTATGTGTTACTGTAATGGCAAAGCAAAAAATATGGGAGGCTCCTAAGGGGTGGAACAACAACCACACACACAGCACAGGCTGAACTGTGGATGTATGAATGTATGCATTATTTATCCCCTGGGGGAAATTCATATGCCCAGCAGCTTATTAACAACAACAACAAAAACAATGACAACAAAAGCAATACGAATAAGAACAAGAAGGGACCAGTGCAGTTTACTGTCCAGTTGCACTCAATTATGGATCAGCACAGTGTGTTCCCTCATGTGTTGACTTGCTGAATGCCTAGCTCTCTGAAAGTCAATGACTCAATGACTGCCCATTCTTGATACACACCACAACACCCGTGTCATCCAAATATTTCTGGATGTGGGAAGACCCTGAAATGGCAGCCATTTCCATTGAATCACCTACAGCTGGTCAGCAGGGCCATTCACGTGGGTTCACTATGATTTCACATTCAATTATTTCAGTTCATGCACACTGTCACATCTTATTATGTTATCTTATTATTTTTGATGTGATTTTCTGATGCAGTGATTCATCTCATATTCACAATATCTGTCTGATTACCAGTATAGATAACCTTCACACGTGGTTTGTACATGTCTGTTTGCATTCATCACCCATAGACTTGTATGTAAAAGCAGACATTTGATTTCTAGTGATTTCAACATCCAATACGATGATAACAATGATAACACTTATTTATAGAGCATTTTTCACTTTCACTTTTCAGCATCTTTATGGATGCCAACAATATCCAACATCATCCATCATCTAACATTGTCCAACAACACTCAACACAGGCTGCTGTGGCAGAGGATTACTGCCTATTAAGGATTATATTATATTAATGTTTGGATGTCCACATACTTTTTGGTGTAATGCATCTTCTGCAGGGCAGAGTCTAAATAAAAGTGTCAACCAAAGGAGAAAGTTCAGTTGGTGCTGTTTCCACAGGTGTGCTTATATGGCCTCTAAAGCCCTCACACTACCCCCTACTCCCCCGGGAATAAGACTCTTACCCTTTATAAAAATGATGTGAGGGCCCCGCCTCAGACAACTGCTCCCCTGACTTCATTTGTCTCTTGGCAAGTTTGATGGCACTGCGTTTAAAAACCCATTCAATCTTATAAACCAAAAATTAAATGTAGTCGACTGTGATGGGCACTCAGTGCATCTGCTATTTATATGCTAATGCACACTCAGCCTGCCAAGGTCTGGCAAATTATTACTGCACAGCCATAAGTCAGGTGTATGGCAGAGAGGGGAGGGGCATGCTAACCATCACATACACTTACTTATATAGGAGGAGGGGTAGGAGAGGAGGGAAGAACACTAGGAGGTGAAAAAACCTTTAAAGATGTCTCCATTGTCTGCCCTGACAAGTTAATATAGCTCTCCACCTGGCTACACACACGCACACACACACACACACTAGATGATTTCACTCTATGTTTAGGGCTGAAATCGAACGTGTCTTTTTGAAAAAGTGAGCATCTCAAGAGAGAAGCGTCTCCGCTATTATCACAGAGAAGAACAATTAGCTTAATGGAAATGTTATGCACACATGCTTTTATAAACACACACTCACCTTCCTGACAGTGTCACACATCAACAACACACAATCACACACACCCACAGATACAGGAGGTTAACGCATGTAATGAGTGTAGATCCTCCTTCTCCACACACTATACTCTTCTTTAAGAGCAGCCAGGTGTGGTACAGCAGGACCAACTGACATGTTCCAGCTCTAACACCTGACCCCACCAGAGACATGTTGGTGGGCAGTCCTGAATCCCGTAACAGGTAACTAAATAAAAACATAACAGGTAGGTGAGATGTTAACTAGTTAGATAAATGAGTTACTTTGGTTCACAGAATGATCAGTAGGGATCACCCTCAAAACACTGCAACAGTTTCTGATGGCATAACATGATGGCACAGTGTGAGGTTGTATTTACTTTTAAACGTGCAATCATTTTTAGGGCCCAGACGATTAATTGGCCGATCATAGCCCTTTGAGAATAACTGTCTATCGGCCAAAAGTTGACCTATGTGTCAAAACCCTTCATATGCTGCTTGCCCCACCAGGCATGTAAACTGGTCAGGGTGAAAAAGGTGAGAAGGATATGACCCCTCTAAGGGGGTTCGGGGGCTATGGTCCCCAGAAGAAAATTGAATATTTCATATTTAAAAGCATCAATCTGATGCATTTTGAGAGAAAATCAAGCAGAATTACAATACAGTATGAATGTATAATAAAGTATCTATACATGGGCACATTATGCTATATAAGAAATGAGACTGACAACTTCTCTCATGAAATGTGCAACAGCATAACTTCAATAGCGCAATCTGCCACAGAATAAAAAAAAGCAAGCCCTTAAAGCTGGGGTTGGTAATCCTGTTCAGAAACGTGTTTTGTTTCACTGGGTGAAATGGTCCTTCTACCTTCTGAGTAATCAATACATTATGTATCAGAAAAAGGAACGAATATAATCAGTCCTCTGTGGCAGCTGCAGGACTGACAAAGCTCTGACCAATCCACGCTCTTCACACTGAAGAGCAAAAACCAATCAGATGCCTTCATGACTAGTTCTGTATCCGCCCCCCTCAATCCCTGCCTCCTACGCCTGTGCACAATCTTCACATGTCGCTATTGCCGGAAGAAATCAGCGTACAGAGTTACAGCAGAATGGATTTCATGCTCATTTATGATCAATGGCTGAGAAAATGCAGCCCCAGTTACTACTTCCAGCGTTACTTGTAACGGCTCGCCCCGAGAAAAAGGCAAGGAAGAGAAAGGAGGCTGAAAAGGCTGCTCACAAAAAGGCTCTGGATAAAGCCAGATGTCAAACCAGAGTAAACATCGGTGTTGCTTTTAAGCGGTGGAGACAACTGAGGGATTTGAAGTGATGCTGAGGTTGCTCTCTTTCTGTTGGACAGGTAATTATATGCTGTGCTTCGGGGAGGATTTGTTATTTTTATGAAATGTGTAACTTTTGCTAACGTAGCTACTTTTGTAGCTTGTATTAGCCTAATGCTAATATTAGCTTCTCTGTGGGTTTAAAACGGGTCGGTGACGCTAGTATTGAATAGATTATAGTATATATATATATATATAGCACTCCTCCTGCCGCTTCTCATTTTCGTGCGGTGCGCGTTCCAGTTTGTGGGGGCGTGGCTTGGACGTACACACTGACGGGAGGGGGAGGAGGGGGGTGGAACTCAGAGGAGGTGCAATTTTCAACTCTTGCTAGCTCTCTTGCTAGCTCTCCAGGATTACCAACCCCAGCTTTAAAGAGTGTGTTTTGACAAGATGCCAAGATATATATGGGTTTTGAAAAAGTGTTGTGACAAAATGAATATGGGTGGAAAGGGGCAGGGATTAGGGGAGTCTCATTTTTTTCCTTGCCTGGACCAGTGTTTCCATGGCCTGCTTTTTTATTTTCCACCAGAGGCTTGTTAACTACATTATCTCTCTTGCTGTGTTAGCAAACGTTATGCGTCAATGACACGATGCCACTTTCAGCAAGCTTTAATTCTTCTAGTGATATATTATCTGTAGCTAATGTTAAGCCTATGTCAACAGAGCCCCTGGGTAACTTAGATATACCAGAAAATATTGAAATTATTGAAACCATCACTCACCAAATTCAGTCAGGCAACTAATGTTAGCTATATTCCACTTTCCAAATCGGTGAGGCGTCTTTTTTTCAGCCTCTGAATGCTTCGGTCTGCACAAGAGAACTGCTTGTACACTTCACAAACCAATCAGGTAGCAGTATTCCTCTACCTTCCCAGAGAAAAACTGGTGATACGAGGCCCTTTGCGCTAATATTTCCATGCTCTCGCGCTTGTGAATGTTTTTGTCGAATTCAAGGCTCCCTTCAGGCACACGCACATGTTTGCAGTTCACTGATAATCTCTGGTATACCTCCATATCCCCGAAAAAAAATATTTTCTCATCGGATCTAGACGATTCACGTAGGTCACCTATTTTGGTTTCAAAACAGCGAATTTCACCGAAAGGTGAGTGATTTTCATGCCTGCCCACACAACAGTTTTTGACAGTAAAAGTATTTGAAAATAGCAAAATGTTCTCTCTTCAATTTCTGTCTTTGTTACAAGTGTTTGAAATATATTTAGGGATCAAAAGCAGCTATTTGTTGTATTTATTTATTTTATTCATTTTATTTATTCAAAAAATATATCAGAATTTATTCCATCCCTAATATCAGCCCCAAAAAATCCATATTGGCCGGGCCCTCATAATTTTGAATGAAAAAGGTTCACTTTAATCCAGGTTCTGATTTTAATCCCAGACATGTAGATATGCTGCACGGAAGGCCGAGCTTCAGGTAAGGTTCACTTAATTTCATAGAGGGGATAGCAGTTTAACAATCAAGGTTTGGAAAAATAAGGGTTGTCTTGTGTCAGCTGTCTTCATGAAAGGAGCTACAGCAGGTTATTTATCAAGCGTTTTGAAAACCATCTTGGATGCAGTCTGTGGATCAAGGATCCAGCTGCAGTTGATTTCAGAGCAGGACTGACTAGTTCTGGTTCCTGTCCCTTTTGTGTGAGCCTCCTTCATCACCCTGTTAAAGACATTATTTTTAGAAAGAGGTTGTACTACAGGTCAGCTGCCTCTGATTGATTTAAACATATTTACAAACTAATTAGGCCTAAAGCTTCCACAGGACTCTGACCTATTCACAGCTTGATTGGCCACAACATCCCAAATCTCTATTACCACCTTGCACTGCTATTCATTACTACACACCCAGGATCCCATGGGATCCCAGACTAATGACAAAAAAAGCTTTCCACTACCAACCCCCACTTCACCATAGTCTTTCCTCTGCTGCCTCACCCCATTATAACTCTCCACCCCCCACACCCACACTCACACAGAGACGCGCCCTATGTCTCTGGGGAGCAGTCAGCTTATATGATGTATAAGGTGACATCTTTATTTCACTAACCTAGCGTGGCAGGTCTATTAGCCAGTCCAGAGCTTTCCAAACCTTTCCCTGTCAGTGATCTTATTCTCAACTATCTAGTTCACTTCCCCTCCCAGCCTGTCTCAATCTATGTTTAAAATGCTTATTATACGCATCATTATATATTCTCACCTAGATTAGCCTGGGCCCCTGAATACTCAGGGAGGACATGACCTGAAAACATGTGTGTGTGTGTGTGTGTGTGCCTTTTAAATGTTTTAAGACACAAACTCTTCTCCTGTGTTTAATCTGAAGGCATGAAAACCCTCTCAGTGTATTTAAACATCTCCTCTCTCAGCTTCTCCCTGGAGTTCTAGTAAAACCAGGCCAGTGAGCCAATCAGGGAAGAGGAGGCTCTGAGCCTCTCTTCTGTTTGGTTTATTGTTTTCTGAGTGAACCAATAAAAATATGACAGAATTCAGTTAAAGAGCCTGAGAAACCAAATACTGCAAAGTTGCCTGGTGTGTGAGGCTTGGCATCACAAAGTCCTGATAGCTCCTTTTAAGGCTGAATTTCTCAGTGGTCTCAGGCTTTGATACTGTCACAGTACTAATATAAACCTAGAGCTGACATGGACATCTACCTTTATACTGAATGGACCTCAATAAGCTTCAAATCCTGTTTACTGGGGAGAGAATACTCCTGTTTTATCCCACTCCTGATATCACAAATTCTTTAATATCCACATTTCTTTTGTTATATTCACAATGTGCATTAATGAGGGAATAAATGATCAAGTATAAAGAGAAAGAAACAGAGAAATATAGACAACTAGTGCAAGAGAAAAACATATGGGAGAGAAAGAGAGACAGAGTACAAAAGAGGAAGTGTTAAAGGAGAGAAATAGAGGGATAGTCTTTCTTTGTTTATCTCCAGTGAGAAACAGGCGGCCACATCCATTGTGCTGTGATAAGATGGGTATCAGCAGTAAACAAGGCCTGGGCCTGTTTGAATGGAGCCCAGAGTGACTGAATACACTCTTAAAAATAGATATGTTCTAATAAGTCTGCATGTCTCATCCTTCTATAAACCCACGCCTATGCTTTCTGTCAGCAGCTCTGCACAGATTCATACACGTTTTCTAGTCAAAGGGTGGATTGAAAACTGCTCGAGACAGATTCATCAGCCTGGATATTCCTACAGCAGCTGCTTGAAGAAACTATATTTAAAAGTTTCACTACATAATACATCACAACACTGCAAACTAGAGCTGAAAATCATATTGTGTGTGTGTGTGTGTCTTTTTCACACTTCTCAGAATCAGGATTTAAAAAAAAGAAAGAAATCCAAATTAGATGATGATGATGTGATTTTGTTAGGTCTGTTCTGTACCAAATAAATATGATGTCTTACATCTGGACACCTTGCACATCCTCTCCCCATGTTTGACCTTTTTCAAAATAAGACTATAAGACTACAGCTCATAAGATTTGGATATTGCATTTCAGTTCATGTTATGATTTTAATAATAATTCCAGTAACTTTGCAGTAGAGAACTGAAATCAACTACTACCAAAGACACTGAGGAAATTCAATCCAGTGACAAAACTCAAGGCATGTGGCTGAAAGCTAAGAAAGAACTGGTGAGTGAACCATGATTTAAAGGGACTTGGAGCAGGATTTGTGAAAAATTAAACATGCAACAGTTTTTTTTTTTTTTGCTTTTTTTTGTTGTTGCAGTTTTTTTTAATGCTAATGGAGGATGAAGCGTTCAAAACCAAAAACAATGAGCCCACCCACATATCTCTCCATTGCCTTGAACAGGCTGTGTGCTGCACAATGTACTGAAATTCTGGGTCCAAATTTCCCACGCAGTTCTGCGGACATGATGTCAGATGACACTGAACGCGTGTTCTCGACAGCTTTCGACTTGGATACGGGAAGAAGACGAGCGCAGTAGTAATGGACTCTGCTACGGTAAACAAATGACCCACCACCACAAAGTCCACTGAAGAGTCCAACAAAGGAAACGAAAGTTTTATCAGCAGCATCTCACAATTACCCGCAACGGCCGTCGTGTCAGTATTGAGTCCTATTTCTTGATCCTGCCCCAAGTCACTTTAATGGTATTGAATATTTCCAGAATCTGATTTTTATACCAGGTAAACAGTAATTCTGCCCTTCTATGAGGATATTGTATGTTGTGTGATGCTGTACTAGGTTTGTCTATACTTTGTTTATGTGAGGACAACAGATGGAAAGTAACTTCTGCTAAATCTGGTGCACACATCTCTTCATTTTTAAATGATTAATGCAAGCTACACCCTATCCTTAAAACCATTAAAATTCATATATCCTGAAGTCTGGCTCTGCTTCTCCAGATGTGGTCATCACAAACAGGTTCATGAACACACATGATTATGATTACTGTTTCTGGTTAGTTGAAGTGAAGACATAGACTTTAAAACAACAGTTTGAGAATCTTTTGTTCAGTCTGTGTCAACATGTCAGGGCACTACAACACTACATAACAGCCATCTGTGTTCTACTATCAGGCTAATGTCCAGTTCAGTTAGGAGACATAAGAAATGATATTCTGTTAATGATCAGTTTGAACCTTTTTTTCATCTTTCTTTTTTTCATAAAACTTGTAGACTGGGGCTTTGATTGTCCTGAAGAAACATTTGGCCTGTTTGCTGAGCAAGAACATAATACTGGGATTTTATCCACAGCACTATCAAAGTGCAACCTGCAGAGGTGTCATCTCCAGGGTTGGTCAGACAGACCAGAGATCAGAGCTGATTAGCAGGCTCATAATGAGGCAGGGTCACCGCTTAGATCAGCTGGTAGTGTGTCTAAGACAAACTCCACACCACATTATGGCCAGACCATGACACCAAGCATTCATATATTGAGAGCCACAGACTGAACAATGAATGAAAACACCACTGGGCATTTCCATTTTCAACAGAGCTCGAAACCGCCGATGCTTCTTCACTCCTTCTGTCTCATCCCCTCTCTGTCTGCCAACACTGCCCTCCCATTCCCAGCTCTCCAGTTATAGGAGACTTAATTCAGAGGCCTGTTGAGACACAAACCAATCGGTGTTTAAGCAGCCCGATAGAGAGGGACCCAGTAATGGAAGGCCTTTTAAGGCTAAAAAGGAAAAGCTAATTATGATAAAGGGGCTGTAAGTTGTGTGGTTATCGCAGTGCTGGGCCTGCTGGTGCAGCAAACTGGTCCCTGACAGTGATAACCATGCAGAGCGAGACGCCCGGCGCTCTGTCACTGTCACTACGCTGCTCTGTTCAGCTAAAGATGGATTTACATGCTACAACTTTTATGTCTTTTTTTTCAATTCATAAAGCAGCCCCTTTTCATTGGTCCTTTAAAACTGGATGCTGCAGCCTGCTGGAGATTCCTCTGGATTTTCTTTGTTCTGAGCCTGCACCATGAGAATGCACAAAGCATCACTTAAATATATCTCAACACCAGCGTATCCTCTAATTAGCAGTAAAGTAACTTCATGAGGCACCACTGGTGTGGTCTGTGCTTCCTTTTTGAGGTGGAGCTCAAGCAGCAGCTGAGTGACAATGCTGTGCTTGATACAGCGACGCCCACAAAGACATATCAGCTGTCAAGGCCTGGGTCACATTAGTGGTATTAAAGTGAATGAATGCGAACATTCTCCCCCTTGGTCTCCAGCTTTTTCTCTTTGTCTCTGAGCCTCACTATCTCACCCCTCCCATGTAGGGATGCCATGATCATGTTTGTTTAGCCACCAATACCAGTCATCTAAGTGCATAACCAGCCCACACACAGCTAATACAGATCACTTCTGGCATGCACTGCAGATGATGTACATTATGTTAGTCTCTCACACTACATGAAGTTGCACGGCTGACATGTTGTTTTGTGTATTTCAGAGGCTGAATCAGGCCATTTCAAAGTGTATGCTGTAGGACCTCAGTTACACGGATGCAGTTCTATCAGTGGTCACTAGATGGCATGGATGAGATCTCTGCCTCATTGGGATTGGGTTTTCATTTTTACAACATTTGCAAACATGTGTCTTCTCTCTGCCAGGATGGATGAGTGACTGATTTTATCCAAAAATATGAAACCCACTGGGGCCGCCGTGTGGCTCGGTGGGTAGAGCAGGCGCCCCATATGCAGAGGCTACAGTCTACAGTCCTCGCTGCAGTCGGCCACGGTTCGAATCCTGCATCGGGCGGCCCTTTACTGCATGTCATTCCCCCTCTTTCTCTGCCTCCCCATTTCCTGTCTTTTATACTGTTATATCAAATAATGGCAAAAAAGCCCAAAAACATACGTAGACACACTACACATACGTAGAAAGTGAAGGGTCTCTGAAGACACTGCATGTACAATGTGACACCTGGATGAGTAAGTGGCCACACATCAATCAGCTGGAGCCTCGCCTAATGAGTGGACTAAGTGTGTTTGAATCTTCTGTAGCTGACAAAGATCCAGTTTAGTATTTAAATGTTGGAATAAATGATGTTTTTTAAAAGAACTGGCATGTTTGTACAGGATTAAATGCCCTCAAATATTTGTTTTTTCTACAGTATGTCACTCGCTCTGATGTGTGCTTCACTGTCGCTCCACTAGAGAAAGTTAGAACAAACCAATCAGACTTGTGGCCTGTCTGTGCATGCACTGTAAATCCTGGCTAATAGAGTCAATACAACCACACATGTCAAATCTGCACTATCATTGTGTAACATTCAGTCTGTGGGATGTAGTCACTATGTTGCCCAACCTCTAATGTGTTGTAGGATGCTGCCACCTGCTGGCCTTTCTCCATACTAACAGCAACTAACATGAAAACACACACATTTAGCACTTACTTTTTCCTGAGGGTGTTTAAAAGCTCATTAAACACATTAAAAATTTGACCTCAGAATAAATCCAAGAACCTCTGACAGGAGCTGAGTTCGTTTGAAGCTACAAAATTCTTCTGACATGCTCTGGACACAGTGACTGGTCTGCTTCAGACCTGGTGGACTGGTGGTGATATGAGTCTGTTTCAAGGAGAAAGACACTCCTGTTTTGTTTGGTGTCACTGTGAGCTCCCTACTAAACATGGAGAAGAGGACGAAAAGGTCATGACCCATCAGAATAAATGAATGAAAACACAGAAGTGGTCTGGTTTGTGTCTTAACCTTAGTCCAGCTGAACATCTACGGATCTGTCAGAAGTGGAGTTATCACAGGACGACTGGACTGTGAGCTGAGGTGTGTGGGAGTCTCACGAAGAACAGAAGACAGTTGAGAAAGAAGACAGTGCACCAAGAGTCATTCCCTATATCTGTGGCATATGGTTGTCTCAACCCCCCACCCATTTAAGAGACCACCAGCAGGTCTGAGCCTGTAGTAACAGTCCAAAACTGAAATAAGAGTCATGTTTCTTCTTCTACTGTTAGTATGATGTAATATTTTGGAGGGAAAAGAGAGAAGTCTTATCAGTCTGATATAATCTTGTACTGAGTTGATTAGACAGTATAGAAACAAGTGGCAAAATACAACACAGACTGGTGTGCTGTATTGTTGTGTCATGAACAGACAACAGTCCATCCTTTAGAGTTAAAATGCTGTAACAACAGGGACAACATATCTCTCTTTGCCCACACAGGAAGCACTGAGCAGCTTGTCATGGGTGAACTTTGGTAACAGCTGATTACTGTGATATGTCTGTCATATCATTTTAAACCCAATAAATGCAACATGTCTGTTCTAATAACTTCAGACAGTCAGCTGAGGGATACAAGAAGTGCTTTAACTTTATGAATCAGTTTTAAAATCTGGTGTTATCACTGGTTATTTGAACTGGGACAAAACTCTTCCTTCAGCTGTGAAACAGAAACAGAAGAGTGAAACAGAGAGTGTAACTCACCACTCTGCGGACTCTGGTCTTATAGTTGATTTGAAGCTCTTCGTGTTTCTGTCGTGCAGCTTCCAGAGACCTCTTCAGATCCAGTGCTCTCCTCAGCAGCTGCTGATCTGCTCCTGCCCTAGTGAAGACCTGAACACACACACACACACACACTGTTCAGTAAAGGTGTGTATTGGCAAGAATCATTATACAGGGTCAACTATACAATATACTGTGATAGTATAAGCGAAACGATATACTGTGATTCCTTTCTTTTTAAAAATGTGCTAAGTTAGCTAATGTATGAGCATGTGATGAGCCACAGACCTGTACTCTCTTAGATCTCACTGTTCCTTTGGAGCATAGGAGTATGGCTGAATGACTGCTGCCAACCAGCAGTTAGAATTGTAGATGCAATACAAAAATAACCCACCGCTGTGAATGTTTGCTCATACAAAAATCATTTAAAAAATCAATACAGTGCTTTTGAATATTGATGCACTATTGCATACTACTATTACTACTACTATCCGCCCCCCTCAATCCCTGTCTCCTACGCCTGTGCACAATCTTCACATTTCGCTGGATTTGTTATGTTTATGAAATGTGTAACTTTTGCTAACGTAGATACTTTTGTAGCTTGTATTAGCCTAATGCTAATATTAGCTTCTCTGTGGGTTTAAAATGGGTCGGTGATGCTAGTATTGAATAGATTATAGTACAGAGACACCTCGCTACTTCGCGCTTCGGTTATCGCTGGTTCACTGCTTCGCGAGTCAAAAAATATTCAATTAAAATTAAAAATTATTTAAAAATATTAAAAATAAAAAAAAAAATCCAACGGATGCTTCCCGCACCACCGAGGAACGTTTCAGACAGCCAAGATTCAAGCCGATTGGCCAGCACCCCTTGAGATCTCGGATGCCGATTGCCCAATTCATATCGCCCAAGCATCTTTCATACCCCCGCTCTGCGTTCCTCTCTGCATCTCTGCAGTCTGTGTATAGATCGCGGTGAGAAGAGTTTGTGTCTCGCGGTGTGTTCTCGCGGTGTGTTTCAAGTTCCAACCCCTTGGGGGCTTTTATGAAGGGGCGTCGCTACTTCGCGGATTTTCACGTTTCGCGGGGGGTTCTGCCCCCATTAACCGCGATAACCGAGGTACAGTATTACCTCGGTTATATATATATATATATATATATATATATATATATATATATGTATAGTACTCCTCTTGCAGCTTCTCATTTTCGGGCAGTGTGCATTCCAGTTTGTGGGGGCGTGGCTTGGACGTACACACTAATGGGAGGGGGAGGAGGGGGGTGGAACTCAGAGAGGTGCTATTTTCAGCTCTCTTGCTAGCTCTCCAGGATTACCAACCTCAGCTTTAATCAGCAGTCTGTTCCAACGTCTTTAGAACAATATTGAATACCGAAGTAGCAGTTGATGCCACAGTGGTACTGTTAGCTCGATCCACCACATGCTTCAGTGTGAACATTTGGTATCATGGTAATAAATCAGAGCACTGTGCCATTACTGACCTGAACCCAGCCCTGCACAGTTGGTAGATGTTTGGTTGTTATCAGTTTGTGGAGGTCTATTACTGTGGAAACCACTGCCTCATTATCTTCTGTCTCCTGCAAATGCAAACCTGAAAAAGAAATTGAAGGGAAGCCAAATACAAATTTTACTGATACAGCTGGATAATGAAACATGTCTTATCTCTGGTGAAGAGTTCTACAAAATTTTACAGTATTTAAATCTAATCCTCCCATTCATCCTCACTGCATTTGCTCTGTTGGTTCAAAAGTCCAAGAAATTCACTCAATTAAATTGAGGTGCCGGTCTTCATTTTCTTCAGCAGGTTCATTTAGTAGCTGATTAGGAGTTAGGGCTGTGCTCAAAAAATCGATATGGCAATATATTGTGACGTCTCCTTTGCTGATATCTATCAATGCAGATGGTATTGTATTGATACGACATAAAATGCTCTGTTTTGAAAAAGCAACCTCCCTTATGGTGCAGTGCACAGTAACACCAGTAGCAGCATAGACACAAACAGCACAAAATCTCAAACATGGATGAAAACAATAAAAAACTGTTATTGCAAACACCAGTAAGTCGGGAGTTGGACATGGTCATGCAATATGCAAGTTAATTCAGTGCAGGACATGGTCATTATTCAAAATCAACATATATCATGATATGTATTGTATCGTGGCCTCTGTAGCGGGATACATATCATATCGTGAGGTTGTAGGCAATACCCAGCCCTATTGGGAGTCTGATAATCAATAAAAAAGGGTTTGCCCAAATATCACAAAGCTCTGCACTTAAAAGAACTTCCACATTGGTGACGTGACTGTTTCAAGGATTAGAATGAATTCTAAATTGTGATCAAGTACAAAGGCATCCAGGGAGCAGCAGCTCTGTGTTGATGAGAGAGGTCAGAGGAGAATAAACAGACTGGCTGGAGCTGACAGCAAGGCTACAGCCACTCAAATAACCACTGTTTACAACTGTGCTGAGCAGAAAAGTGTCAAGGTGAAGGTGGTGGATGAACAACAACAGCTCAAGACCATTTCAGGTTCCACTTCCTGTCACCCAGACCAGAAACCTGAGCCAGCATTGCAGACAGACTCACCAGCACTGGACAGTTTAGGTGCTGGTGGTGTGATAGTGTAGGGAACGTTTAATATCTCTTCATGGCTACAGGTCACCATCTTCTATTGGCTACTTCCAACAGAATCATGCTCTAAATTTTACTTCACTTCTGTGTCTGCACTACAGACCTGAAGTTTAATGTAAAGTAGTAAAGTAAATGTCAACGTCATGAGTCAGTCAGGTCATCATGGAGCACAGTCTCAGGTGGAATTTTTAATGTAGTGGATCCATGGCGTTAGCATGATATCCCTAATAAAGTGATCACTGAGTGTGTACCAGGTGCAACCCCATGGAGAAGCAACCCTCATCAAACACTGAACATTAAATATCAGAGACAGGGTGTAGATGCTCCACTCACCAGGACTGAGGTTTAGCTCCAGATTGTAGGAATGAGAGATGAGCCCCGAATTCCTAATAAATAAGTCTTCATCAAAAAGTTCCTCCTCCTCTTCTTCACTACGTCCCTCCTCACCTTCTTCCTGCTTTCTCTTCTCCTCTCCTTTCTCAATCTCTTCCTCATTCTCTTTTCCATCTCTCCTCCTCTCCTCCTCCCTGTCATCTTCAAACATTCTCTCCATCTTTCCCTTCCCCCTTCCTTCTCTGTCATTCCTCTTTTCTCCCCTCTCCTCCAACATTTCTTTCTCATCTTCCCTCCTTTCTGTGCCACAGCTTGTCTTTTCTTCCCTGCTCCCCTCTCCCACTTGTTTCGCTCCCTCTCTCCTGTTGTCCCTCAGGTCTCTGCTGCAGCAGGGCTGTTCATCATCTGAAGGGCAGTGGTTGGCTGGTCTGGAGTTTGGAAGTGTGCTGTTGACACCTGGGACGTCTGACAGGCCAAATTCAGGGAAAAGCAACTTCATACAGGACTCCATCTCTGTCAGTGTGGCCTCAATCTCCTGCTCGGAATCTGACAAACAAACATGATTTGCATCCAGTGAGAAATAGAGTTAAACCTGTTTAGGAGGTCACCAGACACTGATGTGAGGAGGATTTAGTACTTTTAGGCCTCACAGCTGGAAGTCTATTCTAATTGCACTTGAAGTTTTACAGCCAATACAGAATACATACATAGAGTAGCTTGTATCTAACAGAGCAGCTTGTATCTAACCAGGAAAGTGGACTCGTATGATGTACAAAAGTCTTGTGGAAATAGGTCAAACTTTTAATACGTGAAAATGAAACTGCATTAAAACTCTGAGTTGTAGTGGATCCACAAACATGAAGAATGTATTCCTTTTCTGTGTCAGTGACTGTCCCAAATTATTTGTGATCATGTGCTGTGGATTCAGAGTTCTATACAACAGCCGATGTTGACATCTCTCATATATGGTGACATCATGATTCATAGTATATCATTTCCATAACACTGTAATGCCAGGATTGTGCTCCTGCTCCTGTAGCACGTCCACAGTCCCTGGATCATTAGCACATGTCTGGTCTTCACAGATGACAGAATCATGGAAAAGCTTCAGTTTAGCATTACTACAAACTATCAAATCAAATCTAAATCATCTAACATTTAAACCACATAAAAGTATATAATCACAGAGGTGGTGATTACCCTCCATTTCTCTGCAGGCTGCCTCCACTCTCTCCTTATAGATCCTCTCCAACTTCCTCTGTCTCTCCTCCGCTCTACTCCTCTCTGCCACCGTCCTGGCCTCAGCATCCTGGAAGTCCACCTGACGACATGGACATCGCTCACATCACAACATGGAACTCAACATGCAAAGCACTGTTCAACTAGACATTAAGTATAATACAGAGAAGACTGATCATCATCTCATAATGTTGGCAATTAGACATGTGTTTATTTCCTGCCATTGTCCACCAGACAGGACCTTCACGTCTGCTTTAAACAATATCTTGTCCTAATGAAGTCTCACCAGACTCCTCCTCTGATGTTTACTCCTCTTACCTCTTACTCATATTCCAGAACATGCGCTTCAGCTGGGAGCAGCAAAGTCTGGTAGCTCTGAGTTTTTACTCAACTTTTGCTTTATTTTTGTTGTGTTCTTGTAAGTTTTGTCATATTTTGTCAACTACTGATGGACACTTCTGTGGGGAGAGGAGATTCTTCAGGAGAGGAGCTTCTGTCATTGAAAATGGAGCAAGTCTGGAGGATGCCACCCTGTTCCAGCTGGATGAGGAGCTGCTTTCATGGTTGCTGTGCTGGTGGTGCAGAGGTTAAAGGCTTGGAAGTGGAGATGTGCTGTAGGTCCTTTCTGCTGTCAGTCATCATGCAACATATCAACTCTCTGCCCAACAAGAGTGATGAGGAGCTGGAGATATAGGTGAAGACTCAGGAAGTAGACATTTTTTCAAATCAAAACAATACTTGTGAACATCCCACCAACGACTACTGCTGAAGTTCCATGTGAAGGTCTCCATGAAGTTGTTGCTAGGATACAGACTAAACATCCTGAGGCACTTGACTTTAGTCATGTCTCCCTGATGGACTCACTGAGGATGTGGTGGAGAGATACACGCTGGTGGAGGCCATTCTGAACAACTCAGATCATCCTCTTCATAACACCTTGATGGACCAAGAAAAGAGCGGTGGTGGACGGCTCCTCTCTCTTCACTGCAGGACGGAGAAATATAAAAGATCCTTTGTACCTTCAGCCATCAGGCTTCTTCATTCTTCTGCAAATGATTGATGAGCTGACAGACAAATGAATTTCCCTTTGGGGATTAATAAAGTCATTCGTATTCATATTCGTATTTGTATTCGTACCATCTTGATGCTGACTGCTCTTTCAGCTGGAGGACGGGGCTTAAAACCTGTGCCACATTTCTCAATCAGGCAGTGAGGTTTTGATTTTTTTTCACTTATTAACTGTGAAAACCACATTGGACAAAATATTAATCATAGCAGAGGATTTTGACATGTATCTGGAAAGAAACTTTAAAATCATGTTATTGAAGTTACTTTAAGTTAGAGAGTAGAACCCACATTTTTAAGTCAATTACAAAATGTGTTAGTCTCTCATGTGAATGAGGCTTGTAGTCATAAAAGAAACAGCAGCTGAGGTTTGGTGGATGTTTGCTTAAGTCTCATTCAGTCATATCTCACCTTTTTAACCTGTTTGAGGAAGTGGTACCCAAGAGCCAACTTCTTATATGCTGTCCCATAAGAACTCTGCCACGACTGGACTGTCTGGATAGCCAGTGACCTCAGCTTCCTTGCTACTTCTTTCGGAGGTGGGAGGGGCTGATCTGAGTCGGTCTCCACTGTCAGGTCCAGGAACTCCTACAGGAGGAGTGAAGGAAGTTGGTGTGGACAAGTGAAGGCACAACAACAATCACATTTCTCACAAATTGAAACCCTATTTAATCCTGCTAGGAGAGCTTCATCTCCACCACTCAGCTGCAATTGAATGACTGTACATGGTGGCCAGAGGAAGACCTTACAACTTACACACCTGTCATAGGTAAATTCTGTTCTGTACCTGGAAGTTGTCGACCAGCAGTGTCCTGAAGTGGTGTGATCTGGAGAAGAGCTCACTGGCTATCTGGAAGGCTGATAGTCTCATCTCAGAGTGCTCCTGGTTGAGCTGGGACATCACCAGGTGGTACAGGTGGTCTATACAGTCATTAGACACTCTGAGTGAAGGATTCAGAGAACCATGATTAGGTGTTGGGTTTTTAAAAAGGAATGTATCTATACAAAGGCACAAGGACATGATCAATATCTCACTACAGAGAATAGGCTTTCATATTATGGATGCCCTGGTGTCCTCTTGAGTAACCCAAAATTGCTGTCCTGTGTACTGATGTAAATTGTAACCTAAGATCTCACCATGAGGATCTCTGTGCCTTGTCTGATTGTATTGTGGGAGCTGTATATGAGGCCAGCAGACCGTACTGCACCAACTCTGAGAGATGACACAATATTGAGCCAGGGTGGAACAAATATATGTCTCACTATCATGCTGATGCTAAGAATGCATTTAGGGCTTGGGTTCAGGCAGGCAGGCCAAGAGAAGGGCCTGTTCTTGATCTCAAAAAAATCACTACTGCTAGATATAAATATGCAGTTCGTTATATTAACAAACATGAGCAAGAAATGAGATCAGATTCTATGGCTGAAAAGCTCCTTGGCAATGATGTAACTCATTTTTGGAATGATTCTCAGCCATGATACTATGCAAATCACAGCCAAAGAAGTATTACAAGCTATTGCACAGTTAGCTGATAATAAGGCAAGTGGCTCTGATAGAATTTCAACAGAACATCTTAAATATGCTAGGCCAAGAGCAGCAATTCTTCTTGCCATCTGTTTTACTGGGTTTATGACTCATGGAGTGTTACCAGACTCAATGTTGTCTGTCACTCTGGTGCCTGTCATTAAGGATAAAGCTGGCAAGGTGGGCAGCATGGACAACTATCGACCAATTGTTTTAGCCAGTATGCTGAGAGCATCTTATTAGATAGATTGTCTGCTTTTGTATACACCTCTGATAACCAGTTTGGCTTCAAGGGTAAACATGGCACTGATTTGTTTATCTATGCTTTAAAAGAAATTGTTGATAGATACAGAAGACAGAATTCTTCTGTTTTAATTGGTTTTATAGATGCATCTAAGGCATTTGATTGTATAAATCATAAATTCTTTTTAAAATTGAGTCAGAGGGGCGTGCCTGACAGTGTCCTAAGGATTCTGGTCTATTGGTACGCTAATCAGCGCCTGCAAATTAAATGGGGAAATGTAGTCTCTGCTCCATTTGAGGTGAGTAATGGAGTCTGTCAGGGTGGGCTATTGTCACCTTGCCTATTTAATAATAATGGTAATAATAATAATAATAATAATAATAATAATAATAATACATTTTATTTATAAAGCGCTTTTCAGGGCACTCAAAGTCGCTTTACAGGAATAAAACAACAAATGGAAATAAGTAATATCGGAATTTAAATTTAAAAAAACACATAAACACATCACACAGATTCATCAAAACATCAAATATCAAAACTCATCAGAACATAGAAAACACATTTGAATACAGATTAAAAAAGAATGAATAGGCCAGACGGATCAAAAAACAGTGTAAGTAGAAATATGAATCAGAAAATACTAAATGTAAAAAGCAGAGTGGCTCTATCCCCACAGGTTAATGTTTATGTGGCTGACCTATCAGACCAGCTGAGAAGATGTAAAGCAGGATGTGTGGTAGGAAATACTATTGTTAATCATTTTACATATGCTGATGATTTGACAATCATTTCTCCTTCTAATGCTGTGTTTCAGGAGCTGCTCAACATATGTTCAGACTATAGGGAAAAATTTAATGTGAATTATAATGCCAAAAAGAGCTATGTTATGGTTTGTAGACCTAAAGATGTTAAGGAACTGATGATCCCATTATTTTATTTGTTAGGGCAATTTTTACCCTTTTGTAATAATGTAGAGTACTTAGGACAGATCATCACCGATGATCTGTCTGATGATGATGACATTTACAGGCAGCAGCGTATGTTATATTCACAAGCAAATGTGTTGAAACTAAAATGAATCTCTTCAGAGCCTACTGTACCCCTCTATATACTGCCCCTTTGTGGGTTAAGTTTCAGAAAGCAAGTATTCGCATATAAACTTCAGGTTGCCTGTAATGATTGCTTGCAAATTCTGCTGAGAAAACCTAGGTGGTGCAGTGCGAAGTTGCTTTTTCAAGTGCAATTTAATTCATTTCATGCTCTGTTGAGGAAACTAATGTATAAATTCATCTGTTGACTGAATGATACACATAATGCTGTCATAATGCTGCTAATCCTAATCTCAGTGCTGTGAGATACCAGTCAGCCATGTGGAAACACTGGTATGACTGTCTCCTTTAAATTTTATTGTGTGTTTGTCTCTTTTTAAATGGAGCTGGAGTCTAATAATTAAGTCTATCTATCCATCTATCCATCTATCTATCTATCTATCCTTGTGTGGCTGACATTGTATCAGGAACACCAAGGTGGATGGAATGCAGTCCAATAGGACAGTTATTATTACTGCAGTAAATCCAAATATGAAACCCGAAGACACATCTGTTCCTAAACTGGGGGTTTAATTATGTCCCAAATGCCTGTCAAATAAGCTCATGTATTCAGATGTTTCTATTAACTGCCAACTGACAGTATATACAGAGAATATTATGCTTTCAGTAGTAGTTTCATATTATTTTCCTTTGTTTCAATTTTCCATTTTTGTTGACAGCGAAATTGTACAGAGATGTCTAGAAAGATTAATCCAGACACAACATTATTGAGAGGTATCCTAGGACGACGTGTCAGTCCCCCACATTACACCGCTGTCACTGCACACTTAATCCCTCTGTGTAGAACATACTTGCAGATCTTTTGATTTCCTTCATCTTGTCCTGGTTGAGCTGAGGCAGTCCTGACGTGGTCAGCTCCTCCACCAGCTCTGACAGCCGCTCCCTCTGAGACAGCTCCATCACTGCTCATTAACAGAAAACCTGTGACCAGGGATACACTCATGACTACTGAGAGCTCACCCAAGGTAAGCATCTCCAACTAAAGCACTTCACTTCATGAAACATAAACACACAATAACAAAACACTTAAACAACCATAACAATGAAGAGAGTGTCACTGTATTAAGGTAGTGAGTGTGGAGGGAGTTAAAGGGACAATGATAAACAAGTGTTCGATCTGAAAGCGTCCTCGGGAAAATAGATACCTATGTATTAAGGTAGTGATGCTGCTATATTAGGTGTGAAGATGGTCGAATGGTCAAACAACTTTATAAGTTTACAAGCCAACTACAACATGCTATCCTATATAGGGCAATATAAACTGATATATGACATATTTACATTTTGTCGCTTTTATAACTTTATAAAGAGATAAATAAAGCCCCTTAGCAAACACATTAAATCAAGAGACGTGCTCTAACGACAGAGTCGAGATTTCGTTGTCATGACATAAGAGTAAGGTTAGCAGTAACTACACTATTAATACTAATAAATGTAGCCAAACACGCGCACTACTCACCAGCTATTAGCTTGTTATAAAGTGTCCACGCGTATAAAAGTTAGCCGTGTGAGTCGTTGTTCATTCATGGCACAGCTCGGTAAAGTCACGGCAGCTGTTTTGTCCTGTTTACATATCACCATTCTTCCGTTGGCTCGGTAGTGTGATACATATTTACTTCCGTTTCCGCGTGTGCTTCCGGGTGGGCCTATCAGAATAAAACTTTGATGAGCGTAGACGACAGGCAAAGAGACAGATACACCATGAACCAAACACTTCTCTCTCTCCCTTTTTTCATTACAGTGAAAAGCAAGGTCTGAAACTGTCATTCTTATACAATGTATGAATGTAAAATAACAAACATATTGCCCTCCCCTGATGGCCACAGCCCCTACCATAGACTGTATGGTCCCTACCCAAACATCCACCCCCTTATTGAATTCTAAATAAATAAATAAAACTAAATAAATGTTATTTTTTGTTTTTTCTCTTTAACACTGAAATTAAGATTTAAAAGTTTAAAAACCTGAGAGAAGAGAACTGAGTGTTGTGCATTATTGTAAATGTTCCCCTCATTCCTGGGAAGTGTCATTGGCCATGAAACATTCACTGCACTTTTGTCACATTATTATTGTAACATCTTGGTAGGGAAAATACAATCCATGAGGAAACCTACCCTCAATAAGGCAGTGAGATTGTACTTTTTTTGTTTAGCTCTAGTATTTTATTCTCCAGTAGAACCTGTTTTTAGTCCAGTTCAACCTTCCAATAAAAAAAAGCTGAGATTTTATTTTCTATGCCAAAATCACCCTTCTAGCCTCATGATCCAAAAGACAGGACATTACTTTTTAAATACAAATTTATTTTTAATTAATTAATTAATTAATTAATTAATTAATTAATTAATTAATTAATTAATTAAAATATGTTACAACAGAGCCCTCTGTTTTCAGACCAGACATTTTGACATGAGGAGTTAATAACTATAAAGACGGCCACTTCCAAGGTCACCTGGTAGAATGAGGCCTCCTTTTGTCTTATTATTTAAGCCTGTGCTTGATGAACCGACATCTCCCTCTTGTCCTGAGGGGCTTGTCACTCTGTGGTTGTTGTATGTCCACAGTCCACCACTCTGTTAACTCTTCTGCACACTGTGGTCACTCCTCTCATCATTTAGTTCTTATTTTGATTTGCAGTGCATCTAAAAGTTCAACCATCTCTGGGAAGTAGCTGTTCTCCTCTCCCAGAATCATCTCTGCCTGGACCATATTCTGGTACTGGTCTCGGAGAAGCACCAGGGAATCCAGCAGGTAACTGTCTGAGCGGTACTGGTCCAAACACATTGGAGCCATGGCCAACAGAGCCCGGAGAGCCTGAGATAAAAACAGCAGCAACAATCAGGATGAGATCATTTCAGACACTGTCAGGTGGAAACTGTTCTTGTAGCAATGCAGCTGATTAGAATCTGTGTAAATCATCAACATTTCTCTCACCTTCTCTCTGTAGTCATGCTCTGTGGACTCCAGCAGCTGTGGCACCAGGCTGCACCAGCCCTTCTCCATCAGTTCCCTGTCCAGGGACACCTTAGCATACTGCCGCACACGCTCTTTATGAGAGGCATCCTGGATCAGGTCCAGACCTTCCTGAGAGATGAGCTCCTAGATAAACAGACCAAACCAGCACCAGGATCACCATACATCAGGTTTAGAGTCCTGAGAAAATCTTCACATGCAGGTTTTTGCTGTACCTTCTCACTGATCATGTCATATAACATGGTGACAATGCGTGTTCCCAGAATTCTGCCTTCATCTGCCCTGAACAGCTCTGATAGGACCTGTAGGCCCCCATGTGACAGGAAGTTAAGCTGTGCATAGGGGAAGTGACGAAGGAGAGAGGCCACAGCAAACAGGACCTGAGAAACAGGACAATCATGGAGGACATCAGAGATCAGCTGAGTGGGTTTGACCTGAAATTACTTCCAGTTGTGATGTCAGAGGGTGTGACTACCTTCTTCTTCACTCTGAGTGGTTGAACAGTGGCCAGCACAGTCAGCAGTGTCTGCAGAGCTCCACTCTCCACAGCTTTCACCTGTACCACTGGATTACTGCAGGACAGATGGATGTTAGACATTTGATATATAGCTGGGTACAAATACATGTGATGTCTGAGGACACAGAGACATAAGACCAGGTCCAACTCATACTGTCCATCGGTTCGACTGGTGAGAGAAAGAACCGCAGCTGTTCATGCAGGGTGATGGTCAGGCAGAGAAAACAGCAGCTATTTGCTCCACCTGCAGGACTAAGTTACTGCAGCATTCTGCTCACAAAGAGGTGAAGGTTTGGGTTCACACAATGAAGAGTGACATTAAAGCTCCATATTTTTCTCCTCTCCCGTGTTTTATTTGAAATATTGATTGATCCAAAAGTCTGCAGTTTTAAGAACCAAAAAAGCATCTGAGTGCAGTTTTACATATCGTCACCCTATTAAAAATAATTGCCTAAGTCATTTTTTGATGAAAATGGCTTTTGGGCCTAAATATCATATGCTCTGCATTTGGTAAAGTTTTTTTGTGTTTTCCCAAAAACTTGAAAAAATGACTGCCATTATTTTAATAGGGTGACGATATCCTCTCTTTCCTTTGATACTTTCACAGTAAAAATATAGAGACCTCCTTTACAACTCTACACATGAGCATCTACCTTTATAATGAATGGACCCTACATTAAACCCAGCAGATCACTTTATATTAAGGATGGTATAAAAAAAACTAGAGATGATTTAGAAACCTCTGTAAAACAGTTTATAAAGCACTTCCTGCTGCTCATTAAGATTCATGCTAACTGAAGACATCTCAGATGAGTGTATGAACAGAACAATGAGCCTAAAACTACTAGTGATCAGCTGTCATGTAGACATTATGAGCTGAACACAGTGAACAGTGTTTCTACCTAGATAAAGCTGATCCCAGAACAAAGGCAGAGTTCTCCTGCAATCTGACATCAGAGCTGTTCAGACCATCAAGAATCACCTGGAGACCCCCCATGGAGCACAGAGTGTGAGCATTGTCCACCTAACACACACAGAGACAGAGAAAGTTACTCAGTTTGGATGTGCCTATGTGTGTCATTACGGGTGTATATTATGTGCTGTGTTACCTGGTGGACCAGGTACTCCAGCTCCAGGAGAATGTTGACTCTCTGCTCTGTGGTCGTGTTGCTGCTGTTGAACTGCTCCAACAGACGCTTCATTATCTACACAACACCATACAGTGAGGTGGGGGGTATGCAAGGTTCTACATAACTACAGTTAGTAGCCTGTGGTGGACTCAGATGAGCTGCTGTGGCAGGGATCAGCTGAAAAAAAAACTGGGGGTGAAGCAGTCTGAGTATTTTGAATAAAGCCTACATTTAAACTGATACTGGATTTGTAGTTAGGCTTAAACTGGGTTTCCTGCTCAGCCTGTCAGCAGCAGCTCATGTCTACTGCAGGGAAAACACTGACTGTGGATTAGAACCTAACACAACCCCATGTCAAATAAGGTCAACATCACACAACATCACAACATCACAGTCAGCTGCTCCATGGTCACTGTGATGAGATAAAAACTGCACCTGCACTACAGGCAGCTGGATTTAATGCACAGGTGTAAACCATAATAATAACAACATATAGGCTGATTTTATTTACAATTAAAGGGATAAATTTGGTCATTTAAGATTTGTGAGTTTGAACCAGGATGGTTTAGTGTTGACACAGTGTGAGCCTTCACTGCTCGTGAGCCAACATACACAACTCTCAGTTATTAATCTTCATTGCTGACTTTAACCTCAGTCTCTTCCTGTGCTGGCTCTCTTTTAGCTCTGTGTTTGGTCTCCACCAGCTCCTCTTTAGCTGCTGGAGAGCAGGTCCAAGCTCCTCGCATTTTATCAAGACTCTCTTCACTTTGCATTAAGTCACTGATCTGCTGTTGATATCAGTATGAATTAGTACAGCTGCGGATACAAGCATGTAACAGTAGCTGCATGCCATAAGCCAATAGCAGCTGACGTGTCATGCTGTGTGTATTGTACTGTCACTGTGGACAGAAAAAACAACTAAGACTGACAGTGATGTACCTGAACATCTGTCTCCACCAGTAGCTCCAACTGAGACATGTCTCTCTTTAACTCCTCTAGAGGGCGGTACTTAGAGACCACGGCATCCTACAGAGAGGGAGGGAGGGAGAGAGAGAGAGAGAGAGAGAGAGAGTTTTGAAACTTGGTTACCATAAAAAAAAACAGTGACTACACCAGTGTAGTGATTGTCACCATGGTTACTAAAATAATGGTCATGGCTTCATTAGCTCAGGTTAGAAAACCATGTGTAGGTGTGATGTGTCCAGAGCTTGAATCCATAGTCTCAGATTGACACTGCTCTGGGTCTTAGCTCACTGGGTTCATGTCCTCCTTGATCTTTTTCATGGCCTGTTTCAGTTCATCAGGACTGAAGAGGGACTCTGCATTCTGTGTGTCCCTGAGAAAGACAAGCACGCACACTCACTGCTGATACCATGTTCATACAATACTCTGAGCTCAGTCAACAGAACACCAGTGGAGACTAAGATAAGCTCACTACTGTGTGGTACCTGTGCTCCTGGGTCCAGTATTTGAGCTGCTCCTCTCCAAGTCTGACTTCCCTTTGACCTGTCTGCAGATTGAGTCTCACATGAGAACCTGCAGGCACTGCCTGGCCTGTAGGAACACACACATGTGCACAGGTCAGTCTACAAAAGAAAGTATTTGATTTGACTCTAATGTAGTGTCAGTAGAGCATCTACACCATTACCTGGTTTGAGTGTTTGCCACTGGTCTGTAGGTTGGATCACCTGTAAATCTACCTGCTCCTTTTCATCATCACCTCCTCCTCTTCCATCTGTATTTTCCACTACAGTCAAGGCAGCCTCAGACTGTAGAGCCACAATAATAAAATCACTGTATCTTTGATTAACATGTGTCTCTCTGCTACATGCTCCTGTTCCACCACTGTGAAACAAGGGATATTAAAGACATTTGAGGGCAGAGGCTCCAACACACAGAGGGGTTATAACACAGTGATGGCCAACAAAATGAAATGTTAGTAACTGAGACAAGACATAGAGCAAAATAAAGCAATTGTGCAACTGTTGAGTAATGCATTATATACTGTTTATTTTTTCACTGTGGGGATGTGTTGAATGTTAATTTTGTGTATGAGATGTGTGCTAGGGGGCAGGAAAGAGTCCAGCTGCTCATTATTCAGAGAGAGGGCAAGACGCACCAGGGTGATTAACCTTTGTTGTACACCTGGGTGGCCTTTTGTCTGTCCTGGCTGTGATCTGAGTCAGTGAAGCACAGGGACACTATTGGTATGTATGCGTATTTATGTACAATAATTATGTTAGGTCACTTCCCCATTTATTTTTCTCAAGAGAACGTATTGTGATATTGATTTGATTGATAATATGGATATAAATTTATTTAAGACTAAGGTTAGGACTGGTAACTGAATATATGGTTGCATGTATGATTACGATTCACAGTTGATGTTTAATTGAGTTAAACAGATTTTTGTTTATTCTCCCATTGAGGTTATCAACTTGCTTATTTATCAACAATCCCTGACAAAGGTCAAATAAAGGAAGTTGAAGTTGAGTTGAGTTGAGTTGATTCCTGCATCCTCTGTGCCAGGCCTGGTCGAGTTTAGGTAGAACCCCAATAACTCGACAGCAACACTGCAAACAGTACAACACTAATATTAGTGCTAATGCATATCACATTCTTTGAATGGAATTCAATATAAAACCCCCAAAGGTTGGACAATATAAAATGGACATCACTGTATATATCTGTTTGTATTTAATCATAAAAATAAAAGTATAAATGCTTGGATTTTTTTTCTGGACAACAAAATAATTTGTAAAAATCTATATCAAATGAAAGAAATTGTACAGAATTACAAAACACCAACCAAGTCTTTTGAAATGTGGTTTTTGAAATGTTGTGGCAATATATACAATATAGAGGAGAAGTATACATATATCTGGTAGGTGTTTGTGAAGTTTAACCTTTTCTTTCAGGAAAATTGCACTCAGAAAATGTAGGCATCACTCACTGACCCACATATTCAGGAAATTAAGTCTGAAAAGCATGTGAGAGATAGGAGAAGCACAGTACTGTAACAGATCAGACTGCACGGCTAGGAATGGTTGCTCACATATAACATGACCAGAAGAAGGACCTGGCCTGCAGAGGTACATTAACTGCACAGTTCCCAGGACTCCCGAACACAACAACACCATCTCACATAACGTCTCACCAGTGAGTCAGACATGTCAGAGATGAGCTAAGGTAACTCACCTTGTGACCGTGAATGCTGGTGATGTGATGGCAGTGCAGCATCAAGAGAAGAGCAAGAGTGACGCAGCTAAGTGAAGCTCCTCTGGTACAGCTGGAGATCATCGTCATGGAGACTGAAACACAGGGGGACACACGGACACATGAGCACTACTGTCCTCTGTCCTGGTCCTGCATACTCACACACACCGGACCTGGAGGATACACTCACGTTACGATGCACCCTATGTTAGCCAGATCTAAACGTCAGCCCAGCACTTAATCCGATGCTGACCGGACTGTAAACGCGCGTGTACGGTATGACGTTTCACACTAACCTGCCTGTTTCAGTGACATCAAGCGCTGACTCTTGTGCACTTGAGAAACTGTCACTAGCAAACCGACGGTTGTCGAGCATCAGCCGCTTTTTACCGGCAGGCTTCCGTCACCGTCCACTAGACTCACACTCTCTGACGTGGACCAATCAGGAGCAGACATAGACTGAAAGGGAGCTGCCATAGCAGCAATTCTCTCTACTGCCACCTGTTGGTCTGGAGACACAAATAATGTAATCCTATGATTGTCAAGTTCAATGAAGAGCAAATGTATGAGGTGTATAGATGGGATATGCGTAGACAAATATATAATGTAGCTGTAATAACTATGATATATATATACATACACACACACACACACACATATATATATGTATATATGTGTGTGTGTGTGTATATATATATATATATATATATATATATATATACGAATACGAATACAAATACGAATGGCTTTATTAATCCCCAAAGGGAAATTCATTTGTCTGTCAGCTCATCAACCATTTGCAGAAGAATGAAGAAGCCTCATGGCTGAAGGTACAAAGGATCTTCTATATTTCTCCGTCCTGCAGTGAAGACAGCTTTTTTCTTGGTCTCTTTTCTTGGTTCATCAAGGTGTTATGAAGAGGATGATCTGAGTTGTTCAGAATGGCCTCCACCAGCATGTATCTCTCCACCACATCCTCAGTGAGTCCATCAGGGAGACATGACTGAAGTCAAGTGCCTCAGGATGTTTAGTCTGTTTAGTCTGTCTGACTCAGGATGTTATATATATGTTATATATGTTATATATATGCCTTATATATATATATATATATATATATATACTATAATCTATTAAATACTAGTGTCACCGACCCGTTTTAAACCCACAAAGAAGCTAATATTAGCATTAGGCTAATACAAGCTACAAAAGTAGCTACGTTAGCAAAAGTTACACATTTCATAAAAATAACAAATCCTCCCTGAAGGACAAACATATAATTACCTGTCCAACAGAAAGAGGGCAACCTCAGCATCACTTCAAATCCCTCAGTTGTCTCCACTGCTCAAAAGCAACACCGATGTTTACTCTGGTTTGACCTCTGGCTTTATCCAGAGCCTTTTTGTTAGCAGCCTTTTCAGCCTCCTTTCTCTTCCTTGCCTTTTTCTCGGGGCGAGCTGTTACAAGTAACACTGGAAGTAGTAACTGGGGCTGCATTTTCTCAGCCATTGATCATAAATGAGCATGAAATCCATTCTGCTGTAACTCTGTACGCTAATTTCTTCCAGCAACAGCCACACGCGAAGATTGTGTACACGCATAGGAGGCAGGGATCGAGGGGGGCGGATACAGAACTCGACATGAAGGCATCTGATTGGTTTTTGCTCCTCGCACCGAGGAGCTTGGATTGGTCAGGTTTTGTCAGTCCTGCAGCTATCACAGAGGACTGATTATTTCCGTTCCTTTTTCTGAATACATAATGTATTGATTACTCAGAAGGTAGAAGGACCATTTCACCCAGTGAAACAAAACACGTTTCTGAACAGGATTACCAACCCCAGCTTTAAGATGCATACAATTTAAAAAACTGAACTCATACGCTGTTACACATATTCAATATCTTTTTATATTTTATTTTGTGTTAGATGCAAATGAAATGAGCAGAGAAGACAACAGTAAGATAAAAACATGAATGAAAATAAAGACTATCAGAGGTTATAGCAGCACATACACATAAAAAGCATGGACTATGTTCCAGATGAGGCCTACTGCTGGGCACACTGGTTCTCCATGCTGCCTTTGGAGCTGACGTGGATCATCTCCACTGGTCTTGGTTTCCTCCCTCTCTCCTCTCGTTTGTTCTCAGGCTGGTTCTCCTGTGTCCCCCTCTCTTTACAGTCCATCACAGGAGAGCTTCAGGGACCAACACACACACACACCAAACTTATTATATAAGCATAATGAAGTCAGCTAGACTAATGTTTTCTTATACAAAAAAAATATACAATGCATTTGCATGTAGAGTCGCGTTGTTCGCTACAAATAAATCACAACAGAGTGAGTCCTATCGGAGTGTGGTGATTTGCTTATTTTTGATCTTGTTTCCTGCTGCCGACCAGTGCCTGACTACCTGTGTCTGTGCAGGGATATGTGTTTCACTACAAATAAATATACATTAAGTTCACTTTAGTCAACACAAACTGTTCAAATCTATTGTTTGTCACACTGCAGCCCATGCTATGAAGCTAGTTATCACGTGCTTCAAGTTTACCTGTCCAGCTCTGAGCACATTTATGTCAAAGAGGCAGAGTTCATTCTAAACATCAGAACAGCCATGACTAAATTATTTAATCATATAGAAAGAAACACTGATGCCAGGATGTAAAACATCCACATGATTGTCAACAAGCAAGGTGAGAGGGACACTATGGCAGACCAAAGTTAAAGGATCTAAGTACTGACCTGGGGTTGGGAATCACAGTTGGCTCCTCTTCACTGATTTTCACACACTTTGCTGCCCTTGTTGGCCCACTTGGCTCTAAGTCTGTGAAACGACACAGGATTCATTAATGATGTACTCACATCAGTGAGGTCCAGGGACCGTCTGTGTTGCTGTGTTCATGTAATGCGAAGCATTGATCATGCACACACCTTGTGTGAAGCTCAGTGCCTTCCCTGTACAGGGAGTGTCAGCCTCAGGGTCTGCTATCTGAATATGCGTGACATCCATCTCTGTGGTAAGAGCCTGCTCCTCTTTGTTGGGGGCAGTGTCCTCAGAAGAGTGTGTGATGTCCACAGGTAGTTTTTCCTTCTTTCTTTTCTGTATCAGAATCTTTTTGGCCTCTGCAGAAAAAAATATCCTGGTAAAATTGGTACATTTTAAAAGTCAGAGATGAATGTGTGTCTGGTGTTATTATACTGACCTCTGGGTTCATATTTGTGCTGCAGTTCCTCCACTTTTAGCTGTAGCTTGATCTTGTCGCTCTGAGCCTGCAGCAGAAGAGATATACACAAAAACAGTTTGACAAATATACAGCAAAAGCAGAGGTCAGTGTATCAGAAAGGCAACAGACTGGAGGAGCTGCTTTGTTTCCTATGCTGGACACCAGAGTGTATTATCAACACTTAGCAGGGAAAATATTGATGTGTTATTTTTTTCTAACTCCCCTATCACAAAAATACATCCAACAGACAACAGTAAACATGCTGCTCAAAGCTTTTTTCCATCATCACTTTATTTTGTGGCCCCTTGCTTCACTTTGTTCTACGGTCCACCTGTTGCTATGGCACTGCTGTAGGTGCTGCTATCAGAAACATTTGTACTTGATCAAAAGACAGTATTTTAAAGCAACAGACACAATTTCAGAAGGAAGCCTGACAGTCAGAGCACTCACCTGTTTGAGCAGCCGTTCAGATGAGAAGAGTTTCCTCTCCAGTTCCAAAGCTCTCTGACTCTCCGACAGGGACTTCATCCTCTGCAAAGAAAGCTCATCGCCAAGACGTTCTGCATCCTTACTGAGACCAAACACACACACACACACACACACTGACTAAGACTGAACATAATCTGATTGAAAACAATCAGATTAAATGAATCTTATTCGATCTGTATACATGAACGCTAAATAAAGCGATCCACATACAATCCGTGTATACATGGCCCCAGCTGAAGCTGATTATATAGTTTCATTGACATGCGCAGAAGGTCTCAAAAGGTGCAAGAGAAGAACCTAACCCTTACACTTAGAGCCAATAGATCCACATCGTGTTTTGTTGGGGACATTTATTTCGTTGTTTCAGCATTTATTTGCGGCTCGACAGTCTCAGCAGTTAGTTATCATCAAGAGATAGAGTTCGTCTCAACAACTGTCCAATTGTTAGTTTATTCACCATGTTTGTTGTGACCAGCTTTGACTTTCCTACTTCCTGTTTTCTATTTCACACGAACGTCAATACGTGACTCCTACGTACTAGGGCACGCATGCGCAGATTGAATAATCCACTCTATCCACCGAATCCACTCTATTCAGCAGTTTATATGTGGCATCAAGCTGATTATCAATCGGCGTAGACTACCTCTTTCAATCTGATCGGAAATTTAATCAGATCTGGGTGAATCAGATCCGCTAAGGTGTTTATATGAGACATTTTTAATCTGATTGACCTATTAATTCAATTATAGATAGGACTTTTGGTTCCATGTAAATGTAGCTAGTGTCTATTAGGGGTGCTCTGATCGATCAGCGAACTGATCGGCATCGGCCGATTTGCATAGTATTGGTATTTATCGGACTTGTCATTAAGGCTGATCAAAAGAGCTGATCGTATGACGCAAAACATGCCAAGACTGCTACAACAATGAGGAAGTTCGAATATTCAAAAAATAATCTAATCGATTAGTTTTTATCGAATAGTGCTTTTGCTTGAAATGCCCATCCCTAATTACAACAGGCTCTAGAGACAGTATAATGTTGCACATGGTGGTGCACAAAGAGCTGTTTAATTTATTTTTTAAAAAATGTTATTTGTTTTCCCACAGGAAGATCACATTTAAAGCTGAGTCTTGAGCTGAGCCTCAACCATGTGGAATGTTCCATGTTGTCAATTCATCATACTCTCTAATCTCTTTAATTTAATAATGCTTAATATACAGTGTCAAGAATAACTTAAATGAATAATTTATGCTACACTATAAAAAACAACCTTCAAATTCAAATAGAGGCTGTGTGATCGGTATCGGTGATACTGATTTCAGCGATTGGTGATCAGCCCAAAAATCCTGATTGAGCACCCCTAGTGTCTATAAAAAGTGTTCAACCTCTTGGATGTTACCCCCTTTTATTGCTTTTGCAATTGGAATCACAGTCCACAGTAATTTGGCTAAATTGTAAATTGTGGTAAATTGTGCTCTCTGTTAACACTGTCTCTACCCCTTTTGTAATCCATCCATTACTTTCTAAACTACAGTTAACACTGATCAGTGAAGCATCAGTCAGTGAGGATGTAGGACCATGTGATGTGAATCTGCCTGCTGAGATTAGTTGATATGAAAAAACAACTGGTTCTCACTCCAGTTCTACTGAGTTTTGTGTTGTGGCAGTTTCACATGTCTCTGACAGTAAGACTCAGATGCCCAGACTGTAGGTGTGTTTCTGTGGCACACCAGAGGTGAATGACACAGCTAACCAGACTCACACAGTGTTGTTGAGCTTCATCTTGAGCAGGTCAGTGTAGTAGGTTTCATCTTGACCATCGCTGCTCTCTGCTGGAACTGGATTAGCTGGCTGAGACTTCAGTAACATCTTCACAGACACAGACAGACACATGTAGTTGTTCTACAGATGTTCTTCAGATTTTGTATCGTCTTGAAGTTTGATTCAAAATCCTTTTTTTTTGTTTGTTGCAAAAAATATAACATTTGCAGGTTAGCGAGCACTCACCTCCACCTTCTCCAGTCTCTGTAGTTTACTCATAAGATTCTGGATCTCCCCGTTCCTCTCAGAGAGCATGGACTGGAGTCTCTCCAGCTGAGCAGGGTCAGCCCTGGAGCCCTGAAGCTGCATCAGAGTGGCTATCTGAACCTAAACCAAGGTAATTTGGCATTCACTTATTAACAAACCACAGCCCATGTTTGTAAGGACTGCATATATCCAGTTCCCTGTGACACTTGGTACCTTCATGCGCTGCAGCTGCTGCTTGCTGAAGGCATGTTGTTTCTGCAGGGACTGATACTGGACCTTCATACTGATCAGCTGTCTCTCCATCTCAATGCGTTTATCCTCCAACTGAAAGAGATGCATACTGGTTTCTGCATTTCATTTGTTTACCTTGTATTCAAAAATGTTGATGCATGACAGTGTGTCTACCTCAGCAAAGAGGGAGTTCCCTTTGCTATTGGGATCCTGAGCCTGCTGTAGAACCTGGTCCAATTGGACTTGAAGGTCCCGGTTCACCTCACGAGATTTCTGCAGCATGACAGATACACAAGACATATGAGCATGCAGAAACAAAAAGAAGATCTAGACACCAGGCTCAGACATGCATACAGTGCTGTCCAGAAAGGTCTCAGGGGAAAGATTACAACATCTGGTGAAGTCAAGCTAACATGGTATTTATTGTACAGTTGTAGTTTAACTCATTTTTATTTACCTCTAAGGCACTGAACCAGTTCACAGCCTCTTTCTCTCTGTCCACCTTCTCCTCTGTGATTCGCTCCAGTTGACGCTGCAGGCTGCTGTTGGTCAGCTCCAGCTGCTGCTCTTTGTACTGATACTCCTGCAGCGTCTGCTCCAGCTCAACCTGTTACAGAGAGGCTCTCGTTATCTGCTGATGAGGGAGAAAAGCAGGTCTACCATGGCTCAGGAGGCAGAGCAGGTCATGCACTAATTTGAAGGTCTTTCTAGATGAACAGTTACTCTCCCATACCTTAATGTTCTCCAGATCCACAATCTTCATCTGCACCTCGATCACCTCAGACGTCACTGATATTTGGGTGTGTTCATTCAGTGCTTGCAGCTCCTCCATTTTGTTATTGAGAGTTTCTGTCTGCACCTCCAGTTTGTGTCTCAGCTGCTTCTCTCTGAGCTGAGATTCATCCAGAGCCGACTGCAACCTCAGCGTCTGAGAACAAACACGTTGCATGTTTATTTTACGTTATTAAAGAGACATGTTCTGCCCCTTTTCCACAAATTTATAGTTCCCAGGTGTCTTAAAGACATGTCTGTGACATGCTTCAGTCAAAATACCCCAAGGATCAAACATCACAGCTCTTTTCATCTGCTCAAAACAGCCCTGTTCAGAACGGTCTGTTTCAGTGCCCTGTCCCTTTAAATGCAAATGAACCACTGCTAGTCCCACCTTACCCCACCCCTTCTACTGGTACCAAGTAGGGGTGGTATTATGCAAATTCGAAAACTAATGACATCATTATCGGACAACCAAGGGAACAGCTCAAAAAACCACGTGGATTTCAACCTGTGGAGCAAATTACAGATTTGTTTGTCAATTCTCACATTCTGGGGACAGAGCGCAAGACACACACCCAAATATATGTTAAAAAGCCTTCAAAAAGTCATATTTCCATAATATGTCCCCTTTAACTGGTGGTATACACACACAAGCATTTAGTAGCTTTAATCCTCTAATGTTATTCTACTATTACTGTAAGTCATTGTTTAATTTTATTCTCCTTAAGCTCTTCCATTGATGAACTGTCCTTGTTTTTTTGTGTACATTTTCTTTTTCTCTCACAAATTGTAAGTTCTGCAATTTCATCAAACACTGGGCAGCATAAGATATATATATATAAATATCTTATGCTGCCCAGTGTGTGTGTGTTTATATATAGAGATACATATATATATTATATATATATATATATGTATGTGTATATATATATACATACACAAATATATATATATATATATATATATATATATATATATATATATATATATATATACACAAATATACATATATACATATACAGTTCTCTTTCAAACCTCGCTCGGTATCTCACTATGGGAGGCGCCCTCTGGCGTGACCAATCACGGAAGCTCTAATTCAACCACGTCTGTCAGGGACAGACCAATCATCTACGCTGCCTGTCCCCCTTATATATGTGCCTGTAGTGTCCATCCTACCATTCTCGCTTTCTTCCCCGTGAAGATCACGAGCTCCTCAGCATCCTGCAGCGAACCTCCACTTAACTGTTCACCGACAGAGCTGTCAAGGTAGTCACGAACATGGTTTTTTGACTTTAGGATAGCGATATTTGCTAGCGGCAACACGCGTTTCATCCAACTTTTGTTGCTAAAGGCGGGTTTTTGTGTACAGGTGTGTGGGTTTTCGCGTTGTGGCGGACCGGCACTCGTTTGCGGGTTTTTGTTTTTGTCTTGCCATCTAGCTAGCACGTTACGGTGTTCATTAGCTAACTCCGGGTCTCCTCATGGCCACCGCAGTGCAGGGCAAGCCTGGTGGCGACAAGGACAGGGAGGTCACATCCCGCCCTTGCCCGGCCGCTTATGGGCTCACCATCTCAGGGAGAGATCCCCATCCCCTCTGTATCTCATGTATGGGCGTCAAGCACGCACAGGAGTTGCTGGCGGATGCCATGTCATGTGAGCACTGCAGCGGTATGCCATCCAGGATTCTACAGCACCGCTTATGGGTGTCGGCAGCTCCAAAGGCAGACCCCTGCTTATCCGACGCAGCTGCAAAGCCTAAGGATAAGCCAGCCTCGGGTGGCATATGCTGGGGGTATGAGATGGATCTGGTGGAGGAATTCCCCCCTCTGTTTGACCAGCTCCTCGAGTCGGGTTCGGAGCCCAGTGGCGGGGAGGAGGATGAGGAGGATGTCAACATGGATCTCCTCGAAGAGGACGACGATGACAAGGATGCTATTCTCCCTCCTGTCCAGGCATCACGGCTGGGCAGCTCCGCGGGCGGTGAGACTCAGCCCTCTCCCACTCCTCATGAAGTCGACCTGCAAGCGGGCAGCGACCAGGCTGGCTAGCAGCCACGGAGCATGTGTTCCCCCTGCACCCCGCAGTTCATTCACCCCCCCGCTGTGGCCTATAGGGTCCGTTCAGAGGGAAGAGGGAACATGTTCAAAAAGCACTTCACATGGTTTTTCAATAAAGGCTCAGCTGCCGCAGCCAGGCTTACAGCCGAGGGCGCAGCATATTCAGACAAAAACAAAGGAAAACCAGAAAGTGCAGAGCAGACTGACCCTAGCGGAGGGCGCAGCTGCTCCATGTTTGAGTTTCAAGCAGTGGCGCGCACGCGCAGCTCACCCATGGGTGTGTACAACGTCTGTACCAGGGGTTACAGGCTTCAGTTTGCTGTGAAACCACCAAGTTTCAATGGCGTGGTGTTTACAGAGGTTGTGGGGGAAGCTGCAGAGGCTCTGGAGAGCGAGATCTCCTCTCTCCTGAGCCGTGGTTCAAGTTGTGCCAAGGGAGGAAATGAATCTGGGCTTCTACTCCCGGTATTTCCTAATTCCAAAGAAGCACGGTGCATTACGTCCGATCCTGGACTTACGCTCCCTGAATTCCCATCTACGGAAATACAAATTCAGAATGCTCACACACAACGTTCTGTTCCGCTCCATTCGAGAGGGGGATTGGTTCAAATCCGTAGACCTGCAGGATGCTCATTTCCACATAAGCATTTATGCAGCACACAGAAAGTATGTGAGGTTCGCTTTTCAAGACATAGTCTACGAATATCAGACTCTGCAATTCGGACTGTCTCTCACCCCGAGAGTGTTCAGCAAGTGTGTGGAGGCAGCCCTGAATCCGGCGCAAGCCAGGGGTATCACGGTGTTTGCTTATTTAGACGATTTTCTCTTATGCGCTTCCAGCAAAGAGGAATCAGAGAGCAACACACAGATGCTGTTATGCTGTCTCACCAGCTTGGGCTTCATTTTCAACCATGCCAAGAGCGTTCTGTCTCCCACTCAAAGCATAGACTATTTGGGCCTCAGAATAGATTCTGTCTCTTTTCGGGTTTTCTGTCAAAGGAGTGGGTGGAAAAATTTCACCAACACCTCGCTCTGTTTCGGAGGGGAAACTCGGTCTCACTGCAGAGCTGTCTTCGGCTGTCAGGCCTGATGGCTTCAGTTCTCTAAGTTGTGCCCCAGGGTCTACTGAGAATGCGGGGATTCCAGCGTTGGGTGACGTCACTGCACCTGGATGCAAGACAGCATCTCAGACGAGTAGTGAGGGTTTCCCCAGAATGTGTGCTAGCTCTGTGTCAGTGGAGAGACCCGGGGGTTTTCTCCACCGGCATTCCCCTGGGAGCTGTGGTGATGAGAAGGACCATGACAACGGATGCCTCCCTGTCAGGATAGGGGGCAGTTTTCGAGGGGAGAGCTGTAAACGGCACCTGGACCCCACACCTACGGTCTGCTCATATAAATTATCTAGAGCTGTTATCGGTTTTTCTGGCCCTGAAGCATTTCTTGCCGCTTCTGATGGATTGTCATGTTTTGGTCAGGATGGACAATACGA
Organism: Caranx melampygus; assembly: GCA_019059645.1. Classification (NCBI taxonomy): domain Eukaryota; kingdom Metazoa; phylum Chordata; class Actinopteri; order Carangiformes; family Carangidae; genus Caranx; species Caranx melampygus. The sequence continues at coordinate 965,865 of JAFELL010000384.1, forward strand.
TAGCGGTGGCATATATAAACAAGCAGGGTGGCACTTGCTCCGTCACATTACACAGGCTGGCCCACAGACTGATAATGTGGAGCAGTGCGCGTCTGTTGTTGTTACGCGTGACACATGTACCCGGCGTGTTAAACAGTGGGGCGGATCTGCTCTCCAGGGGGAATCCCCTGTATGGCGAGTGGAGGCTCAACCCCGAGGTGCTTCACCTGGTGTGGGAGAGATTCGGCCGTGCCTCCGTCAATCTCTTCGCATCGCGGGAAAACACGCAGTGCCCTCTGTTCTTTTCACTACGAGACAAGGGCGCACCGCTGGGGCTAGACGCACTCTTTGGGCCTGGCACGTGAGAGGTTAAATTTGAATGAGTATGGCCTTCCTCTGAATGTGGAGTTGGTTTGAGAAATGGTGCAGGGCCAGGAATATCATCCCTTTCTAGTGTTCCATTCCAGACGTGCTGTGCTTCCTACAGGAGTTACTGGACAGGAGCAGGGCTTTTTCCACCTTAAAAGGTGTATTTGGCTGCGATTTCGGCTTGTCATGTGGGTTTTGGTAACACACCTATTGGTCAGCATGTGCTGATAAGAAGGTTTATAAAGGGAGCACACCGGCTGAGACCGGTGCAGAGGCTTTTAGTCCCTTCATGGGATCTGCCCACAGTGCTGGGGGCTCTTTCGGAGATGCTTTTTGAGCCATTGGAGGGTGCAGATTTAAAGGTGCTATCTCTCAAAGTAATCCTATTGCTGGCTGTAACATCAGGTGAATTGCATGCTTTGTCAGTGCATAAATCCTGTTTGCAGTTTTCTCCAGGTTATGGGAAGGTTATGTTGTGGCCTAACCCTGCATTTGTGCCTAAGGTTAGAGAGTCGGCATACAGTTGCCCCACGCTGGAGCTGGTTGCTTTTCATCCTCCGCCTTTCACTCAGGAGGAGGAGAGGCGGCTTAATGCACTCTGTCCAGTTCGAGCTTTGCACATTTATTTGGACAGAACCAAGAGCTTTAGGAGAAGTACTCAGCTCTTCGTATCCTGGGCCCCTTCTCACAAGGGGAGGCCTCTCTCCCGCCAGCGATTATCTCACTGGGTGGTGGAGGCCATTTTTTGGCATATGAGAGCCGAGGACTTCAACCCCCGGTGGGGTTGCGGGCTCATACGACCAGAGGAATGGCCACCTCTTCGGCCATGTTCAAGGGCATCTCGGTGAGGGATATTTGTGCGGCTGCTAGCTGAGCATCCCCACATACATTTATGTGGTTTTACCGTTTGGACGTGACTGCGCCTTCATTAGCGCACTGTCCTTGGTGCTGGTTCATCCTAACTGTGTGTAGCCCATGGGGAGGGTTTGTGGTTGTCGACCCTCTTGGTCAAGGCATTATAGGCGTCAGAGCATGCAACCTGGGAATCGGCCATATCTCCCATAGTGAGATACCGAGCGAGGTTTGAAAGAGAATGTTAGGTTACCAGGTGTAACCCTGGTTCTCTGAAAAGTGAGGTATCTCACAGTACTGCCCTGTTTGCATGAATAGGGCACATTGAAGAAAGACGCTTGAGAATGATAGGATGGACACTACAGGCACATATAAGGGGGACAGGCAGCGTAGATGTCTGTCCCCTGACAGACGTGGTTGTATTAGAGTTTCCGTGATTGGTCACGCCAGAGGGCGCCTCCCATAGTGAGATACCTCACTCCCTAACTGGGGTTACACCTGGTAACCTAATGTTATATATACACAATTGTCACTGAAACAACTTGAAGCTGAAAAAAGTAATTAAAATAAATAAATAAATAAATACATAAAATCAGATATTGCTTTTGAATTGTGGTTCAACAGAATTATTTTAAAAAACAAACTAATTAAAATGGCCTGGACAATGAGACTTCTGCACTTGTCAACTCCTCATGAGCAAACTGCTCCAGCTGTCTCAGGTTTGATAGGTGCCTTCTTCAGACTGCATGTTTCAACTCCTTCCACAGATGTTCAGTAGGATTTGGATCAGGGCTCATAGAAGGCCACTTCAGAACAGTCCAGTGTTTTGTTCTTAGCCATTCTTGGGTGTTTTTAGCTTTGTGTTTTTGGTCATTACCCTGTGGGAGGACCCCTGACCTGTGACCCGGGCTTTCTGACACTGGGCAGCACATTTCGCTCCAGAATGCCTTAATAAGTCTTGAGATTTCATTGTAACCTGCACAGATTCAAGACACCCTGTGCCAGGTGCAGCAAGACAGCCCCAGAACAGAACCAAGCCTGATCCATGTTTCACAACAGGTACAGTGTCCTTTTCTTTGTATGCTTCATTTTTGCGCCTGTGTACAATGAGCTAATGTGACTTGTCAAAAAGCACCAGTTTTGGATCAAAAGGCTCCAGTTTTGTCTCATCTGTCTACAAAGCTTCTGGGAGAACCCCCTTTGGTCCTTGCTGGAGCTTCTTGATCCATGAAACATATATTCATGAAGAGTAAATACAGAGTTTGCAAACAACCACCTAAAGGTTGTGAGTAACTCAACGCAGGCTTTCATGTGTCTAGCACTGAGGAGAGGCTCCATTGAGCTTTTGTTGGGCCACTCTGCCATCTAGCCCAGATTGGTGGAGGGCTGCAGCAATGGTTGACCTTCTGGAACTCTCTCCCATCGCCACACAGGATCTCTGGAGCTCAGCCATTGTGATCACAATTGTGATTGTGTGACCTACAGGAGTGTCACAGCAAAGCGTCTGAAAACTTATGTTCAGGTGATATTTCAGTTTGTCTTTTTTAATTAACTTGCAGATATGTCTAAAATTCTGGGTCTGTGCTGTCATGATGAGATGGTGAGTGTAGACCGATGAGGAAAAAATGAATTTTATTGATTTGAACATGAAGCTACAACAATGGTGAAAAATTGAAGGGGGCCTGAATATTATTTTATGGACCCCTAAAGGGACAAAAAATAAATAAATAAATAAATGATTCAGGTGCACACCCGAACATTTAATTCTTAATTTTTTCCCCATTTTCCCCAAGTTTCATGTGCGCACCAGAAACTTTCATGTGTGCAGCTGAGTTTTCTCACGCGCACCTGAAACGTTCAGGTGCACACATGAAACGTTTAATTTTTTATTTTTTCCCCATGTCCCTTTAGGGGCTCTTTACTATTTGTACCCACTGTATATATTTTTAATACAGAGCATGACAATAGGATTAGATCAGTTGATAAATTGATAACAGCACTGACTGGTGTTTTATCACATTATACAGTTGCTACCGCTAACATGTTAGCCAACAGCTGTCCTGCTACAGATAGCAATGTAGTTTAGCTATAGTTCAGTGAAGTAAACAGAAAGGTCAGCTACAGTAACATCCTGAAATACTGAAGAGGAGGCAGAGCCATGTTCATGTCAATCAGAGTGCAGTTAAAGGTAGAGTCTGTAGGTATGTTTGTGCAGTTTGTAAACACAACATTCAAACTGGGCCCCTCCTCTTGGGCTCAAATGTGCACACCCCCTCCCCCTGACAATGGGAGCAGTGGCAGAAGCAGCAGCATCAGGACTGCAAAGAAAAGGAAATACAGTCCGAGTGAAGCGCTGGCCGTCACCGACGAGGGATAGGGAAAACGGCGACTCCCACCAATAAATGTCCCATCCACACCAAAATATCAAAATACAGGCGAAGGGGCGACTCAGCCCATTGGTGATGATTAAGCAGGATTTCTTTTGTATAAGTCTATATTTAGGTTTTTTAGGAAATTCCTGCAGACTCTACCTTTAACACGAGGTTTTCAGTGCAGATAGTTAAGACTTAACAATATCGTTCGGAGGTTTGCTTTTACCACAGTAAAAACACAGTAGAGCACAGGAGAGTTTACCTTGTTGTGGAGCTCACTGAGCACCATGCTGTGGCTCCTCTCCAGATGTTCCTGATGCTCCTGAAGCTGCTGTTTCTGCTGGGTCTTCACACATTCATAGTCTGACTGCAGTGACTCCAGCATCCGAGTCTTCAGCTGCACTTCTTTCTGCAAGGAGTACTTGTCCTGTTCAAGGGCCTGTGATACACACAGCACATGGGGACAGGTACTGTTGTTTAAAACTCAAGTCTGGCTGGATAATCCACAGACTTGACCATGAGCAGTTATCCTTAAGTTGTTCCTACATAGACTCTTGACGTGGAATTTTGCTAAATTAATATCTTAAAACCCAGGAACAGAAAACTATTGCATCGGAATACATCTAGAAAATGTGTGAAGGCTGGGATTTGTGTTTGTGTGTCTGACCCATAGAGAACAATGTCATACCTCAAGTGCATTTGTCATCTCTATTCTCTGCTCATCCAATCTGCTCTGCAGTTCCATATGCTGGTTGAGAAGGTCTAAACCAGCCTGAGCAGCCTGCTGGACCTGCTCTTCCCTCTCCTTCAGCTGGCTCTGAAGCAGCTGGATTTGCTCCTCTGCCGACATCTGAAGAGAAAAGGAGGGGTGTTTGTAAAATCTGCTTCATGTCATGGGACTAGGGATGTAATGCCATCCATCCATCTTCCTCCGCTTATCCGGGGCCGGGTCGCGGGGGCAGCAGCCTGAGCAGGGACCCCCAGACTTCCCTCTCCCCAGACACATCCTCCAGCTCTTCCGGAGGGACCCCAAGGCGTTCCCAGGCCAGCTGGGTGACATAGTCACTCCAGCGTGTCCTGGGTCTTCCCCGGGGCCTCCTTCCGGTGGGACATGCCTGGAACACCTCCCGAGGGAGGCGCCCAGGGGGCATCCGGTACAGATGCCTGAGCCACCTCAACTGGCTCCTCTCGATGTGGAGGAGCAGTGGCTCTACTCCGAGCTCCGCCTGGGTGACAGAGCTTCTCACCCTGTCTCTAAGGGAGCGCCCCGCCACCCTGCGGAGGAAACTCATTTCGGCCGCTTGTATCTGGGATCTCGTTCTTTCGGTCATGACCCAGAGTTCATGACCATAGGTGAGGGTAGGAACGTAGATCGACCGGTAAATCAAGAGCTTTGCCTTTCAGCTCAGCTCTCTCTTCACCACGACGGACCGATACAACGACCGCATTACTGCGGCCGCTGATGTAATGATATTTCCATATCTTTACATCCCTGAAATCTCGATTATAGTGACCAAATTATCATGGTTATCAATATAATCGCAATATTCTTAAATGCAACAAAGCTTATTTATCAGAAACCGTTACTTCAGTGTAAGTTTAACACTTAACATTTAAACTACCTTTAAAACTAATTGAAAACATCACAATAAAACATTAAAAACAGAATTGAGCTAAAGATGCAGACAGCCGTTAATATGGACTTCGTTCTTGTCATTATCAGTAACCAGAATCACCGTACGTTCTTTGAAGTGTTCTTCTTGATCAGCAATCGTATTAAATGAACATGTTTACATTAGATCACATTGCCTTACATTGTGCCGGCTCCGCTCAGTGGACCTGAATCAACCGGGCGCTTATGGTGTTAGTGTAAGGAGCTGTTAGTGTGTGTTAGCTCAGCTTTACAGTGGATGCAGCTTGAAATGGTCCCACACCTTTGACATGCTCTCGCTCTCCTTTTTTTCTGTCTTTCCTCAGCTTTGCTCCGTCTCTCCTCTGATCATTCCACTGAATTCTGACGACATGGGTCGACATGTGAAACACCAGCAGAGCATGTGCTGTATAATGCGAACGAAAGTAATTAAATGAAGCTTCGACTAAAAAAAACGTTCCTTGAAACGAAACGAAAAACGCTGCCCGGCAGCAATGTTCTTCCTGCATGCTCTGCAGACAGGACAAGTGACTTCAACCAGCTGTCCCTCAGCAGTCTTGTTCAATCCAAAATATGCCCATATACTAAGGATTTTTCTTTTTTCTTTCCATTGTGCTTTTGATCTAGATTCCTATGTTACAAGCTACATACGCACTGTGCCTGCATGGAGAGACTTGGGTGAGGCTGCTATTATATATCCTGAGATAATGCGATTAATTTACACACGGACGGTAAGTACTATCGCGTAAAACTTTTACCGAGATTAACCGTAATACCGGTAATCGTTCATCATCCCTACATGGGACTGTGATTTGACATGGCCTGAATTTCCTTGGTCCATTTCCCACAGTGAGTTGGTGAAAGAGTAACGGGCTGATGTTTCAGACAGGGGTCTTTCTAATGCTGAACTTTCAGCATCCATGAATGCACAAGATTCTACTGCGACATATTCCAACATCAGAGGGTGCATGAGATTACTTCCCACTGATTTGCTCTTCATTTGTATGGTTTGTGGCAACTACGTAAGGTTAACAACTGTTATTACAACCCTCAACACAGACCACTTCTAAAAACTGCATCTGCATCAGTTGTGTCCAGAGGTGTTGGCAAGGGAGCCTGGTCATTCACCAGACTCATCATGACAATAATGTGAAGGCAATAAAGCTGTGCCTTAATATCAGTATTGACAATACAAAAAAAAAAAAAAGTATAGATAGTCAGTAGTATTACTGTCACAACATGATCAGACCTTACACTTTGCATTTTCTAATACTTTCAAAGACAGGAAATAAGTAAAATTAATCAATAATTTTTGAGTTTTTTTTTTTCTTGAAATATTTTTATGTTTTTATTACGTTTTAAATTAGCGTTTCTTCTGAAGTGCTTGTAAGTATGACCTCTCACACAAGTGACAGTTCAATAGCTGTTAATCTGAAGGCCCCACAAACAGATTCAACTGCTATGGACCTCTGTCAGTGAACTGCCAAACCTCGGGCGTCTCACAATGGGGAGAGGAGCATGGTATAATTGCATGGATGGACTGACCCATGGTATAATGTTAGAGCTAAATACTCAGGTTGGAGAACATAGTCTGCTGTAAACCACAGGGGAATGAATAAATTACTGTAGACAACCACTGGAGACGTCAATCAGACCCAGTTGGCCGACAAGGCGGAAAATAAACAGACATTTCATTCGCTAGTAAACTACCGTTGACGCTTCTAGTACTTTCCCCACGCGCAGGAGCCGTTGACAGTTCAATGCTCCTTCTCGTGACGTAGAAGTAGACAGAGACAGCAGGTAGACATTTTCTACTATTATAAAGTGGATATAGCAACGATCATTTTACCTCGTCTGTGAACAGTCCTCCGAGAGCACAATTGACCGCCAGTTTGGTTAAATACAGTTCAAATGAACTATCGCGATACGAGAGTGGCTCATCGAGAGTTGTGTCTGATTGGCCAGTGAAGCTTCAGGGGGCGGGAGACATGGATGTATTATATTAACTGGACACCGGATGGAAAATGGTCGCCGTTCATTTCAATTGGAGTTGCTCGCCTGGCGCATACGCATGGATGTATTATAGATCCATGGGATGTATTCATGATGCGCATACGCCGAAAAAGTTTCTGGCTTCCGGGTTTACTTCCGCATTATGGGCCCACTGAATATGCGCAGTAAAGTCGCCTCCATGATGCTTTGGGCCCCTCCCATCATGCCTCTGGGCAATGAGAACGAGCGATCGGCGTTCTGGTTTTGGCGCTGCGCGTTCATGAATGCGATGATAACGGATTTAAAGAACGAGTTTTAAGACTTTTACAAGACTCACACGGACTGGAAAACAAAGAAAACGGTTTGAAAAGTAAGGCGGTATGATTGTAGGTTTATTATGATCGTTGATATGATCGTTAACTCTTTTTGAGTTTATTTATCTACGATGTTACACTGAAAACGAGTTGATTCGAACCTGTAGATATTAAATCACAATGGACAATTAATCACAATCAGCTGATTTTGTGCATTTTAAATGAAAAAATAATTTTTAACATGACAGATTAGCGAATTGAATTTCATTTACTTACAGTCAGAAAAAAGCATCTTCCTTGTCTTTACTGCGTGTGTTTAGAAATAGAAATAGAAGAAATAGAGATAGAAAATACTTTACTGATCCCAAAGGGAAATTCATTTGTCAAATAGCTCATCTTGCATAATAATTCTTTATTGGTAGTTTCATCATCATCATTAAGCCTTTAGGTGGATGTGACTCTTTGTTATTAAACAGTTTAACCGTACAGTATTTCCACAACTCGTAGGACGTATTGGACGTATATTATAATAAATCCATGGCGGGAGCATAGATTCTTAAACAAGTCGGGAAAATGATCCCAGTGCTGATGTAAAAAAAATAAACAATAACGATGTGTTTTTGACCAATCTAAAATGCAACCTTAAATTTTAATGGATTAATTGTTGGTACATAAATTAAATCCTTCAATACTACTACATAAGATTAATAGTCTGTATTATAAACTGAATGAGTAAATACATATATTTCCTTACCAATGTAAAATATTGTGTTTTCTTATATTTAAACGTGTTTGTAGATATTGTGTGTGGTCTCACCCTTGGAATAGTGTGACTGCAAACTCTCAACTATCAGGCTCGTCTCTGTGGAACCACGTGTGGATTCCCATGATGCACTGAGCTTCTCTCTCTCTCTCTCTCTCTCTCTTTAATAGCATTAAATATGTGTTACCATCGATAAAGACCTCTTGCCACCACAAATGTGGATAAAGAGACCACCTTCTGAGCACACAGGAAAAACCCCTACTAGCTCCACATTATAAGGGACTGTCTAGGGCAAAGCCTTGTTAGAGACACACCTCAGTGCATGAGGCTTGCTGTCAGCACTACAGTGTGTAGAACTTAATCTAATGTTGTTAGACAGAGTGATTTCTATAGCACTCCCATGTTATGTGTAACTTTTATATTTCTTGTACTGCCCTTCTGCCGCCTTTTGATCTGCACTGAGAGCTGCTAAACTGTTCACAGCAAAGATAATAAAGTTCTATAGTTGAGTGGACAAGCTTTACTGCCCTCTGGTGGTATAATGGTACATCACACAGCAAGCTCTGCCAGTCACCCTGCAACACACTCTGTGTATCTATTCTGATGTTTACCACTGGGACTCCTGAAACAGTGTTTGTCTTTGTTCAGTAACCACTTGTCCTAAAGGAGATTGGTATTCCCAGAGATGCTCTTCCATGCTATATGCGCAAAGACCATGTCGATCTAGACAATGACAGAATCAAAAAAACAACTCTGACACATACAGACAGAACTTTCATTGACAGTCATGAGGACAGCAGAGTTTGGACTGATCTCTCAAGACAAATGGCCTCAATTCCATCATAGGACAGTTTGATGACAGGGAGAGCTGGTTCCATAATAGAGGAGCCCGGTAACTGAAGGCTCTACCTCCCAGTCTGTTTTTAGAGATACTGGGGGTCACTAACACACCTGCATTCTGGGAGCGAAGTGCTCTGGTAGGACAGTAAGTAAGTAAGTAGAAGGATCTTGAAGTCTATTCTATATCCTACAGGAAGCCAATGGAGAGAAGCTAGAATGGGACAGATGTGGTCTCTCTTACTAAGTCTTGTCAGTACCCTCGCTGCAGCATTCTGGACCAGCTGGAGACTCTTCAGAGAGGTTTTTGGACATCCTGACAAGAGAGCGTTACAGTAGTCCAGCATAGAAGTAATAAATGTGTGGACCAGTTTCTCAGCATCACTCTGAGAAAGGATATTTCTGATCTTAGTTATACTGCGCAGGTGAAAGAAGGCAGTCCTAGTCACATGCTTTATGTGAGAGCTGAAGAAAAGATCCTGGTCAAAAATGACTCCAAGGTTCCTCACTGTTGGACTACATTGTACATTCTATAAGTAATAATTTAGGCATGGGATTCTCAAACATAATAAGTCCAAAGCCAACCATTTAGTTATCTAAATGTTCTTCTATACGCCGCCAACACTAAAAACAAACAAACAAACAAACAAACATAAAAGCACCCTGCTAACACCATTTTATATCTGTGACTCCAGTGAGACGCATTTTAATTTACAGCAGCCATATACAGGCCTAACATAAAGGAAGACAGTGAGAAGGAAGCAGCAGTTCAAAAAGTGCCAGGTGTGTGGAGTATATTCTGACATTCACAACAGCAAAAAGCAACTATTGATAACACTATAAGGAGCAACTTTTCTACATATATATATCTATTTGCCTTAGGGCAGATTTTTGTCCATCTGCAAAATGTCCACAAATACAGCTGCCAGCAGCATCTGTACAACCCTTCACCTCATGGATTGAGAGACTGTGTGAGTCACATAGACGTAAACAGTGTGAGAGAGAGAGAGCGAGAGAGCGAGATAGAGCGTCAGGTGTCAGCTTGTCACTTTCAGCGATGGCATGGTCCGGTAAAACAAAACAAAACTCATCAGTCTCATCAGGTTTCGGATCGTCGCGGGCCAGACACTTGGCTCTCGCGTGCCGGATTCGGCCCGCGGGCGGCCATTTGAGGATGGCTGCTGTAGAAGGTCCTTTGTACAGCCATAAGGCTTTTAAAATGGTAGATGAGCTGACAGACAAATGAAATTCTGTCCCCCTTGGCTATTTAAGTAATTTGTATCGTATTCGTGTTAAGACAGTGAAAGCGCAAACATTAGCACCATCTGGCAAAAAACATTGAAATACAGTTTAAAAACAAAACACTAGTGAGCTTCTATTATGAATCCAAAACATTTAATTTAACCTGGATAAAGTATATAGCTTCCTGTAGAAAATCTGATTCCATAGGCTCAAGCAGATTCAAAAGTGCCACTTTAATTCATACCCAACAAAAGTTGAGGTAGCACCATGTTTTAGCACTACACATAAGACTCTTCACTTACCGAGTGTACTTTTTACCATATGCTACATTAATAATCACAAGTTACTTTGTTCTTCACAGTGGCAACATTATTTTCGTTTTGTATATGACGAATATCTAAGTGCTTTCATTACTGACAGAATGTATGAAAGTTTTATTTATTTAGTTGAGTTTATATTGTTGGAAAACTATGCACAATACTAATGTATAAATGATAAATCTTATTACAATGGATTCATTCCATATTCATAAATGTAAATTCATAGCAACAAACCATCCATTATTGATTTTGGAGAACAGTTCAAACAATAGGCCTACAACAATTCTATTCATTACAATAGAAATGCTAAAAAAAAATCTAACAGCTGCTCACATATGTGTAAAGTACAGTGTTACAAAGATATAGTTAAATGGTTCAAGGTTGATCACAGCTTTCACACCTGCATAACTGTAGTCACTCTGGTTGACCGGCTAGTGACTGATGGTGACAACTTGGCACCGAGTTTTCTGTGGTGAGGAAACAGCTTACGTCCTTTAAGTCCTCACACTCTTGTGGTTCTGTTCCATGGTCTCTCCTACCATGACCATGCCTATTGCGCATGACAGTATAAGCAGGGACATCCTCCAAGTATTAAACCAGTTTCGAGAGCTACAGCTTTAAACCTTCACCCTCATTTTCATAGCTCAACAGAATGAGCCCAAACACGGTATCAGGTTCTAGCAGCTGCCTGGGAGAGCTGTGACAGGCACCATGGCCTCACAGGAAACTGCCATCTGGAGAATGAACCAGGGCACATTTCCAAAAAGAGTTTTGATATGTTGCATATTGCTCCAATTTGAACTGAGTAATTGGTTGGAGTCAAGTGCCCTGAGGCCGGTTTCACAGGTTCAAAGACTGGTCTGTAATGTTGGTCCAGTCTTACTAAGTTTCACAAAAATGAAGCCCGACTTATCTCACCCCACTGCTAACTCAGGTATAATACCACTGTTACCATGGTTACAGAGCGACACATGTGCTGACCAGTAGCAAAAATGGATGAATTCAGGTGTCTCTTTAAAGTCACAGTTGTTACATTGTTGTTATAAGACATATTCAAAGTGTCTTGGAGCAGTCTGATGGTGATGGTGGTCTGGTTTACATGGAATGTGCATTTTGTTCCCTTTTAACTCTGAACATCTGAACAGAACCAACTGGAGTCAACATCCTCAGAGTCAAAGATGACATTTATTATGAATCCCCACTTACTCACTGATACTTGCTTAACACTGCTCTCTCTAGTGTCTAAGCTCCAACCACAGCTCATGTATTTGTACATACTTCCAGGTCTCCTCTTTCTGTTCCTGTTTTTTTTTATTACTTTTTGTAATTTTTCTCTTCACAACCTCTGCACTTGTCATATTTTTCTAATTACTGTAAACAAAAAAACACAGGCCGATGCCCAGCAAATTAACTGCTCCACTACATATGTAAAATTACTACTTGTTGTGTAATGTGGTCGCTCTCTCTTCATCATGTTGTCATTTTGTGATTGTTAACCTCCATTTTTTGGATTTGTACAGTAAGTGAATAGATTGTGATGTGATGTTTCCAGTGTTAAAGGCTACGCACTGAATCATCTGTGTATAACAAATGTGAACTACAAAAAGCAAGCATTTCCAGCAGGAAATGTGGGTGAATGCTGAAAGCAGCTGAACGCCATTGCTGAAGCAAAGCTGAATGAGCTGAAGCAATGCTGAATGAGCTGAAGCAAAGATGAATGAGCTGAAGCAATGCTGAATGAGCTGAAGCAAAGATGAATGAGCTGAAGCAATGCTGAATGAGTCGAAGAAATTGTTGAAACAATGCTGAATTTGCTGAAGAAACTGCTAAAGCAATGTTAAAAAGGCTGACGCCAAAGCTGAAATGTATAACTGTGTGTTATGTGTAAATGTTAAAAAGGAAGAAGAAAATGTTTAAATCACACACACGTGTGCACACTCCTCTCTCACACACACGCCTGACACACAATAACACACACATGCGCGCACTCCTCTCCCACACACACAAACACACAGGCAACTTTATGTGATTACAGCTACACACATGCACACACACAGACACATGTAACTTTATGTGATTACAGGTACAGATACACACACACCAAAACACACATGCATGCATATGAGCACACTCCTCTCAGACACACATACACAAACAAACACACAGATAGCTATGTGATTACAGTTACACATATGCTCGAACACACACACACACACACAGGTGACTTAATGTGATTTTGGCTCCTCAATATCAGTGCTCAGTACAAGATGATCATGTGTCTGTCTGATTAGTTTGGTCGTGGGTTTGATGTTGACAGAGATGGTACCCCCGGCAGTAGCCCCCCGTGGCCCTTTCAAGTAAGTATAAAGATATGAAGAACAATAGTGTGAATGCTTTCAGCATTCACCCTAATAAATCACAGACAATCTGTTACTTCAGTTTAATTCAACCTTCATCACATCCGTTGTATTACACTCTACCCACATGTCCATACATTTCACACAATATTTGTATTGTTACATGAACCTTAGTGCCTCCTGCTCACATCATTCACTCTGAAAAGAAACACTACAAACAGATGATGGTCCGCAAATGGTTTCCAGAACAATGTAAAACAAATCATGTTAATATTGTCATCTCTAAGGAATCGTACAACTAGATCAACTTACACAACGCTGCTTTCTCATATCTACAGTCTGTGTTAAGCTGCAGCGATTGACACGTCGTCCAGCTGTCGACCCTGAGGCTGAAGAGAAACAAACACAAACTTTAGTGTGTTCACTTCATGCAACAGCTGAGGTGTGGATGCCTTTCTGTGTGTTACCTTGACAAAGATGCGCTGTGGCAGGAAGCGTCTTAGTATGTGTGTGTTAGAGGTTGGGCAGCGGGGCAGGCTGATGTTGAGCTGGGGCAGTGTTTGGTAACCAGCCATCAGAGGGTAGTAGTTATACAGCATCTGCTGCTCTGAGCCAGGGAGGATACGGAGACGCACCTGTGCACACACAGGTACCCCCCCCACACACACACAGTTTACAAAATGTGTAAAATTAAAAGTCTTTGCTTTTCTCTTTTGCTCTTCTATTGTTTATTGTCGATTTAGAGAAAGCACAGCTGTACCTGTTTGAGTCCAGAGAACATGAAGGCATCAGAAGGTTCAACAGCCATCTCCACCTCCTGCACCAGAGCTGTCCTGTTCTCTATGTGGTAACGGACTGGAAGAGACTCTCTGACCCGACCAAATGATGGTAAATCTACAGCAGAGATCAACACACACAAAACAACTAACTGGTAAACTTGTGAAATGACCTCATGAGTAGAAACACTGAATATTCATAATGTGTCTAAAAAAACCCTATAAGAAGCATCACTGCCTTTAGATGTGTGATGTGAACATACTGACCAGCGTGGACATAGAGAGGAACAGACTCCAGGATGACATGAGGTAGAGTGACTGTGGTCTGAATGAGAGGACTGTCAGCACTGGATGGCTTCCTGGCAACACAATTTGAAGGAGAGAAGACGACTCTGGTGTTATCAACAACTGAACACAGGATGGAGGTCAATCTAATTGACCTCTAATAGCTTTAACAATCAATTTGCTTTAGTAAAATATAGAACAATTAGATATGTGGCTGTCATCCCAACAATAAAATATTCTGACTAGTTTGATTGATTACTCTATATTGATTTTTATGTATTATTTATTTTTACCTTTTATACCTGCTTTTCTGTCTTTTCATTTTTCGAGTGAATTGAAACAAAACATTCAACAGCATCCTACAGTTTTTTTCCTGTGTATGTGTACATACCTCCTCCATGATATCAAGTACTGTCCTGTAGCCACTGTGGTATTGCTGTTAGCCAGTGGTGGACATCGGAGACAGAAACACTCACTGGCACATTCACCTGTCTGCAAAACGACTGAACACACACACAAAGTTGTTGTAGTAATGGTTCTTGGTGAAGTATGACAATAAAAGCTACAAGTGCTCTGTACCTTCCTGTATCTGTGACTGCAGCTGTGCTGTGTTGCTGGTCATAGTGAGGAGCTGCAGAGAAGAGAAGGCCAACTCCAGAGGCCAGGGAGACGAGGAGAAGATGTCCGTCATCAACAGGAAGGGAATGTCCACTGCTACTCGGTCCAGTGGCTCAAACTGTAATCACACACATAAGCAAAAATGATGTTATACTCACCATATTCCACTGGCACACTGTGCACACCAACATTTTCCACATTCCTCTGCTTTGTCCCTTCCATTACCTCTACGAGACAATGCTGAATAAATGCTGACTTAGCCGACAGTCGCTGCTACATCTTTTCAACAACTCACCTTGGTGGACACAAACTTGACAGACACCTCAAATGGGACAACTGTCTCTATAGCAACAGTCTCATCCTGGAAGACAACAGAGCAAGAGAAGTGCGGGTAAAAGAAGTGCTGCCAACCAAACAAGTTGCAGGAGTCACAGTCTCTCCTTCCTGAATTATATCACTGAATCAGCACTGGTGTTTTTAGAGAGCATGATGTCACACAGAAGTTAACTACTGACCTTTTAAAAAAATCTCATTGCTTCATCATGCCGGATATCGATGTTAAATTGTGTCATAAAACGTGTATGATTTTGTGAGTTATGGCCAAACACAAACAAACTTCTCTACCTTATGACAATTGCAGACAATCTGTCGTCCTTCCACTGTGGTATCGATGCTGTAGGCCACGTGGAACAGGAACACCCTCGGCCCAGTCGACATACACCTCACATACACACTTCTCTCCAGCTAGACACAAGCACACAAAGTGAGTTGCAACCTTTCACTGTGGGCACATTGATACAGGTTCAGTGCATAAAATGCTGTGTTGTATGCAAGTGTCGGAAAAATGAATGAATGTGTCTGCACCTTCTCGCCTGGTTTCAGGTTTCCCAGCAGGATGTCCGGCAGTAGAGCAGGTGCACTGTCATCACACACCTTTGAGCCATCCAGTGTCACGTGTGTGGTCTGGCTGAGATTGGCATCCTGGCCTGGACAAACCAACCAAGGCTATCATTAAATCATATACTGTACACTTATGTCATGCCCTACATCTGTAACCATGGCAACTGAGGGCCTCTCTAGAGACAGAGTTATTATATTATCGTATTAAACACTGTTAATACTGCTAATGCCATGAAAGGATTAGTTCAGTCCAATAAACCTCATTATTTGGTAAGTATGAGATCATGAATCACTGAGGAAAACAACAACATGATTCAACGATTAGTTGACTAAAGGCAAAATCTGACAAATCAGATTCCATTATGAAAATCTTTAGTGGAAGACAGCCCTAATTCACAAACTCACTACATAATGAATGTGATGGGTGCCATGTCACTGTCATTTACATCTTCGTCAAAGCTCTGTGTAAGATTATCTTTTAGCTGAGTAAAGATCTTCCCTGAAATATGTTGGGTAACAATACATTTCCTTCCTACAGCATCATGAGGGTAATGCTGTCACATTAGTTCTGCTTGTATTACCGTACCTGGTTTGAGGCCAGCTGTCAGTTTGACGTCTTTGGCCAAGCTCTCCTCCTGTGATTGGACAGTGAGGTTGATCCAGTACATCTCATTGTTGAGAGCCGGAGGCTGGTGACTGAGCTGGACGGACATCTTTGGGACTCTGGAGATGATCCTAAACATACAAAAACAAACTGAGTGAACATCTCACACTGTTGACAGCAGTGCAGTGATGATGAAAACTAAAGGATCTGAGAGGTGATGTGTTTGAACCAGGCCTCACATGGTGCTGTGCTGCATGATCAGGCTGTCCCAGTCCACACCTGGTTGCGTCTCCATGCCTCGTCCCCATCGGCGTGAGGACCGGCTGGCCTGCAAGGCTTCATGGGTAGAGGCTGCATCTCCACCTGCCCCTCTCCAGTTTAGAAACACACAGCGGCCATTGTCCCTGCCCAGCATCACCTCAATACCTGTCACCTGGACCGACAAACAGAGGTAGCAATTAGTTCTCTTTCGCTCTCTCTTTCTCTAACTCACTCTCAAGCACACACACCTACCTCAATCTTCTTGCCAACATCTTCGGTCTTTGCTACGAAGCTAAAGTTGTAGCATTTGGTTACCCCTGGCAAAAAAGTCATGCTCTCCTGGGCTGATGACTCCACCACACAACACTGATTGTACTCCTACACACACACACAGACACATTATCATTTTGTTACCAATTGCAATTCCAGGAGAGGGCTCGGATATGTGTCTGTGTGTACCTGGTTACTGAGGCTGATGGCCAGCTTGTTCAGTGACACAGGGTGAGGAGAGTCAGCTCTGAGAAAGACTTGTAGCTGGATGGGCTGGTCTACATGGAAACTGGGAGAACAGAACTTGGCCTTACACTGAACTGGAGTTGGAGAGAGACAGGGAAGAGACACCTTAGTTATCTTTTCCAAACTTTACATACAACTGTGAAATTGACCCAAGAATGTGAACAGTTTGTTTCTTTGAGTGAATGTGTGAATACTAACTAAATGGGATGTAGTCTTGTACTTCTATGGTGAACTCATTTGATCCGGCTAAGGACACACGGTCATTCCACAGTGACCTGGCTGCAGTGACAGAAGCCAGATCACAGTCTGCCTCAGGGTCAGGAACCTCGTTCTGATAGAGAGGACACATTTCACAATAGGAGCCATAGAACATATACAACATCTGCAGATTAAGTTTCAACTCCACTGTGTTGTGTAGATTTGTTTTAATTAAGCTCATGTATTTTATGACCAACTGAATATGATATGCTTCATCTTCTCACCATCAGGACTTTGATGAGATTCTTCTCAATCCTCCCCTTCTGATCCTCCTTCAGTGTTGAAGCTAGAAAACAACATAAAGATATTACCTTTTCCAAGAATTCATTGGAAACCATGTTGTCAATGTATTCACATATACACAGTGGACTGTTTTCCAGTGATGGCTAATGGACAGGAAAATTGTAATATATACAGCTGTAAAATACAGGAAGGACATGTCATTGAGAATACACGATGCTAATGCTAATCCTATTTTACAGGGTTAAAACAGGGCTTCGTGTAATGAGTCATTCTTCAGCAGATCTACCTCCAGGATGATACCCTCCTCTTAGACATAGCTTTTCCAGTTAACAATTTAAAGTTGTGCATCAGTGGTTCTCAACATTTCCTTATTGGTGGTCCGCATCCATCCCCATACAGAGGCCTAACAGTGCCCCAAGCATTATTTTACTTTAATGATGACAACAGAACATTCAAGACTGAAAAGAAGCAGAGGGAGCTCAGTTTCATTTGTTCAGCAGAAGAGAAATCACTGATTTGATTGATTTGATCACTGGATTCATTGTCTTTCCCTAGACTCTTTCTTTTGGACTCTTCCCATTACTATTCAGCTATTCATTCTGACTCTCCAAGTGTGTCATGGATATCATCTGTTTGTGGTCAAACGTGTGATAGGCCTGTATAAGATACAGGGCTGCAGCCACAAAATCATAGTATTATGTTGAAATTAGACTATTTGGCAAAAGATTTGTTGGTTAACCCCAACCCTAACCACTGTTGTGTATTGCAAAACATGGGTTTTGACTTCTTGAATTTCATTTGTAGTGTGATCCAGTTTTGAAATGAGAAAATATTCAAAAAATGAATATTTATGAATGAATATTTTTTGCAATAAATAAAACAATTATTTTCCTCACAGACTACAATCCATGTCTGATTGTCACCAGACACAGGCCTGAGATATCAAGTCATACCAGGTCATGTAAGTCAATAACCATTTCCAAGTAAACAAACTGAGAATATAGCAGAGTTGAACCAATAGCAGGTGGATGACAGTTATGGTTCACTGACAGCTGAAATGTTTGAATGTAGCCTTGTTGCTTACCTCTTCCTAGGAGCTCCATGCAGTATATAATGTAGTCTTTAACACTGGCCATAAGATAAGCACAGCGCAGAGCTGTGGTCAGAATGGCTGACAGAAGTCCCCACCAACGCTCTGTACGATAGTCACACATCACATAGTCCAGCAGCCTTATGTCACAAACACACACACACAAAAGTTTCACCACTTTGCTCAGCTTCAGGGACACACATGTTTTGACCAATTCCACCTTCGAAGCATCTTTAAACACAACTTCAACTATGATCTATTTAAGAATGGCAGCTCACATGTCACCATCCACTGTCTGAAGGTGAATCTGAATAAGATTACATATCATGGAAGCTTCTGGTTGTCCCTGATGCTTGTGCAGCTTTTCCTACCACAATTTTCCCTTCCAGGACTAAACAACTCAGCAACCCTTTCAGCCATGGGCCTCTGTGACTACTGTCAAGTAAGCTGCCTTCCCCATGACTGTGGTTGTGTGCTCTAAATTAGGCAGAGAGATAGCTGGTAATTACACAGTAAGAATGGCAATTTAACCAAACTCCAAAAAAATATATTCACATATTCTTAAAGAGTGGATGTTAGATTTTGATAAGATATAATATGTAATCATCAAAATTAAAACAAATAAAGCTTGAAATATTTCACTGTGTAATGAATGTATGATTTTGTGAAAGTTTCGATTTTTGAATTAAACAACTAAAAAAAAAAGACTGTGTTATTAAAGAGCTTGTAGTTAATTAACCAGAGTTAGCAGTAGTTGTAGTCAGAGATTATGACACTCAGGTGTTCCTCTAAAGATTTCCACAAGTTCAGAAGAGTGTTTTTCTTACTTCAGGGCTTTAGTGTAGTCTTTAGCATGGTAGTACTCCTCTCCCATCTGCACCACTGAAACCCAGACAGGAGTGTGACAGGTCAAACAAAACAGCATAGATCAATCATATTATTGAACTACCAAGATGACCAGTTTTTCTCCTGTAGTTTTTGCTGCATAACAAGAAAGAATAGAACAATAGGAATCCCACAGCTTTCCTCCCTTTGTTGTAGATCAGATGGACCTGGAAGTATTAATGCCTGCAGACCTGAGGAGAGCACAGTGATACTCACTGAGGTGACTCTTCATCCGGGGACACTTGTACTTCTTAAACTGGGCGACAGCATTACTGAGCAGTGCTATTATCAGCTCCTGTGGGAGCAGAAAGAGGATCATGTTTTAATACATAGTACAAACTGATAGTTGCTGTAGCGACACACAATGAACCCAAAACATCAATATGCAACAGCACCTCTTTGTCTGTCATTTGTTACTTTTTCTTTTTAGTGATTGGAACATCTTGTGCAAGACATTTCACAGGAGAAGAACACACGTCACCTCACTTTCCTTTCAGTTGTTCACACTCTGGGCTGAGTGTGATGAGTCTGTACTTACTGCCATTTAGGATCTCAATGTGGAAGATTTTAAAACAGTAGCATCTATTAACAGTTGGGATGCTCCAGTTGATCACCATTGGTACCAGCAGCAAAAACTTTGATTTTGGCATCACTAATTAACAGAATAATATTAAAAAATACAACATGTTTTCACTGTTATAGTATATAGTGGGGACTATGAAAAAACGAGCTCCGCTCAGGTCACAGCTGTGTATTTAGTGAGTTTGTGAACTTACAGAATGAGGCACATCTCTCTCTTTAATCTGCAAGGCCAGGATCCCAGTCTTCTCCTTCTCTGCATCTGGAGGATCAATACCTGAAGCAAAAACAGCAAATGTTTTACTCAGACATTCCTGATGTTACTAGAGGGTGCTCATGATACCAAGAATTGCTCCTTTATTAGACAGAGTCTGTGTTGCTCCTACTCTGGTGTCCTTGTCTCCACTGTCTCTGTCCATAGAAGTCCAGTCCTCCACTCTGGGTGTCCAGTGGGTCAGGGGAGGGGTAACCCACTCCAGTCTAGAACCAGAGGCCATTGACTGGTCATTAAGTTTGTGTTTAAAAAAAGTATCTGTCCTCCATGTCAGTCTTAAAGTGGTAAGTAAACATATATATATGTCAATAATGAGTAACTGATGAATATGCTGATGTTTTTCTTTTTTAGATTTACTGGCTACATGATGTAACACTAAGCAGAGGCTGTGATTTCTTTCCTCAGGCAGTTTTGTGTAAATTACTATTACCATTAACATAAAACACTAGTAGTAGTACTACTACGAGCACTCAAGTATAGCAGTAGTAACTTAGATTGTGATCTGTAGTGAAGGTATGTAGTAGTAGTACCAGCAGTAGTATTACTAGTGGTAGATGCTGTATAGATTTAGGCAGTATCAGTGGCCTCACCTGACAGAGCTGCTGAGCCAGCTGCTTCCTCTCCTGGCTGTAACAGGCAGCCTGCTGGTAGTAGAAACCCGGGTTCTGGGTCTGGATGGCTGTCAGACCCAGTTTGATGGCTTCATCAAACAACTCACCAAAAGACTGGAACCTGATAAATGAAGAGATGCAGGGAACATGAAGTGAGAAAATATGAAGTTGATACATCCTATGCTTCTGGAAAAGGACAAACACAACTGGATATTGTGGCCCCAGTGGACACACTAGTGTGCAAACTCTGGCTCCAAACACATCACCAGTGCAAGTTGGCTTTGCACATGTCTGGAATTTTTTGGCTTCATTCCTGTGTAGTGGGAGGAAGTGGAGACACTTGGCCAATCATTAGGCACTGAACATGACATGGTGGTGTTGTTATATTTCATCCATGTTAAGGCTGGATGTGTTGTTCACTCTGACACTTTGCTGTTCAGCACAGTTGTGGAAAGTGGTCACTTGATGCGAACAGACTGAGCAGATGTACAGCTGTCCTTAATAAAAAATTAAGAAAACTAACAGTAATCTAATAGCGGTAGCGCAAAAAATATGTGCACAGATCTTCATCATATTTATGTGATTCATGAACCCAAAACTTTAACATAGGTATGCATCTATATAATGCTTGTCTGTGTATCTTACTGTTTAGACATCCATGCAGCATGCTCAAAAGCCAGCTCAGCACTGCCTATCTTCTTTTTACACAGGTCAATGTGCTTCCTGAACTGAGCTATAGCATCCAAGGGAGTGTTGTGCTGGAAACACAGACGACAGATCTGAAAAGACAGAGTTGGAGAGAGAGACAAAAGGATAACTGTTATATGCACATGTATTGAGTTACATTTTTTTGCTTGTTTGATCTCAATGGCAAATAAGAACTGTGGTTCACTTAACCTCTCAGCACGAAGTCTGGGCAGACATTACTGAGGGGGCATATGAGGTTACTGCTCCAGGACCCTCTACCCAGAATACATATGTTCACTGCATAACATTAGGGGTTACTTTGTGTGTTTAACAGGTGTAGAATTAAATCAGTGATCAAGGTAGACCCTTTTAAAACCTTTGCTGAAGTATGTAACACTGTATTGATGTAATGTACTGTCCACACCCAGTAACTGTGCCACATTTACACCCCTGTGATTCCAGAAACATACCTTATAGTTGATGAATCCAGCCATAGTTTTAATCTCCAACATGTTGGTCTCATGGGCTCGAAGCTCATGGACAAGACTGTATGCAGTTCTGTAATACCTGTGAAAATAAACACACCCACAGGTGCAAGCTCATATTTAAGAACTGGATTTATTATTATTATTATTATTATTATGTCTACCCGTCTAGAGACTTTGACACTGTGATTAGCTATAGTAAAGAGAAAACATTAGTTGTATCCTGTCTGGAAAATTAATAAATGAAAAAGACCTGGTCAGTTAAATAGTTGAAGTGGTTGACTTCATACATTCAAACATAAATAATCAGAAAAAAATTATTTTTCAGTGCTGCTTGTTTCATACACTATTAGGGATTGATCACAGTAAAAAATCTGAAGTGACAAGTGATTATGCCTTTTAGTTTTTTTGAACTAGTAGCATATAGTACAACATTGGCAAAGGATTGGAATGGATAAGATTTTAATGATGCCATTGCAATTTATGATTCTGTATCAATACAATTCTTTATCAATATCTGTGGGTTTTCTGTGTAGAAAGATTTAGGTCCATACAGGCCTTCAATGTCTACAACACTAATTTTATTATGATCCTCTCAACACTGGGCAAGATAGACAACAGCTTTCACAAAGAAAGTTGTTACTGCAGGTGACAGTCTTCTTCTTTTTATTGCTCTTTGCCCTCCTCCTCTCAGAGTCTCTGTCTCTGGCTCCATCACTAACTCAAACAAAACCAGAACTTTTCGAATAGATGCTGCAGTGCTATGTAATGATGGACTGACACAGTGTTTCTTCCAGAGCCATTCGGGTGGTCTGACAGATTGTCAATGCTAATGCTAAAATTTCACTCAGTTGAGTGAGTTACAGTGAGTTACTGACCCTCACAGACTGTCTCATCCTCCATTAGGGAATGGAGCAGTTAGTAACAGATTGGTGAGCAGCTGCTGTTTCCATCTTAGTGCCACAGACATTGCAAATAGCACTGATAGCGTCGTGTTGTGTGAAACTATGCTAACGTTTAGGCCACTTCTGCCGCCTGTCACTAGGATCACTTTCTAGAGTCCTTCATTGGTACAACGTCATTGTTCTAGGGAGCGTGTGAAACAAAGTAGAAAGCATATATAGGGTAATTGATAAGCAAAAATGCAAATAATGTCAATAGATTGACTGAGATTCTCAACTGGAACTGGTTTCTTAATTCCCATCCCTAATATTGGAGGGAGTAAGTAATACCAATCTGAAAATTTTAAAAGATTTCCCCATCCTCTATTCATTATCTCACTGCTTTATAGTTTTTATTTATCCCAATCTTTTCTTTACAAGCCCCCTGACAGCTGGCTGAAAAGATCACTACTGTCTATGGTCCTACCAGGATTAGATCACAGCAAAGTGTCAGTAGAAAGAACTCCTCAATCTGTGGCCTCAGACTTACTTGAGAGCATTCTGTGTGTCCTGTTTCAGCTCACTGAAGAAGGCAATTTTAAACTGGTGCCTGACGAACAGCAGCTGGGAACACAGAGAGGGAACTGTGTCACAGTGGTTTTTCATACTGAGATGCTTTGTACAATGTGGTTATACTGCATTAATTAGCGTAGATTTAGTTAGAATTTGTAGCTGTATTGCAGTTCATATACCTGATGTGTTGTCTTGTTAAGGAACTCCTTGTGCGACTTGACACGACGGATCTCAGTGTAGTAGTATGTCTGAGCATGTTCATAGAAGGCATTCTCCAACCTGGAGGAAAACAGACATCTATAACCCAGTCTTACTGCACCTTTGGGAACCATGTTGTATTTAGTTTAATTGTATACTACCTTATAATGTAGCCCACCAGGTGGTCAGTGTGAGGCAGTACGAAGAGACTCTTGCCAGACAGATCACAAGCATTACAAAGAGCTGATGCTCTCTCTGAAGCAACCAGGTCCTCTCCTGTGGAAGAGCACTGATGGTTTAGCAACCAGTAACAGATACAGCAAACATGCAATCTAGCGAAGCGCTTCACCTGGAGGCAGAGGAGTTTTCTTCTGGATTAGAACCACAGCCACCTTGGTGTTTCTGCCCTGAAGACTAGTCCTGAAGACAAACAAACACGAGACTTTAGGTAAAATTCATTGTGGTTGTCTTTTGTATAGAACATTATCGGCTGTATACAACCCGGTCTGTTTATTCCAAGTATTACAGCTGTCAGGAAAGCTTTCAGTACAATCTCTATGATGACTAGAACAAGGTTTGAAAACACACCCTAGTCTTCCATCAAAGCAATATGACCTGCCATTTATTTAAATTTTCTTGAGGGGAAATCAAGGTCAAGGTTTCACAGGACATAGAAACTGTGAAGTGTGCTGCACAGTTATTCGCTCTCTCACTTGAGCACAAACAAACCTGACTATTTCCACTTTAGTGGCACATTCAGATTGTTTCTCCTTCCACTGTGGGTCGTCCCAGTCCAGTTCATAGAAGAGAACCACCAGAGCAGGTACCAGGTTCAGATGTTTGTTCATCCAGCCTGTTTTCAGAATGCCTTTGGGGATGTACCACTCATAAGACGTTCGCTGGGAGACAGACACACAGAGGAAACATCTTTTAAGAAACACTCAGTAAAAAGTCAACACATATTATATACTGTGTTGCTTAAATAATAAGACGACGGTGGTTATCAACTCAGTAAGTCAACCCAGGGTTTCCCAGTCTAGGTATGAACGTGTTCACATGGAAGGGGTGGAGTTTGCAGCATCTGACCAATCACAGACATGGACACGTCTGACAGCAGCAGAGCGGAGTATTTCACTCATGAGTAGCAGGCCATAATTCTGCATTTAAATGAAGAGCTGAAAGATCAAATCCAGACAAAAGAAACACAGTCGCTGCAGCAAAATAGAGAAAGTGCTGCAGAGAATCACTGACCGTGCAAATACACAAGTTCATAAGATTAAAATTAAATAAAATCACTGCTCCATCATTATGGGATGGCTCTGACAGGAATGACAGGAATCAAAACTGGCCTGTTGCTCACATGTAACTTTGTGGCGTGTGTGATGCAGAGTGCACGACTCCAGTGTCACTGGACACATACGGTTCGATCAGCTGACAGAGGTTTGTCAGTCCCTCCGATGAAAACTATATAGTGTGTGTGTGTGTATATATATATATATATATATATACATACAGATGCTGTGTGTGTGTGTGTGTATATATATATATATATATATATATATATATATATATATATACACACACACACATATCTCAATCTGGAACATAACCTGCTCCGGATCAGGTTAGCCGTTTAGCATAAGTTGCCATGGAGATGAAAAACCCAGAGTTAACCCTGAAGTTACCTCGCTAAATTCAAATCCTGCTTTCGTAGTACAGGCCCCAGGTTCCAATTACATACTTAGGGCAGGTTCACACCTAAAGGTCCGTTATCTGATTCGAACCAACGTGAGGATGATACATTGTTGCAGTTTTTCAGTTGATGGGGGTTGCAGTCATAAAGGCCAAACCCAAACGGTCCAAAAACTGTTAAAAAAAAAAAAAGAAAAAAAAAAAAAAAAAAAAAAACACATGGCCACAACTGTCAGTCGGTTATTGGTCTCATAGGTTAGGGGAGTACAATAACATCCTTGCAATTACATCATGGAGCATCGTCAGCTTATTTTCATGTTGGTGTCGATCTAGACTGTATATCGGCAGACTTTAACCCGCTGTGCATATGAACAGCTGGTAAGACTGCAGCCATTAAATAATGTGTTGTAACACATATATTTAGGTTAAGACGCTCTGCAATCAGACAGTCATATCACAGAAGACGACAGGCAGTAATGAGAGCCTACCACATCTTTTTTTCTTTTGCCACACAAGCAGGACCAGTGAAGTCAGTGGACAATAAGTTCACAATCACAAACATATAAAAATAAAATAGTTGGTTCATCATAACAGCAGCTCTTGTTTACAGAATCCATGCATCTCCTTGAGTGAATGAATGAAATGATGCATTTAATGGTGACACACCAGAAAAGGCAAACTGGATTATTGCACAGCAGAAATAAACCGCTCTAGGGTACACTTGATAGCGGACCAAGACCACTCCTACTATTGCGGACCAGGGAGCGGTTGTTTGGTCCTCACCAGAGTTCGTGGCCAGCATTCACACCAACCCAAATTAACCACACCAAGGGGGTAAACGCTTCTGGATTCAATTCACCTGGACTAAATAAAGCTGGTGTGAACCTAACTGGTGGGGTATTACACTGAATATCTTTGGTGATGCATTCATAGTGGATCCCTCTATCCTCCACTCACCTTAGTGCGACACTTGGGGTACTCATGGTCACCTGGGAGCACTTTGAAAGAGATGGGTACTCTATCTGCTCGACGGTTAGCACAAAAGGCATCCCAGATGGCTCGGTGCACAGCATTGTACACCACATCCAGACCAGTTAGAGCCACAAAGGCCATTGGCCGGCAACATAGCTCTGGGGGGAGTTCCCACTGGGAACCTGCCATCATGGTTCAACAATGGATACTCCTGGACAAGACAGAGAAATATCATGAGTCAGGACAGAGGCGACTGGATCAAATGAGTAACTTCAAATTTTCTGCATGTGTGAAGGTCAAGAAGCTCATGTATTGCCTCACTGCTTTAGAGCACTCAACGCCCCTTCAAATATCTTATCCATAAATAATTATGTCATACCTTCTAGGCAGGATGTAACCTTAAGGTTATAAAGGTGATAAAGCAATCAAAAATACAAAACTTGCTCTTTATTAGAGATCAATGTGCACCTTAAGGAAAGAGACACCACTGGTCGATTTCGACAATGTAAAAAAAACAAAACAAAACAAAAAAAAAAACAGCGCAGTTTAAGAAGTCAATTCAAGACTATTGTTCTGCATATGGTATTCTCCTTGATTCACTTACTATGTGAAATGTTCTAACCAGTAATCCTTCGTAGAAGGCGCCGCAATATTTAGAGAACTGATGTTACCATTCGGCTGTTTCTGTTTCCACAGCACCTGACATAAACAAGTGTCTTGTGACTTTGAGGTTAGCACCAGCTGAGCACAGTGAAGCTAATTAGCTGCCAGCAGTGACACTTGTTTCTCGTACTAAATAACACGTTATCACTTACGTCGGGATTTACAAATGCCGTGGCACAGATACGTTTTTATCAGTCATGCATCCCATAAGCGTGAGAAAATTTGTATTTTGTCTAGCTGTATAAAGACATAGTGAAACCGTCAAGACGAAAGCGGAAGTAGGACAACTTAACTCGACCAACGTTACTAGCATTGATGTATCCTGTTAGCATTGTCATTAAACCCGCAATACAATTACATTAAATGTAAAAACGAATTGATATATAAAGCAGTAACATACCTCAGCGGCATTACTTAAGGTGAACTGGTAAATATGCTATTTCGAGCTACCAAACTGATCTTCACGGATAGCAAGCAGATCGGAGCCTTGTCTTATAAGGCTAGTTGTTAGCGTTAGCTGGTGGGCGAGGTTACAAATTGAATAACCAAACAAACGTCAGCACAGGTTTAGTTTTACGCTGCCTGCCTTCGTTCCAGCTGGGTTCCAACTCTGGTTACCACTTGACAGCTAGACACCAATCTGTCAACCTCGACACACTGAGAAAAAACAGATAAATCAATAGCAGTTGTTGAGGCAACCACAATCGGGCTAGCTGATTAGCTGCCTGGTCAAACCTTAATTTTAACACTTCCGGTTCGACTTTTCAAAATTAAACGGCCACTTGACCGCATCACTAAATTTTAACAAGGTAAATAATGAAAAATAATCAGTAGGCTACTTGTGATATTAATGATGATAATGATCATCTTAAAAATACAAGCACTTTATTTTCCTAAAATGTCATGTCAACATTAATCAGTGATGTAGCTAGGCCTAACAAAATCACCTCACCTGACCCATGACTTTCTCTTCAGCCTTACTTGTTGTCTAACAGCCTGTCAGTGAGAAAGTGTTAAGGATAAATTGTAATAAGAAAAAATGATATTTTTATGACCAGAGTGAAGGCATGTTAATCTAGCAGGATTGTTATTCTGAGTGTTAGACTGTAGTTAGCTTTTGCTCTTGGGCCTTAGAGGTAAAGCACACACTGTTGGATGATTCTTTTATGCAGAAAATATCACCCACACAGCCAAGGGGATCTCTGCATATCAGACCACTTGGTGGACCTGTGAGCTGTAGCTCAACAACCAGGTAACCTCTTGAGGGGTGAGATTTGGAGCACCAGGTCGTAAAATAAAGATTAGTTACCTCAGGTGGTGTCTTGTATTTTCTGTGAAAATTCCAAGTGTTGAAAGGCTCCACAAGATGAAATAGTTGTTAGGTTTGTGTTGATCAAATGCAAGAAAGGCCAATTGATTAGTCAGGTGACCAGGACCAAAGACAAATATAGGAGGTAGGCTAAATTCATTAATTGGGCTCCTGTGGAGGTGGAAGTATGGAGTTGGCACAGCCACACAGTGGTGACAGACGGAAGCAATGTCTCAGTCTACCCTCCACACTGATATCTGACGGAATGATTTGCTGGACCATTTGTGTAAAGGAATCAGTACCCTCAACCCATTTCAGACGGCTACTCCTGAAACCCTGATACTGATGTCAGCATTTGAGGACAG
Organism: Caranx melampygus; assembly: GCA_019059645.1. NCBI lineage: Eukaryota > Metazoa > Chordata > Actinopteri > Carangiformes > Carangidae > Caranx > Caranx melampygus. The sequence goes on from JAFELL010000384.1 coordinate 994,638, forward strand.
GTAGGAGGACATTTAGGGAAAGGCAGATGTCCCCAGAAACAGCTGCTTGGATATTTTAAAAAATATTCTCCTGGTGGAACACGGCTTCGCATGAAAGACATTTGTTGTACAGAAACAGAAAAATGGGCTAGCTTTAGAAAAAAGATCAACTGAAAATCCGATGTTAATTTTAATAATTAGCCTAGTTTACAAGTGAAGCCGGGGGGCGGTCAGCTGGCTCTCCCTGGGTAAACACAGGTTAAGCTTCACATTGCTGCGGGAGTAGTCAGCGGAGCTCGGACCGATGCGTCCAGTTTCCTGTCACCCTGCCCTCCTCAGCACATTGCCGCATCCTTCTGCTCCGGCCTGAGCACGCGGAGTCGGATGAAGCAATGGAGCAGCATCCCAGCCGCGGGACCACCGTGGAGGACCGTGCCGTGTTGCTGGGTGACTAAAGGTGAGTGCCCGGCCAGATGTTTGTGTCGTGTGATGTGTGTGCATTCACTATTTTAATAGTGAGGCTTTAACCTTCAAAGACGGTTTCAGCATGTGTTTAAAAAGGACGAGGACCGCTGCGATGTGCGGTGTCATCGATGTAAAGGCTGTTGTGATGAAGATGATGGGGGCTGGGTGTTAGGCTGCTGGGTGGCTGCGGAGGACGGTGCAGTGAATCAGCGCTTCAGGAGGTGACGGGACGACCCTGATGGCCTACCTGACACACGAGGACACACCACACTTACACACTTACTCTAGTCTACAGTCTCTTAACTGAATGAATATGATCCGGGTTATTCTAAGAGCTGATCTATATTGTTAAATCGCTTAATAAGGAGAAGTTATTTTACCTCGCCATAGTGTTATTTAACTTTAGACGGGTTAATGCTTGGCCATTTGAAATATCTCCAGCCCAAACTCAGGACACTGTTTCCAGCTAAATTCAAGTTAAGATAGGCTACATCCCATAGAACCTGGCATAGCGATGGGACTGCCTTAAGCGCTGCTGCCTCTGACAGGTAAAGACGCGATATCTTCCTATGAGGTCTGTTTCATTTTCCTCATCGCAGAACACGAACTGACAATCGTCAGTTCAGATGAACCGGTGTGGCTGATGTTGAGGGAGGTGTGTACTAGGTGTTGGGGCAGCAGGAGGCCTTTAATGACCTTGGACGAGACTGTGAATATCACAGTTGTCATGGTCAGGGATGTTTCCTGTCCTGAAATATGGCCCAGAGTAGACAAGAGCTGTGGTCGAGGGAAAACTGCAGTCCGGGAGTTCCCAGCCTTCCCATGGGAAGTTAGTCAAACATTTATCATGTCGTGCTCTAAAACAGAAACCAAGCACAGAGGCCGCACTTATATGAATTTAGTCCACTTCTGTCTGTATTCCTCCCATACTGAATTCCCTAAAACATATCATCAGAGACCTGAACACATACTGTACGCTACATATTAGCCTGCATCATGTAGGGAAAACATACAATAGCTATACAGGCCTATGCACATATCCCCTTAATTCATCTGTATTATTCTATAAAACTCACATCCAACCACATCTTTAAGATTGTATCAGGAAGACAGTGAAATTAATAGGCCCTACCACCCTCTCACTCTGAGTGTGCAAGTGGATGTGTTTAACCACTAAGTGCAGAAAGGATGTATAATAACAAGACGGTTAATTTCCCAACCACACTGAGAGGAAATCAAGCAAAAAGAAACCAGAAAACCTCCAAGACACACAGCTATGTTGATTTTAGCCCCTGAATATTCTGGCTGCCTGTGTATTTATTAATTAGATGACCAACCTCAAACACACCACAGTCAGGAGTTCCATCAAGTCAAATTGATTAGTGGCTCATTGGAATCAGATGTGATTGTTACAGCACTGACTGATGAGATAAGAAACAGTGTGACTGAGTCTTCAGAGTGAATGGACTTCTATGGTGTTATTATACTTCATATTTATTGTTTTATGTTTGTGAGGGATTTGATTTTGAAAAAAAAATCATCAATATTACCTGATACAGAACACAGGGCAATTTCATTCCATATTTTTCTTCATCTTTTAGAGGAAATGGTTGAAATTAGTTGGTGAAGAACGTTGGGGTGTAGTCACTTCTTTGTAGACCTATCATGCATGCAGATAGGCCTAAGTCAACAGTACGTAGGAGTTTAACAGCAATGAAGTAAAAGAGGACTCTGTGGAAAACTAATCTTCAGTTTTAATGCCTGTCAGAACGGTTAAAACAGTCAACAGTGGAAAAAAAAGACAACTGAGTCTAATTATGAGGTACACACAAATCTGGGACTACATGAGAGTAGACTAGAGCTGAATTGTCATCACTAAAGGTACAGTATGGAGTCTTATTGGGTGTGCACCATAAGGTACACTTGAAAATGAGACTACAGTGAAAAGTGACTGTTCATTGATCAAAATGATGTCTCCTAAAGGGGTTACTGTTTGGTGCTTCATTAATCTGTCTGGCACTTTCATCCAAAGCAACTTATCAGTGAGGGACATCACTAAAGCTTCAGTAGGAGAATTAGGAGAGGAACACCATGCCCTGATAGTCTTTGGTAGCCTGTTCCACCACAGGGGAACCATAGTCTAGAACAGACTGGACTGAGATTGTCCTGTATGCAGAGGTAGTGATATAGAGCGCATTCTTTGGAGGGACAGGATTGAGTTGACTTCAAGTAGAAGGAGCGGACTCAGAAACCCCAGTTTGAGAGTAACCTTTACTTTTTAGGCTTTGTGTTCAACGAGATGCCAGATATGTACATGATGTGTATGCACAAAAACCATATGTATGCAAACAGGTATTTTAAACGACAGAATGTGCTGTGAAAGTCCCACCTCATGCATGCATCTGACCATGTGGACACATGGATTTCCAAAGCAATTCAAACTAAATATGTATCTATTATACATTTTTTGCCTTTTACATAGCAGTGACAAGATTGCAATTCATACAGTGAAATTATTGTGTCTGTGTGTTAATGTTCCCTTCAGCATCATTTAATATCCTTATTATATCTTTTTTTTGTCACCTGTAAACTGTTTCTTACTATTTTAATATTTACAAATCACAATTTTAGACACTTGTGTGGAGCCCCATTATGACTTTGCAATAAAATAGAAATGGGTCATTGAAAAAAACACACTGACTTGTGCCACTGTAGCACAGCACTGATCATCATCACTGCTCAGGTAGCCTCAGGTGTTTGGATGTTGCCTGTTCAGAAGATCTTGCAACAACACTGTCTTCAACAAGTCATAATCAAAACTGATTATGTGCAAATTCTGTTCATTCAGTGTATGAATCCATAAGTTGTCACTGCTGGATTGACATTGTTGTTGTTGTTGTTGTGTTGTGTTGTGTTGTGTTCACATTTGTTAAAACAGTCTGTTCATTGGTGTGTATACTTCACTTCACTTAAACATAGCATGGTCTCTTTTCCATATAATGAATATAGAAAATTTAACTATAAATACGGGTATGCACATTTTTAGTGGGCACTGGTATTATAATTCAGATGAAAAAAACTGTATACACATTTCTGTTTTTTGTGCTTTCATATAATTTTAATCCCGAATCTATACAGAGTTTTATGCATTTGGCCTTAGACTGGCTGCCTCAGAACAGTCTGAGAGGTTTAAACTGTCCATGAAGGGAGGAAGATGTCAAACATGACATCCAGGTTTCCCTAGATTGTGGGTGGCTAAAATATGAAGAAAACGTTTTGATATGGATATCATGATGGAGAGACTAACTGGCCAGAACAACTAGAGGACAGTCTTTAAGCGGTGTAGAAGAAGGTGGTGTTCCTTCATTCATGTGGATATATCAGAAAGACAGGCTGAGATCGGTGGAGTTGTCTGGTGGGGGCGGCAAGTAGAATTTGGTGTCATCAACATAACAGTGAAATCAGTCATCATGAGTGTGGATAACATTCAAAATTTTTGAAATTTTTGATTTTGAAAATAGGCTATGGCTTTCTGTTTGTTAGATCTACTAATCTGACTTAGACACCATGTTTGCCCCATGTTGAATATATCTTATATCCATCTAGCCATTGACTTTTGTCAAACTGCCACTTGCCAGATGTAACAAACCAGCCTTTCAAAAGTCTACATCAGAAACTCCTGATGTACCCAGAGATGACCTCTAGGTGAAAGAACAGCTGTCCTGTGTGGATAAAGGAAGGACAGTGCATGACTGGAGCTGTCAGTGCTGATGTCAAATTTGCATCTTCCTTCATTTAATAATGATTCTCTGCTCCAGATTTCACCACACCACTGCACACATCCCCCTCCCACGTCACTGCATCTCACTCAGTCTTTATATTTTATGAGACAACACACTGCAGTCTTTAAGCACCAAACACGCACACAGGCGTCACAGGGAGGAGGTTCTGTTGAGGCCATGATGATGCTGAGTCATCTCTCTGCTTCTCTCAGTTGCCTGCCTCTTGAATCTCAGTGTGTTTAAAGGACAATGTGGGAGACTGTGTCTGCACTTCTCAGCCACTGTAGTCTTTAGATTATCATGCACTGTGCACCTTAGAAACAAATGTAATACAACAACATATCAGAGGCATATTAGGTCTTAGTGAGTTTATATATTGCATGGAAGCTCATTCAGATCTCTAATCTATCTTCAACCTGCAGAGGATGATTTGCCACCATGTGTTCAAGATTGCCCCTTGACCAGACAGGGTCAAAAATACAAGGGAAAATATGTTTGTTGAATTTGCTATGGAGAGCCATGATCCAAGCTGTTATCATTATCCAGTCTTGAATTTGATTTGGCTCAAAACGTGTGTTTTTCACCTTTAGTTGGATTTTCATGCCTTTTAATCTAAAAATGATCATAAAACTGGTCAAATAATAACACTTTTTTTACCCTGGGTACTTGATTTGTTCAAATGTCACAGTGACATTAGTTTACTGTTCCTGTTTGTCAAACTGAAGTAATATATTCAGCTTATCACTGTATACAACAATAACACAATCAGCAGTGATGACTGCAGCCCAGTGAGTCTGGAGTTTGGTCTGGGTCTGATTTTGGCTCAGGTGGATCATAACATTGATCACAGGGAGGGACCCTGTGCCTGGTAGCAATGTTGTGCAGGACAACAGCTATGCTCAGCTATGTTCTGCACATATGTATTTGCTGTACAACCCAAAAGCAGTGCAAGTGCATGCATGTATGTGCATACATTTGTGTGTGTGAATGAGAGACTGACCCCTTGCTCTCTCAAGGAAAACAGGAAATGGTTTTACTGTGATTGATTATGGCTGCAGGGTTATCTGAATGCATCACACAAGTCTCCTCAGTTAACCAGTGAATGTTGTTCTTACATTTTATTCACAGAGGTGTAGTGGGGTGCAGTAATATGACAGCAGCAGACTGTTTACACATCAACATCAGGCGAAGAATGATGTGACAGCAAAGCTGAGGTTGAAACAATCCAGTGAAGGTTCTGGTCATGGTTAAAGGGGCTGTTTGGAAATGCTGCCTTAGAGAGATTGAAGGTGTACGACACTGTGATATGTGTCAACTGCACTCTATTAGGCAAGGCAAGGCAAGGCAAGGCAAGGCAATTACAGATTTATATGATCCTTATGCAACAGTATCTGTATTGTCCTGCATCGTGAACTTTCTGGACATGCTGTATGAGTTTAAATGTTAAAAATGTAAAAGCTCATGAAGCTTCAAGACTTTACATCAATATATTATATTATATCAAGGTCCTTTACAGCATGAATCCACTGCTTACAATATTTATTAATCCACTACCTAGAGAGAGAGCTCTGGCACGGGTAGAACTTCCAAACTCTACAGAAAGACCCCAGACCCGGGGATCAAACCCAGAACCTTATTATGGCAATCCTTGCTAAGGAGAAACCAACAGTTCCCCCAGAGCATGAAACCAACAGTTCCCCCAGAGCATGACACACATTTTTGTGTGAAAGGCCAACTGTCTACATTTAATGCAAAAAAAGGAGCATAAATCATCATTGTCACTGCTCCACCTGATGCAGAGCTGAATTCCACTGTGAGCTCTTATCCAGCATTTACTGGAACTCATGATAACTGCTAAAAACAATGAGCTGTTCAGTGTTTGGTGCTGTGGGGCATGAACAGCCAACAAAACAACCTCAGTGGCTGAAAAATTAGGCGAAACTGAATCGAAAAAAAACCCAAACCTGCAGTTCCACTAATGACCACTAGAGTGTGGCTCAAACAGTGAGCCAGTCACCATACACTCCCATGTTAAAATGTCCAAATTTGCAGCAGAAATAAACTTGTTTACAACCTGGTACAAGACCTTTTTTGGTCTCTGCACCCAATGCCCTCCTTCATGGCAACTGTTTGTACAACTCAGCTGTTCACATTTTATTAAGGCTTGAAGTTGTCTACAATATGATGGTGTTGCCTGTTTGAGTGACAGGTGGGTGGAATACTTGTCCCAAACCATCCATCCATATGCTACTATAGGCACTGGCAAGATGGCAGTGTATAGCACACTCTGAGGATCTACACCACTCTTCAGAAATCGATTGTGATGTCAGAAGCTACTTTCATCTTTACTTATGATCTATGTGTTATATCAGTGCTCAACTACCCAGTAAGACTGACAGGGAGCTGCTGATAAAAGTTTATGTGCAGTTGTGTATGAGTGTGATTGTGAGGCAGTGTGAACATTTGATCTGGTTCTCTCAAATAAACAGATCTGTTTGTGGGCTCAGACCTGGTTTTAGGGTTCAGATTACAGTGAAGTTAATCTTAAGATCAGGGTGGGAGGGAATAGTGTCCTCACTAAGTTAGGCTGTGTGTGTGCATGCGTATGTGCATGTGTAAGTGTACATGCTCACGTGTGTGTGTGTGTGTGTGTGTGTGAGGGGTCTTGTTGGGTGCTGATAAGGCACTGTAAGGGCAGAGCTGATAAGCAGCTAAATGTTAGCTTGGTAGCTGTGTGTGCATGTGTTTGCATATCTGCATAAGTGTGTTTATTCCTGAATCATATTTATAGTCTCCTGCAGGATCACAGATTCATTTTTGTGTCTTCATTTAATGAGGAAGATCAGAGTGACATTCACTTGTGCCCCTCCCCCTTCCAGCCCAGAGATAGACAGAAGAGGTGGGGCCAATGCGACCCAGACCGCACAGGAGGGGCCCACTCTGTTATGTGTTTGAGCCTCTTATCCAACACACACATTCTCGCATTGTTTATCATCTATGTGTCAACAAATTTGCTCTGACTTCAAACTTCAGACGTGTTTGTGGACAGGTCCACTGATATGACAGGACACAGGTAAGGACCATCTGTTTGTCAGGTCACACACAAAGGTGTTCATACAGAGTTAATGATGTAAGACTCGTGCATTAAGTAGAGTATAATTATTTGAATGTAAGTACTTAAAGCAGGTATTAAATGTAAAATAGGCTGCACAGTTACATGCATGGTCACAGCCTGATGGATATTATTACAGAAAAGGAGGAAAATATATAATCCGTAAATCTTGATTCATTTGGGGTAATAATGCAAATAATGATTTTCTACTTCTGGTATAATAGTAGATATACTGTTGTATGTTATTAAAAAATGAACCTGAAGCTAAACTCTAATGGTCTGGCAAAAAGAAGTGAATTATTAATGTGAAAACCAGTGCTAACAGAGGGCCCAACCCTGGAGCAACTAATGAAAAGTTATTACCTAACTACGTGCTACAGCTAGCTAGATACTTGTAGCTGTGAGTTCATGTTTTGGTTGTGGGACAGATGGTGCAGTCATTCTCCAGGATTTAGTCGTAGGCATGCTGCTGATTCTGTCACCTTCAAGTTCCCACTATGAGCAGGTAACATTCATAACAGTATACTGCCCAGGTGTTCCTCCTCTGACCCCAGGCATCTGCTATCCATCACATTAGTTTGGAAACTTTTTTTGGAAATTCAATGATCTTACAAAGATGAAAAATGACCACAAACACAAAACAACAATGAAGATCCAAAAAATGAAGCTCTAGAGCTCTAGAACAACTTTGCCCTGCCCATGTGTAAGACTCCTATCACGTGTAAATTTTCCCCAGCCCTAACATGTGTTTTTTAATATGGTCAGGCCCCCAATAGGCAAGTGAGATTTGTGAACCTGGAAAAGAAGAGTAAGAAACACACTCTGGTCACAAGGTCACACTTTGGTGCTCAGGTCTCAAATATCAAACCAGAAATTGGATCAAGATTGGATCATGTTCTGACTGGATAATGAGCATATGACGTGAAACCTCTAATGTCACAGCTATAAGGAATCTCTGATTTATTATTTTTATTTTATTATTTATTATGTAGAATATATACATTTGGTAATGATAACGTATTGGTCTCATAGCTACATGTGTGTCATGTGTGCACTCACAGTATGATTCACTTCATTGGTATAAATGACTCAAACTCACTGAAGTCATTTTTTACAGTGTTTGTTCAAACACTCAAACACGAGGAGAAAAGATTTCAGTTGTTAAATATCAAAACTAGAGGACCAAACTGCCTGCTCTGTGTGTGTTCTTCACAATAATACTGTCATCATTCAGATTAATGTGTACCAATCATTATGTAGAGGGAAGGTTATAAATGGAATTAAGTTATTTCTCCTCACCAGAGACCTTTTAGAACACCATTGGAGGGTGTCATTCGTCTGGTGTATGGGTGTATGGAAACTCAGCGGTCAAATTGTTGTAGGTGTATGGTGTGGTGAAGGTAAGATGAATGGGTACTGATATTGGGATGAAGGATAAGAGGGTGGAGGGAGGCTAGGATGGGAGTCTGTACCAAGTACAAGTATGAGCCACATTATGTTTGAACATGGTGTTTGTTATGGACACACTAGCACAAGTGGCAAGCAGCTCTCTGGTTCAGATCAGGGAGCCCATTCCTCCTAGTCACCCCCTACAGGTTTCTCCATCGTCTCACAACCATGGGGAGCAGAGCATTCAGCCGCTCTGCTCCCTGTCTCTGGAACTCATTACCACCCGATATCAGAAACATTGACTCATTCACCCACTTCATATCTCAACTCAAAACCCACCTGTTCAGAAAGGCCCACTGGACTTAATATCATCATGTCCACCTTTTTACTACTTTTTAACCTCTCTATTGCTGTTTTTTTTGCCGTTTCTCTACGTTTTATGTCTGATTTTAAACATGTGTGTACAGCGACCTTAAGGGTCTTGAAAGGCGCCTTAAATAAAATGTATTATTGTTGGCCACATGGGCACTGAAGTCCCCCAACATTACCCCTACACCCTACACTCTCACAGAGTCAGAGTCCAGTTGCTCGCCAGGAGTATAGTTCCAGAACCCCTACTGTGTGTGGAGGTTAGCACAACTATATCTAGCTGGTAACGCTCCACCTGTTCAGGTTACCTCCCTGCCAGTGAGGTGACACTCCATGTCTCTAGGGCTAGTCTTCAGTACCGGGGGTCTGAATGCCTTACTCCCTGCCTTCACCTACTGCCTAAACTGGAAAGATCCATAATGCTTTTGTTGCGCTTGTGATGATATTAAGCTTCAACATATTTTTGAAACGGAGCACTTCACTTCTTATTCACAAAGCATTGGTGCTACACACTACCTGTCCCTCTCTCTCTCTCTTTGTCTTAGACAAGCACTTCAACAGCAGAATCATTTGTTGCTTGACTATAAACAACAACCCATACCTGTTTATTTGCATATAATGCAGAAAGTGTGATCTGATCACAAGTGGCCAACGGAGATGCATGAGGAGAAAGGTGTTGAAAGAGCTGAACAGGGCCTCAGTCTCACCTTTTTTCTTTTTTTAATTGTAACAATAAATGATAACGTGCTAGAGAGTGGAGCATGGCAGCATTAATGAATACACATTTTCTCTTGATCTCAGGTTAAACCCCCCAGTATGACTGAATTAGAGGCCTCTGGTGTGGGGGATCATCCTCCACCCTACATGATCTTTCTGGTGGTCTTCCTTTTCTTCATCACTGGACTGCTTGGCTTCCTCATCTGTCACCTGCTGAAGAAGAAGGGCTACCGCTGCCGGACAGGAGACATGGATGATGATGAGCAGGAAGAGGAGAAACTTGGAGAAAATACAGATGGTAGGTTCAGAAACAAAATCTAATAGACAAGAATGTCACAACAAGACTTGATCCAATGAAAATCATGTTTTTCATGTTGTTCACATGTTCATGTGGCATTTTTCTGATGCTCAGGGTGGGAGGACCTCAGGGTGGGCAACAGAGGAGGGATCCCTCTCCTAGGATGGGCAGATGTGCAACAGATGTTGTATACAGACAAGAAAACAGTTTACAGCAGCTTCTGGTGGGCAGGAAAGGCAGGGAGAGCAGGCCAGCTTAATGGGAGTATTGGAGACAGGTTTGTGAGAAGGGAGGGGCATTGCTAATGAGCTACTGGTGCTCTGCAGAAGGAGAGCCCTGGGAAACGCCACAGATTTTGTTATTTTGGCTAAAAACTTCATAATCACAATTTAAAGAATACTGAGAATGCTTTAACATCTAACAGCTAAAAAAAAGGCAGATTGTAGTGGGTCTTAAACATCAATTGACTAGTTTCAGAGTAATAACTACCCGGCCACCTTTCTAATGCCTTGTGCACCTTTGGAGATATTTGATATAAGGTACAGAATAACAACCCTTGTGATGTCATCAGGGTTATTTCAACTTGGGCTTTAACAAAATAGAGAATGTGAAAAGCATTCTGGGAAATGTAAGATCCTGTGTTCAGTGAGATGTCAGCCTCTGTTATTGTTCTTGCCTGGTTTTCACTGATGTCATATGAGTGCAGTCAGTAAATCACCTTAAAGTCTGTGCTCTGTCCCTGGAAACACAGAGACTTACACTAAATGATTCCAAGTCCTCTGACACAAACAGAGGGACAGGCAAGTACATAAAACTCAAACTTCAGGAAACCACAGGCACAGAACAGAAGCATGAGGGAACACTAGAAGAACAGAACAGAAGAAATAGACAAAGGATGTCAGATACAACAATGATCAGTGGAAAGTTTCTCCCAGACCCAAACACTGTTAACAACTGGTTTCACTGACAGTCTGGAGAAAGAGCGACAGTTTGATTCTATCTACATTATATTAAGGCAAATATCTCTCTGAATTAGTGGCCCTCAGTATAGGAAACAGGACATTGTGTCAAAAATAATGATATGAGCAAGGAATTGTGTGGAGTGGTCAATGACAGGAACCATCTGGATGGGTTAGTTCCAAGTGAACTAACTCACCCTGCTGTATAAACAGCCCAGACCTTTGACTGCAACTGGGTTTTTGTCATATTTGGTTGACAAGAGGATGTTCTGTTCTGGTTTCTGTAATAAACAGCAGCTGCTACAGTGCTGCCCCTTCTGTTTCTTCTGATTTCAAGATTATTCAGACATTTAGAAATCTTCAACAGGTGTGCCAGCTCTCTTATCTGGCTGGTGGTGGTATTTGGGTACTATATCCAAAATGAGACTTTGAATTGTTTCTCTTTGTTTTCCAGATGAGAATGAGGAGAACCAGGACACAGTGGAGCAAATCCTCAAATGCATCATTGAAAATGAAGGTGACTAATATAAACAGGCTGAAGAGTCATTAGGATTTCTGCTCAAGATAGTCTAATATAAAATCAGGTGGCAGATGCTATCATATTTCAGTTTATTGTCCTGTTTCTGTGTTTCATATCATTGTTGTCTTAATCAAATGAGATCAGTGTGTATGAGCTAATGCAGCTCACAGTTCTTGATTAATGGCTCTAATGTCAGTTATATTGATCTCCTCCAGCTAACATGGAAGCCTTCAATGAGATGTTGGGAAGCCACAATATCTGTGTGCGCCATGACCCCAGGTAAATGAAATTTTAGTGTAAAACCTATGATTTTACATGCAAAATGTGTGAGAATGCATATGAAACCTGTGAGATTACATGTAAAACCTATGGTATTACGTGTGAGTCGATGTAAATTCCCAAAATCTTTCGGATTACCATGTACATAGTTTGCAATTGTTTGCATGTTTGTCACCACTCATTGCTGCAATTGAAATTGTTAAAATTGTTATGTGAAACCTGGGGAATATGCAATATTTGTGATATAACAATCGTGGTGATGATGATGTTCATGTCTAGGTTGCGTAAGGAGTCAATTGGTGGCGTTCCTCCTCATCATCACACCGTCCACTCAGGCGCTGACCACACCTCCTGCCACCTCTGTGCCCAGGTCCGATCTAAGAAGGGCCGCAGGCAGAGCAGGACCCCCCGGTCCAAACATAGACCTGGCGAACAGACTGTATTCTCTGTGGGCAGGTAAGAGCAAACCTTTAAACCACTCCCTTATAAAGCATGCTTTGATACAAAAGCAATTTTTAATCTTCTGTGTTTCGTTATTCTTCAGGTTTCGGGTTACACACACTGATAAGAAATCCCATGGAAGTCCCAATGCAATGGTCAGTTCAGGAGACCAACTGGACCAGTCCCAGGACAGTGTGGAGCGTAGGGAGGGTGGCTACAACTTGAGGAGCATGTTCAAGGATGTACGACCTCCCACTGAGAATGCCAATGGGGTTGCCCCACCTGTGGGGAAACGAAGGAAGAGCATGACCATATTTGGGCTGAGGCGGGGCAGTGACCCAGTCGGCATTAAAGCAGTAGAGGGGGCAATAAGGGAGACCGGGGGTGTCAAGTTCTCTATCCAGCAGCAACCTGTGGTGCCAGAGGAACAGGTGCAGACAGAGACCAATGAGACCACATCTGAGCATGGTACTAGACCTGGTTCCAGGCCTGAAACCGAACTCTTAAAGAACCAAAGGCCTGCTTCACCAAGACATGAGCCTAAGACAGAAGGGTATGAGAAACAAGACCAGGGTTACCCTAAACATCAGCCCACTCCTGAACTACATATCAACCTTGAATTCAAACCTTCAGCTGGGACTGCAGCAGCCCCCACTTCCCCTTGCTCATTTCAACAAGGTCATGTTGGGGATAAAGTCTTAATGGATGCTTTTGATCCTGAACCCCAGCAAACCTCTACACCAGTCATCTCCATGCCAGGTACCCTTCCAGGTTTCTATTCTGTTGTTCCTGCTGCTCCACCTGCATCCAGTTCTAGCACAGATGTTCCAGTCATCCAGACACCCCCCAACCCAAGCTCAAGCTCAGATCTGGAGCCAAGTTTTGTGCTAGCCTAGCTTTATTAAGTTTAGGTTCATCTCCTCCATCTCCATTCCAATGAAGACCCCATCTCCAGTCTCTCATTAAAAACCTCTCCCATACCATCAGAGGCTGCCTCTTCACATGGCCTCACTCCAAGCCCCAAACTCCCATCAAGCCAAGGAATGTCCATCCAATCCCCTGTCCCATCAAAAACTGCTAGTCCATTACAAACACGTGTGGTTTCAAGTCCACTGGAAGACAGAACCACAACAGCAGATGTAAAGAGGAAAGGGATCCTTAAAACACCTGGAATCTCACCCAGTGAGGGGTCTAAAGATTCTGCCCTTACTTCTCCCTCTGAGCAGCTCTCTACCTGTTTACCTGTGTCCCCCACCAGCCCACTATCCCCCACCTCACCTGTAGGTGGTAGAGTGAGCAGTGTGACCATTGTCAAAGCCAGTACTGAAAGCAAGAGAGAGTTCTCTGTTGTCACTATGGTGGAGGATGACAGAAAAAAACAAAAACTAGAGACCTCTGAATTCAGGGCTGAATCTGAAAAAGCAAGAGTTAGTCCAGCAGCAGATCAGGAAGGAAAAGTGTCTGTTTCAGGTTCAAGACCACTTGAGACTCAAAGGGCAGAGACTGCTGCAGCAGAGAGGCCAGCATTGAGCCAAGACAGAGATGACATGGTGGAAATGGAAGATATTAGAGACTGCAAAGTGACAAAGGAAGAGGAAGTGGAGAGGAGGATGGAAGATGAGGAAAAGAAGGTGGTACATACTTCAGACTGAGAGGTGAACTCTCCACATGTTCAAACTGGACTAGAAGAAATGTGTTAATATCAGAGTGAAATAATGATGAAAATGCCTTTTAACCATGCCATTTAACCACAGCTGTGAATATATCGCATTGACACTAACTGGCTGGTTCGATGACTGACCACTATCTGATTCTGATCCATTTAAACACAAATTACACGCACCTCATGTCATTTTTAGCTGTCCACTGCTCTGAGGAGGAAACACAATGACCCTCAATAAAACATCTCCACTGGCAATTTTAGCTTCCCAGAAGAAGAACCTGTTGATTCCAATGACTCCCTGACCTCCCTCCATCTCCACCATGAGGTTCACCATGTATAATCCTTGTTCAGACCTGGCATTAACATCCATCTCAGGTGGTGTGATCACATTTAAGGTTCTGATCATTCAAACCACATTCTCAGGTCTGGGATACACTAAAGAACCAACTGCTCTCCTGACATCCTCAGCCACAGTTTCAGTAGTTCTAACACAATGACATTCAAAAATATTTTACCATTTAAAATGGATAAAGCTTTACTTCACTGCAAAGCTGTGCTCTTACATACAATAACATACAATAACATTAAGGTACGTTTCAAGGTAAGATCAAGGAATATATTGTTATTGGAAAAACATTATGCAAAATGTATTTTTTTAAATGCAGTAAATGCACATATTAATAATTGTTAGGTCAGCCAATAGTCTACCATCATCTAGCTGGTTTATTGATTATTAGTTAACAACTAGGGTTGGACTGACTGATGGACTGATTACATTTGAGCTGTGCGATAATTAATTTACTGCTGTCATGAGTGTTTATAGTTCTATGACGCACTGTGATTGGTACCATCAGATTTCATCTATTGATCATTCTGATTGTCAGTCAATATGAACTGTAGAGGCATAAAGACACTGCACAGCAGCTGGACCAATAAACTACACCAGTTCAGTGATTCTATCTAACCCCCTACTACAGTTGTTGTGCTAATAGTATTTATTCATTTTATTGTTGTTATTTAGATGACACAAGGAATTATAACCCCAGTGAGAAAACATTAAAGATGAGTAATGATCAATATCAATGATCATCATCATCAATTGGCAATTCACATCCGGACTCCTCCATAGCCTCCTCTGTGTTACAGCATCAGTTAGCTTCACTTTCAGATTCTCAGGCAGCTGATTAAAGGAACTAACCCTGACCCTGATGACACCTCCCTCACAAGTATATTTTGTAAGCACATAATGGTGAAACATATGCCACAATCACTGTTTTCACTTTTAATTGCAGGAAATAGAAAAATAAAAAAAATACACATCAGACTAAAAGATCAGTTTTAATATGTTTGCTGCAAGTAAATTTGTCATTTTCCCAGCACCCCAACAAATGTAGCTGCTCATTACAAGTACAGTGTGTTTACATCTGGATCAAACAGTCATTTAATTTGTAACTCTCCTCACTCTCTTTCTGGTGACGGTGTGTGCTTCATTTTGCTTCTGTGGAGTAGTATGGTGGCCCTAAGCTCCACACAGACAAAACAGAAACAACTTCAGAAACAACCCTCGTGAGTTTGACTCCATGTGTTGCTTATACTTACAATACAGAATTGTTTCCAGGGAGTCAAAAGTGATTAATCTGCCTGGGGTGTGCTTGAATGGATATACTAGCCACTTGCACCACTGCAGTGCACTGAATCCTCAGGGCCACCGTGGGAGCTCAGTGCTACCTCCCTGAGGTGGAGAACTCAACCCCTCTCTGGTTTCCACCAGTTGTTTTAATCCTGCTCTGTTGACCACATACATTTAATGCACACTAATATCAGTAGAGTAGAATAAGTTTTTGTACTTATGTAATCATGTGCTTCCACTGCGTAATACACTACACAACCAGCTCAGTCCAGACAGAGTGTCTTATCAGTTTTATTGAAGTTGTGATATTGATACATATTCATTCATATATTCATGTTGTTCTTAACACCAATTCTATCTGCTCATGCTCTAACTTTGTGTGACAGGAGACTGTGAAACACTGGCTGATCATTGAACTCTTCAGTCCATAAAGCTGTGAAAACTATAAATCATGCATTTTAAAATCTGATGTGTATTTTCAAATATACGCTTTAACAGTAGACTGCTCACTCTGCAGTGAAATGAATGACTGTGGTGGACTTTAGAGGTTTGTCCACTGTTTTTAAGTCTAATGACTTTTTGTAGATGCCTGTGTCAGGTTGTTTTTTTTGTTGAAAGCTTGTGTATGATTGCCCAAATACTTATGTTTATGATTAAAGTTGAGTCATTATCAATGTTGAAGTCATTGTACAGTGACAAAGTCATATTTCTTGTTTTTTTTTTTTTTTTTAAATTGTAAGACATGACATGATGGCTTCTGAAATTAGTTACTAGTCACTGATTCTATGACAGCACTGTGGGATAAATCACAGGTACTGTATACAAACTAAATTCATATCTCCCCATATAGATACATCAGAAGGGCAAAGTGAAAAGGGTCAAAATGAAGAATCTCACCATCCTAAAAACCAACTGCAAATCATTACACTGTAACTACAGGAAGTTTGTGCTCGACACATTACCATGTTCTAAACAGACATTACAAACATTATCAAAAAGTAACACTTGTATATAAAAAATGAACGAGTAGTTACAGTCTCGTGCAAAGCATGATGGGGACATGAGGGCTGTCACTACATAACACTGGTGAATATTAGCCCTAACAAAGTCTGTTCCTGGTATAACATCAAAGAGGTTGTCCAGACATCAGTCGACCACAGATATAAATATAATAACTATATGCATATATATATGCATTATAAGATAAGAGCCTGGCACACACACAAACAAACAAACACACACACACACACACACACACACACACAGACATACACACTGAGGGGGACATATGTAATGTCAATACATACAAGAGCCTATATATCTGCAGTGAGACTGAATCCATGTCATCTGTATTTGTTTATAGTGCAGGATGGACATCCTGAACTAGTTTACATTCCAGCCTCTGGCCCTGGAGAGTCCTGCAACAGTCACCAGACACAGGCCAGAGGTCAGTGTCACTTCCTGATATTTCCTTATGGGAAACTGAGCTAGAAACTTGGAGTCACTGGAATGCCATCTCTATGAATTTTAAATTCATAGTATGTACATGTACGTACATGTGACTAAATAGGTAAATTAATACCATACATTGCTTTTATTTTAAAATGACCATTTGAGATGCTGGTTGGAATGCTATATGGTATCTTAGAACTGTATTTACATCAAAATAAGGACATGTTTATTGAAAGCTTTAACTACAACATCAAAGAAGGAAAACAAGCCAAAGAACTGCACATGTGATTGAATGAAAATGTGGTGTTCAGAGATGTTCATGATAAAAACTCATTTGAGAAAAGCTAAATGAATGGATTGTTGGTGCTGAACAGAAACTGAGACTGGTGTAGGCATGATTTGTTTTGAAAACAAACTACAACTCCCGGTATCTTTGACCAATCAAATCTATTCTGGTCTGTGGGTTCCTGATTGGTTGAGGGCAGGCCCTACTCTGTGCAACAAATCAGGAGGACAGAGTAGGGCCTCCTGACAGAGTAGGACCACCCCTCAACCAATCAGGAACCCACAGACTAAATAGATTTGATTGTTCAAAAATATTGGCAGCTATAGGCTTTTCAGGCTGCTGCATACAGAGACACTGTGGTCACCCCAAACACACAGACCCTTTCCTTACTGATAGCTGAATGGGAAAACACAATTTCTTAAAAAAAAAAAAAAAAAAAAAAAAAAAAGTTAATATCTTGTTTTTAAAACATCATTTCCAGGCTGTCAAGGATGAGATTACCTGAACATTGTCTCTTTGGGGTAGAGCAGTCTTGGAATACTGGATGTATTTCAGGATTATCTTTTAAATAACACAAAATAAATACCCACTCTTATGGGCTCATAAAACTGATTCCCTGGTAGGTAGCACCTACTGCAGGTGTAACGGTCAACAGCTGACTACGATAAGAGATATCAAGTACCTCTTTCTATTATTCTGTCTGTGTGTTCAGGGGTTACTATGTATAAATCAAAACATGATCTCTCTTATGTAGTAAGACAACAGTTTCCAGTCTGTCAATGCAAGGATCCACCATCACACTGAACCTATGTCACATTTAGGAACAATGATAAAACATTTATCCAAAATTAATTTCTTATACATTAACATCAGTAAAATATAGAATAATACTCAGAATTCAACATTTAAGTAAAATCAGTTAAATGTATACCATTATAAATATCTCTGAAGTTTTTCATCAAGTAACTGTGAAAAAAAAGACGTTTAAGCTGCGAAGGGTTGTAGTGTACATTTTGTATTTTTCATATTTTCTACACAGTAGTGCCTTGTCAGCTGATAGAAAATGATAACACTGAAACTGAATCTGTCTGTGCTGCCTGTGGTTAACAGCTCTGCACATCTCAGTCCACTCTCAGTAACACACACCACTAAACTTTGATCTCTGCTTAGTGAACCAGTGCAAACTCATCTTAAATATCTGTACGACCATGAAAAATATAAAAATACAAACAGTTTGTCTGGTCATGTTAAGGTGTGTGTGTGTGTCTGTGTAGGTGCCTCAGGACTGAGGTAAAGGCTTCTGAGCTGGAGGAGGTGGAGGAGCTCGACACTGGAACAGCACAGATTGAGGAGAAGGGGAGGGAGGGAGCGGGAGGGAGAGAGAGATCACTGATCAACACACAGACACATTTACTGTCGTAGGTGTTCAACAACTATGCTGTTACATACTGGTCTCAGTCGACTGCTGCAGAGGTCTGGAGACATGTGATCTGATAAAAGACACAAGCACAGAGCATCAGTGATTATTAACAAATGATTACTACCTCAGCTCTGATGGCCACTCACCTGCTGTGCTGTCTGCAAGCTGGTTCTCCATGCAGGTGGGTGGGGTTGCTCTGAGCACTGAACTACAGCCAGGAGAGAGGGAGATTGTGATGGGAGTGGAGAGGAGGGGTGTGGCTGGGGTGGGGAGGGGCTACAGAAACAGCAAATACAATGACATCAAAACCAGTGAACAAATAGATTAAAACCTGTGATATCTGTAGTTCCCACAAACAGTCCTCACTTCCTCCTCCTCCTGCTTCTCCTCCTCCTTGCCTTCATCATACACAAGCTCCACCACCAACGATGGGAAGACTCCAGTCCGTCCATTCAGCTCTCCCTCCCAGAAACCATCATCCACCTGAAACGTGGTCCAGAGGAAAATCCTGACACAGAGCAGGTGCATCATAAATCCACCTGTTCCTTCTCAATCATCTTAACTCAACACCTACGTACCTTTCAGCTACATCACCACCTGGAGTTTTCTAACTTGTAATACTGCAGTCATGTGATGTCAACTAAGCAAACTACATTCTCTGATGAAGGCTGTGGAGATTTAACTGACAAGTTTTAAGATCGAGACTGAATTCTCCCAGTGACACACCCCACCCTGTTTACCCCTGTTGGGTGCAGTGACACAGCAGCTGTGAGTTTGAGAGGTGAACCTCAAAGGCAAGGTCAGTATCAAAAGGTCATGAGATAGACTAGCCTCACTGTTCTGTCATGACTCAGTGTAGAAACTATGATCATCATCTTGACTAGTGAACTATAATTATATCATTATTGAGTGATAATGTGAGGTCATATTTACCTCTGGGTCCAAAGTTCAGATCCAGAAAA
Organism: Caranx melampygus; assembly: GCA_019059645.1. NCBI lineage: Eukaryota > Metazoa > Chordata > Actinopteri > Carangiformes > Carangidae > Caranx > Caranx melampygus. Next base: position 1,014,361 of record JAFELL010000384.1, read on the forward strand.
CAAAGAAGTATCACAGTTACATCATCAATAAGATCCATGATCCAGGCTTTAAATTTGAAATCTACTGCACCTCTCCTTGCTGACAGCGGATCAGGTGTATGAGCGCCCCCTCCTGGAAAGACAGCTCCTCTGCGCTCTGGGCCTGGTAGGAGTACAGAGCTCTGGCTAGACCTGAAACACATCACATCTAAATTAGGTGTATTATTTTTTTTTTGCACATTTTCTAAAGTGTGAGTCAACCGCTGCTTTTTCCTGCCTTATGAAATTTTTGTCTACTGTACTTCTGAGTGGTCATACATTGCGTATATTTATATAAATTCCACCATATTTATCTGGTGGAATGTCTTACTTAATTCATAACTCTATACTGTAGGCTTCTTAATGGTGCCATCTAGCCCCAAATTATTTCACTTGCTTGTTTATTACCATTTGGGTAGATTTGTGCATGAAATGTACATGAAGTGTACATTTTACCCATGATTGCTTTAGTTGGCTGTCACTGAACCTTATTATCATTAATTTTCTGTTATGAATATATGTATATTCTGGTACAGTAGTCTCTCTCTCTCTCTCTCTCACACACACACACACTCACACACACACACACACACACTGCTTGCCTCTGCCCCTGTCCTCTCTTTATTCCCAGTGGACGATGTGGAGTTGAAGGAGCTGTCCAGCTGAGCAACCTCCTCTGCTGGTAGACACAGAAACTGCACATAACGCTCAGGAACATAGCCCACCTGTCCACAGGAGTTACACACCTGCGGATGGATGGGCACACAGGTGTGAGACTGGGAAACACACACATCCTGGTCTACCAGGAGCAAAGCAGCTGATACCTTCAGCCAGTCCTCCATGTCTCCATCTTCAATCACCTGTAGCTCCTCCCCCTCTTTGATTGACAGCTCATCTGATTGGCTGGCCTGGAGGAAATAACACCAGATCATACCAGGTCAGACTACGGAACAGGGCTGTAAAGCTGCAGACAGACGTGTCATCTGGTCATGTGACTGTGACTTCATTTTACTCTGTGTCTTGACCACATCAGTGGGAGGAGTCAAGCTTCCATGTTGATATGTGTAAAAGATATTTTGTCTGGTGTATTTTATGTAAATCTAAAAAGAGACTGAGACATCCAGTTGTTTTATTACACATGTGTGTTTTAATGAGCACATTCTCACTCAAGCCAGTGGATTCGGGTAGCAATGGCAAAGGCTCTGTCCCAAGGTGTGCTGATTGGTCCTAATGGGAGTCAGAAAGTTTGCATCTGATGATCTGAGGTTGTGAGTGGGGGAGGGACATGGGGGGGGGGTAGTCAGATATGGGGGGTGAGGCTTTTGAGAGCTTTGTAGGTGATGAGGAGCATCTTGACATGAATGTGCTACTGCACCAGTGAAGGTTTCAAAGGATTGGTGTGATGTGTGTTCAAGGTAATATACATATCCACCTACTAACTAAATGTACACACTCCATGACACCGATCATCCGATTCCTTCGGTCATCCTTGGCAGGCATTGTTCAGGGATACCAGCTGGGAGTGCAATGGTGTATAGCAGCCTTTCCCAAAACACTGGGACCCAGGACATCCAGGGGCCCATGTAAGCCCCTGAAAAAAATATGTAGCTACTGTCGTCAATGCGACTGATTAGAAATAGTAATAGAAAATACTTTGGGATTAGGGTGATTGATTAGGGTGTTTACACACATACTGCTGTGGACCAAGGCTGTGCTCCAGATGCGGGCTCTGATTTCGTAGACTAGCTGCGCTGCACCAACGGGGTGTGTCCAGGTGCACTTTGCAAGTTTAGTGCGCCTGCGCATGGGGTTTCCACAGTTGTAGACAAACTTGCTCTGTCTCTCACAATGTGCTCATCAAAGCAGAGAGACTTACAGAATTTGTTAGCCTCTCATGGTCACATCTCTCTCTGCTCCTCACTGACTCTAATGCAAAGATTTTCTGAGAAACAGAAGGGACCCCTGTTTAAAACTTGCAAGTGTCTCCAAAATATTTACTATAGAAACAACAATGTCATATCAAAGTGTTCAGAAAGTCTTTATGATGCTCAAGGTCTGCTGTTTTTCTGATAAGAGCTACCGTTTTGTCAGAATAAGCCCAAATGTGAGACCAGTGCAGAGGGAGAAAATCGCCCTTTTTCTCCACATTTCTGTCTGTCTCTGGCTAGGGTGCCTCTGTCATCATTGGCAACCACCTCAAGTTGCCATGGCAACCTCTGACCCTCAGGCCAGAGCTACAGCTGAGACATTAATCAGAGATTCCTCTTATATCTCTGCTGTTAATACTGCTGACCCCTGTCTCACATACATTTATTTCAAGGCTCTGTCAAACACAGCAGCACACACCAACACACACTCCTTTACCACACGCACACACACACACACACACACACACACAGGTAACTTTGTGTTCACAGTTACAGATACACACACACAGACACACACATCAACACACACATGCATGCGTATGCACACACACTCCTCTCCCACACACACTTGACACAAGCACATCAACACACGTGTGCATATGCGCACACACTCCTCACCCACACACACTTGACACACACCAACACACATGAGTGTGTATGCGCACACAACACAGGTAATTTTATATGATCACAGTTACACATGTGTGGGCGCACACACACGTGACTTAATGTGAACAGCTCCTCAATATCAGTGCTCAGTACAAGATGATCATGTGTCTGTCTGATTAACTCTGGTCATGGGTTTGATTCCCATGTTGACAGAGACAGTATCCCTGGCAGTAGCCCCCGTGGCCCTTTCAAAAATTCCCTAGAGGTTCCCACACCTTTGATGTTTTGGCCACTGCACTCAATGACATCCATTCTGAATATGGCATCATTGTGAGGACAACAACCGATAATGGCTCAAACTTCCTGAAGGCTTTTCAAGTTTTTAGTGTGGACAAAAACAATAATGAAGCAGAAGAGGAAGAGAAAGAGGATGAGGAAGGGAATGAGATGGAGGAGGGAGTGGAATTTGTTGACGTGACTTCGGTCCCAGATGAGAATGATGGCTTTGAGTTTGAGCTTCCAAAACATCAACGATGTGCTTGTCATCTCCTCAACTTAGTGTCTACAGTTGATGCTGAAAAAGCAACAGCCAACGATGGATACAAAAAACTGCAACGCTCAACATTCAGCAAGTGTTATGGGCTGTGGAATAAGTGTGGAAGATCCTGCAAAGCAGCTGAAGCTGTGGAAGATGCCTGCTCCCTCCAGCTGCTACAGGTGGAACTCCATGTTTATGGCTGTGGAAAGGCTCCTCAAGATTCTGAGAGAGAAGGGAGAGCCAGCTTTGAGAGAGATCTGTGCAGAATTGAAGGTTTCAGTGTAAGTTCGAATTATGTATTTATTTATTTTTTTATTTTTGGGTACATTATTCGTGCATACTTGTAAAACAGTAGTTTGTTTTCTCCCCAACAGGTTCCATCCAGTTGAGCTCACTTTCCTCAAAGAGTACTACACCACCATGAGCCCTGTCTCCCAGTCCATCAACATCCTCCAAGGAGAAGAGGAAGTCCAAATGGGATGGCTTCTTCCGACTATTTCCCTGCTGAGCAGCAAACTGGAAAAAATAAAGATTGCACTGAAGCACTGCAAGCCGTTGGTTGAAGCCATTCAAGTGGGCATCCAGAACCGTTTTGGTGAAATGTTAAGAGACCCTGAATTGGTTGCTGCAGCAATTCTCATCCCAAAATTCAAAACAGCCTGGATCCAAGATGATGCTACACTGAAAATCGGTAAGACAACATGGAGAAAATATTCATTAAAATACAAATTTAATGTACGCTTACTACATTTATGTTATTTTTATCACTCATTTTATACATCTGTCTAATTTAGAATGGAAGTTGAGCTATCTAAGATGTCTAATTGTCAGAGTCAAGACTTTAAATTTGTGTTTCTCTCCTTATCTATTCCCTGAATTTGTGAAAGTAGGCAATCTGCAAGGTCACACTGCCTTGGTTGTAGATCTATTATTTTCATAATTTGTCTCAACTTTTTTTCTATTTTATTTCTTTTTTTTGTGCTAATTTTGGCCTTTTGTTTCTGATAGTGTTGTTAGTCAATGTAATATCATTTATTCCTTTAGAATTATGGAAAATGTCATAAATGTAATTAAATTTGTCCAATAAAAATGTGACTGTACTAATGCTAGTGTCACCCTCCTTGTGTTTCAGGGTTGGACTACATCAGGGAGCAGTTGGAGGATCCGTCCATTTCAGCAGATGCTGGATCTGGCTCATCTGATGAGGGAGACTTCTTCCGCATCCTGAAAAGTTCCCACAAAACACCAAGCGCCACCAAGCAGCTTGATTCGTACCTGGCCTACTCAACAGACGACGTCAAGATTCTCAAGATGTTTCCTGTGGTTCTCAAGTTGTCTGTCAAACTCAACACACCTCTGCCTGCTTCTGCAGCTTGCGAAAGGCTGTTCAGCATAGCAGGTCTCATCTTCAGCCCAAAAAGAGCACGGCTAGCTGCAAACACTTTTGTCAAAATCAGCTTCTGCTGAGGATGAACCGCAAGTTCAACTTCTCCACTTGAACCAGAAAGTTTGTGTGTGTGGTAGTGTGCGTCAGCTCATTAGGATTCCCCCAACATAGTTAAAAAGTGAAAAAGTGGTCCCTGTGTTAAATTTTACAAGACATTGTTTATTTTTTGAGTTGTATTCTATACCACATTTCATTCACCTGAAAAAGTGAAATCCAAAAACAAGGGGAGAATAATTTTTGGTTGTTTTGCTTCTTTTCATGCATACTATAAAATACTTGTACTTGTACTTTTACTTTTGATACTTGAGTATATTTTTTCACAAGATACTTTTGATACTTAAGTACATTTAATGTGAGCTACTTTAAGACTTTTACTCAAGTAATTTTCTTATAGGTGACTACCAAAGTCATTTTCAGTTATGGTACTTATACTTTTTTCAAATACTTTATACAGCTCTGCTGTGCACCAAGCACCGCTAACATCCACATCAAACCTCACTGTGTGCAAACCAGCCAACCCAATCGCACGACACAGGAGCCGCAAAGTTCGAAGGGAGTTCGTCATAATTCCTTGTGTGGATTGCTACCTGTGATTTTTACATAAAGTCAGACCAATGTCTTCATTTATTGTAGCCTATATATATATAGTTTTGAGGGTGGGGGTCTAAGGGGGGCAGAGCCCACACCACACCTCAGTGCAGCCATTTTGGTGTGCACACAAGTGACTGTTGTGATCACTGTCCCAAACACACTGCACTCGGGCCCAAAGTTGACCTGGGCCGACCTAAACACTGCCTGTGTGAATGGAAGACACATGCATTTAATTTTTTTGATTGCATAAACACTAAAATCAAAAGTATTACACAATTATCAAATCCTTGCACTCAAGGGGCAAAACTTCGGCCCAGATTCGTACCACTATAAGCACATTGTCAATCACACACTTTTCGCAAAACATTACATACAGTGATTTAAAAAACTTTAAACGCATTTGTATACATTAAACGCAGAAGCCAATCATGATGTTATTTCCTTGCAATGCCAAAACACTGACTGTCACATTATCACACCCATGAGCCAATTGGTTAAACACAACCATCAGGTACGTAAACACGATTGCTTAGTTGTAGATGTTGTGTTCTGGCATTTTTTCTCCTTGGGGGGCTTTGTGAGATTTTTTCTATAATATTTAAGTTGTTTTGTTAAGTAATTATTGCTCCCGTTTTATTCATGTTTTTACCTTCTGATATTTTTTGGCTAATTAAGTTCCCGCGAGAGCAGAATCTATAAAGGCACCACCGGCACTAGTCTCGCTCTCTCTGCCTCACTTCCTGCTCCTGCCCTGACGTCAGAGACAGGAACGCGCACACTCGGACGTGGGCCTCAGGGTTTTGCGCTGCCGTATCCGCAGCACCATGGTGGCAGCATTTTAGTTTTTGCTTAGTTTTTTTTTGAGTCTTGTTTGGTCCAGGTGGATCTGTACCCCCCCCCCCCCCCAGTTTTCGGTTATTTTCTTTTGTTAGGATGTAGTGGGTTTATGTTTGTTTGGGTAGAGGTAGCGGTGAGTTGGTCGGTTCACCTGGATCTTTGCTTCTTTTGAAACTTTGAATTTTTTCCCTTTTCTCCTTTTTCCTCATGTTAGGACATGGGAAGGGGTGCATTTATGCTGATTTAGGAAAATCAAAATAAAGGAATTTATACTTGTAACCCTTTTGTCTCCTGTGTCCTCTATTAAACATGTTTCGACCTTCGGGCCATAACATATTTATGGGGGCTCGTTCCAATTATAACCTTAGGTTTTGAGTCACTTGGAGCTGTTATAAGTTATCTTTTGTGTTTTTTTTTAAACATATGTTTATTGACATTTTAAATAGGTATACAGAGTATACATTTACATATAAACACAAACTGGAACAACCCCTCTCTCATCCAACAGTTCTACAGAAAGAAAGAAAGAAGACAGGAAGGTATATAATAAAATGATTGACAGTAAATAAGAATTGGAGCCATAAAATTAAACACTCAATGCAGTTAATAGGTAAAAGGAAAACATAAAAAGAATAATAAAAAAATAAAAAATAAAAAGGAAAAGAGGAATGTACAGATAGCAAAGCGACAGCCCCCATGAATGCAGAGTACGTAAATGTCACAAAGTGGTATTCAAGGGTTTAAAGTGGACTGCAAATCCGTGCTTTCAAGGAATTGCAAGAAAAGGCCCCAAATTTTATAGAATTCACAAAGTTTTTGTTGGATACTGTAAGTTAGCTTCTCTAAAGCCAGACACAATAGGGGGACATGATGTATTCTTCCAGTACATGGCAATGAGATGTTCTGAATGGGCAAGGCAAAGGTTTATCAATTCAATTTCGTGGGAATTTAAAGAAAGGTTTTCCGTGTAGAGGCCTAAGATACAGAGTTTAGGGGAGATGGGGATAGGTCTGGAAATTATTTGGGAAATTGTCTGTACTACTTCTTTCCAGAATGTTTGGATCTTCTCGCATTCCCAAATGCAATGGAAAAAGGTGCCTTTATGAGGACTACTTTTCACACAAGTGTCCGGAATATCTGGTTTAAATTTATTTAGTTTTACTGGGGTAATGTAGGTCCTCATGATCCAGTTATATTGTATTAATTTGAGTCTCGAGTTAATGGAGAGTTTCTGGGCCTTTGAGCAAATCTGGCTCCATTCATTGTCTGACACACATTCCTTTAAGTCCTCACTCCACAATCTCCTCTTTGAGTCAGAGGATTCTCTAGAATGAATTAGAAATATATTGTAAAGTGTAGAGATCTGGCCTTTGCTTTGCTGAGGCCGAGTTACAAACTGCTCTAACACTGTTAGAGGCGGGCACTTAGATGAATGGTTTAATTCAGAGAGAACAAAACTTAACAGTTGTAGATATTTAAAAAAGTGTGTTTGTGGAACGCTGAACCTATCTTTAATTTCAGTAAAGGACATTAGTACATCACCATTATAGAGGTCCATAATCCTTCTGACCCCCTTATGTGACCATTGCTTGAATCCTAAGTCTTTTGCGCTAGGTTTGAACTCAGAGTTACCCCAAATAGGTGCAAGTCGGGAGAAAGGTGGATTGTCATCAACAAGTTTCCTGCCAGACAATCAAGGTGTTTCTAACAAAAGGATTTAATGTATTTTTCTTCAGGGTCTTAAGAGAATCTGAATTGCCACACGCGACCGCGACCCACGCCCCGCCGTCCGTCCGCACGGCCCCAGGTCACCCGTTCCCTGCGGCCCCCACGGACCCCGAGTCTCTCTCTCTACTCTCATTCAGCTGTCATCCAGCACACGAAATCTCTCAACCCACCTCCTCCCCTTCACCTCCTCAAGATCCAGGCCATCTCCATCTTCAGCCAGAGGCTTCCATGTCAGGAGGCGTCATCTCTACCACCATTGGTGTCTGGGCCAGGGGAAGTCCTCTTCAGATAGAAACTTCACATCCATCAATCTCTCTTCTAAGCTGGTCTACTCCTTGGGACCTAAGCGCCAAAATTATTTGTACACAATAAATGTCTTTCTGCATCGTATCCTGCCTTATTCCATTCTTAATAGTCTGTTCTGATTGAAATGGGAACAAAAGTCTGTAAAGACTTACTTCCTGCTTTCAGTTGGTGGCATATGAGTGTGACCCTCATCACACACGTCAAGTTTGGGCTGAATCGGGCAAATCATGTTAAAGTTATGGCAAGGTGAAGGTTCATCCACCAGGTGGCGCCAGGAGCATGACCAAACATAGGCAGGTGCGTTCAGGGGCCGACCCTCATGACACACCTCAACTTTCAGCCAAATCAGGCAATGCACGATGGAGTAATGACAAGATGAAGGTTCATCCACCAGGTGGCGCCAGGAGCGCAACCAGACATGGGCAGTTGCATTCAGGGGCCAACCCTCGTCACACATGTGAAGTTTCAAGCAAATCAGACAATGCATGATGGATTTATAAGGAGTTGATGTTCCATGGCGAGGGATCCAAAGCCGCCACTGCTTCCACGGGCAGCCTGTCACATGACACAAGGCTTGTGTCACTGTGGTGATTCATCAACCTAATTGTCACATGGCTGCAAAATACAGAAGATCAGGTCAGGAGGTTGGGGTTGGTGTTTGTCAATTTAGAATATGGCATTTCCTGTTTCCACAAGGTGGCGCCACGAATGAGGTCACCTATGAGCACGTGGAGGCGGCCAGGGTGAGGCTCTTATGTCCATAAATTTTGAAGCAGTTTGGACCAAGTATGTGGGAGAGAGAGCTGCTGGAATATGCAAGGCGAGGCATCAGAAATGGCGGCATTGTAGTGGCCACGCCCATTGAGTAGACGAAAAGCTTTTCAGAACTTTTGATCACAAAGGTCTTGAGGTGATGGTCATACAATATGAAGTCAATAAGATGGAATCCCTAGGGGAGGAGGTTGTTTAAATATGTTGTGTAGAAAAAACCGGAACTTGACCTTTGAGGTCAAATGGCTGACTTCCTGTTGACTTTACAGCTTCGAACCTCCTACCTTTTTTGTGCGTCTTGATGAGTTCTATCAGCCTACCAATTTTCAGTTATTCAAGTTATTCAAGTTTCAAACATGATGAAATGGCCGAAAAAACTAGACTATTAAAATCAAAATGGCGGACTTCCTGTTTGGTTCTGACCATTGGTGCAGGAGACTTTTTTGTGCGTCTGGGCAAGTTACACAGGTGCACCAATTTTCATGTTGCTACTCCAAAAAAACCCCTATGGGGAGGGTTTTTAGAAAATTTCAAGGTGGCGCTATTGAGGCATTTGGCCCCACCCATGGGCGAGCCGCCTATCAGATGTAAGAGCTTGTCACTCTTGACCTGTGTATCAAATTTCATGTGGATATGATTTCGTTAAAGCCATCAAAAAGCCAAACGTGATTTCACGACGAAGGCTCGATATTCGCCGCGGCGCCACACGGACGCCATCAGTCGTAGCTTCACAGCGTTAATAATGTAGCTTCACCAACTTGTTCTACATGTACTAGAAGTGGAATGAAGCTGATGGGGTCAACTATGTAGTATTTATACATCTAAGAGTACAAGTTGGACACTTCCTGTTACCAGCGGGGGGCGCTATGAGTAAGGTGGGAAGTTAATATATTGAGGCGTTCAGGGTGCAGCCATCATCATGTCCAGCAAGGTTGAAGCTGCTCGGATAAAGTATTTGGGCGTGAGAGCGGGGCGAAAAACAGGAAAATTCGCCAAAATCTGGCACGCCCTTACAGCCACACACTTTGACCGACAGACATTCTTTTAATAACTTTTGATCAGCATGGTCTCTAGATGACCTGTACCGAAATATAAGTCGATTGGGTGAAATCCCTAGGAGGAGTTCGTTCAAATACCAATGGTGGACTCGCCAAAAACATGAAATTTCACGCCAAAATGGCGGACTTCCTGTTGGGTTTAGGGCTTCGCTCCAAGAGAGCGTGCATTTTGGCATGTTCTATTAGCTCACCAAATTTCATGCATGTAGGTCAAACACGGCGGAGGGGCCCGCACTTTCAAAAATTCAAGGGGGCGCCATTTCCCCATTTTGCCCCGCCCTCATTGAAGGTTGCCAAAATATGAAATTTTTCGCCAGACTGGACGCGTGTGCCAAATTTTGTGAGTTTTCGAGGACGGGAAAGGGGCCAAATTGGAGTTAACGTGTTCGGAGTTACAATAACAATAGGTCCCTCGGGACGACTTTGTCGTTCCGCTCGGGCCCTAAATAGGTCCTTCGGGACGACTTTGTCGTTCCGCTCGGGCCCTAATAACCAGCGCGATTACAATAGGTCCCTCGGGACGACTTTGTCGTCTCGCTCAGGCCCTAATAAAAAACAGCACAATTACAATAGGTCCCTCGGGACGACTTCGTCGTTCCGCTCAGGCCCTAATTAGGAACCTTTAGGCCTCCTCTGTCAAATGGGAGATATAGTAACGTGAGTCTAAGTCTTGGGCGTCTATTTTTCCATATGAATATTGTAAGAGTCTTTTTCATATCGTGGAAGAATTTAGGTGGAGGTGATAGAGGGATTGACTGAAAAAGATAGAGGAATTTGGGAAAGATATTCATCTTAATAGGCACTTATGTGTCCAATCATAGATAAGGGGAGTGAGATCCATCTGTTTAGAGATTCTCTGGCTTTAAAAATGACTGGTTCGTAATTGGCAGAGACTAATGAATTTAGATTGGGGTAATAAAGATGCCAAGATATTTAAATCCTTGAGGCGCATTCAAAAATGGGTGTCAGATTGTGGAGTGGAGCCGTTCCTGTTTATTAAGGAAGAGAATAGATGATTTGGTTTTGTTAACTTTGTATCCTGAAGACTTCCCGAATCTATTAATCTCCTCTTGTAAGGGCTGAGAAAGATTGTTCCAAGTTTGTCAGATAGAGTAATGTATCATCTGCGAACAAGGCTATGCGATGTTCCACATCTGCTATTTGGATTCCTTTAATAATAGGATGACTCCTAATGGAGATGGCAAAGGGTTCTAGCGCTAACACAAAAAGCAGGGGGGATAGGGGACATCCCTGTCGGGTCCCACGGTGGAGATTGAACGGTTTGGAAATATAGTTGTTGGTCATAATCTCTGCGCATGGTCCCGAGTACAGAAGTTTGACCCATTGTCTGAAATAAGCACCAAAACCAAGGCGGGAGAGTACTTCAAATAGGTATGGCCACTCAACTCTGTCGAAAGCCTTCTCAGCGTCCAACGACAGAATGCATGTGTCTTGAGAGTCTTTCTTTTCATTGATTATATTTAAAGTTCTTCTGATATTATAGTATGCTTGACGGTTTTTATGAATCCATTTGGTCAGAATGTATTAGAGAAGGGAGGCATTTCTCAAGCCTGAGTGCTAAAACCTTAGCAATTATTTTAGTATCAGAGTTTAATAAGGAAATAGGCCTATAAGATTCACATTTAGAGGGAGGTTTGTCAGGTTTAATATTAAGGTAATAAGTGCATTCCTCAGAGCGGGGGGCAGGGTACCATTCTGAAAAGATTTTTCATACATATTCTTCAGTGGATTTATCAATTGTCTTAAAATAATTAATAAATATCAATTGGGAGTCCATCCAGACCTGCTGTTTTCCCTCCTTTCATGTGATTTATAGCTTCTGCAATTTCCTGACTTTGAATTGTACGGTCCATCCCGGATTTGTCTTGGTCCAATATAGTGGGGACAGGGAGCTGATTAAGGAAAGGCATTTGAGTTTCCTCTAGTTAAGGTCTTATAATATGTAGTAAATGTATCATTAATCCTCACAGGGTCAACAATTATATCACCGTTTGGTGATTGGATAGTATTAATGGCTCTTTCTGTATCCAGCTTTTTTAAATGCCAAGCTAAAAGTCTTCCACTTTTCTCCCCTTGTTCGTAAAATGTTTGTTTTATCCTAATTAAGCTATTTTCTGCTTTAGAGGCAGAGAGTGCATTATATCTGGCCCTGAGAATAACTAATTCTTGTGTGTGAAGGTCTGTCTTGTCTATCCCCCTTTCCAATTGTTTGATTGACTTCTCTAAATTAATTATAATTAATTTATAATATAATAATTAATTGTTTGTTTTACTGGTTATTGAGCTGGTGTAACTAATTATTTGACCACAAATATAAGTCTTAAATACCTCCCATCTCGTGGACGCTGAAGTCTTGCCCTTATTATTATCAAAATAGTAGTCTATTTGTGCTCCCACGAATTTCAAAAAGCTAGGATCATTTAGCCATTTAGGATGGAGTCGCCATCGTCGAGTGCCATTATAAATAAGAGATGCTGGACCATGGTCTGAAATTACAATGGAGTCATAAACACAGTCTGTTATTCTTGCAAAGAGATTGTTGGACACCAAGAGGCAGTCGATCCATGAGTGGCCTTTGGATACATTTGCACAACACGAGTATTCTCTTTTATCAGGAAATAATCTCCTCCAGGGATCACATAGATTTAACTCCTTCATGAAATACTGCAGCATTTTCCTGGTTTGTGTATGAGCTGAGTCAATGCCAGAAGAGCGATCAAGGTGTGGTGATAATGTGCAATTAAAATCACCACCAACAAGTAATTCCCCTGGTAACGCTGCTAGTAATAGGAAAAGATTTTCAAAAACTTTGGGGCAATCATCATTGGGTCCATATAGGTTTACCAGTGTCATATTTTCATTGAAAAGTGAGCCCTGCAGGATCAGATATCTTCCAGCAGGGTCTGATAATGTTTTTGTAACTTGAAAAGGGAGAGACTTGTGAATTAATGTGATAACTCCCCTTGCATTAGTGGAAAATGAAGCAGAGTACACTTGACCCGGCCAACGCCTCTTTACCTTCAACAAATCACTGGGCATTAAATGAGATTCTTGTAAAAATATCACCGCTGATTTAAGATATTTAAGCCTAGTCATGACTTGTTTTAATTTAGATAATTTCCCTAAGCCTCTTACGTTCCACGTAGTTATCTTTATACTTAGGTCATCATTCATAATTATCATCTGTGAAATATTGAGTACTGCACTGAGTGTCATCTAACCACAAGCAGTCAGTAAGCATGCAATGCATAAGAAGAACAAGTAAGAACAATAAAAGGTTTAGTAGCTCCATGGTATTAAAATGAATTCCACTGAAAGAAGAGAAAATCCCTCCCCTGCTGTCTTTCAGAACATGACAGCATTCCCCAATACCCGAAAACACAACATAACGCTGGTCTGATCCTGCAAAGAGGAGCAGAAAAACGATACTTAAACACGTTATCATCTTTACCCGCTCCGCTAACGGCACAAAGAAAAAAAAGTGCAGGAAATACATTCTCAAATAAGGGAGAGGAAGAGAGAGAGAGGAAAAAAAGACATTAAAAAAAGTAGCCAATATTCTTCCTTTAGTTGAAAAAGTTGTTTCCATTAGGCGTAGGGCGAGGAGGAAAAAATAAATTAATTATTTTCTCTCATATCCTCGATCTCAGTCATTATGTCTGTCATGGAGTTATTGATAGCAGTGCAATAAGGGAAGGGGAAAAAAAAGGAGAGGAAAAGGAGGTAGAGATATCCCGTCGTTCTCACCTTAACTTCGTTCAGGGACTGTATCGGTGAAAGTTACACATCGTGTCAGTCATTGGAGAGGCTTCGGAGAAACACCACAGCTTCCTCAGGAGAGTCGAAAATCTGGGACCGACCTGCGTGTGTCACTCGGAGCCGGGCTGGGTGCAGGATTCCGTACTGGATGTTCCGGGTTTTAAGTTGCTGCTTCACTTCATCGAAGCGCTTCCTTTGATGTGTGTCTCCCTGGCAACATCCTGGAAGAATTTCACCTCCTGTTCATTGTACATCACATTTCCTTTAGCCCTGGCTGTTCGGATCACTCTCTCCTTATCTTTAAAGTTGAGGAAGCGCATTATTAGCGCTCTGGGGATGTTATGATCTTGGCGACCCTGCTGCAGGCGATGAGCTCGCTCAATGAAGAGCGGGTGAGGGAAGCAGCCAGATCCAAATGTCTCAGGAAGCCATCTCTTCAAAAAGGTAACCGTGTCTTGTCCCTCCACTCCCTCCGGCAGGTTGATGAGGCACAGATTGTTACGCCGACTGCGGTTCTCCTGGTCTTCCGTCTTGTTGGTGAGGGATGTTACCTGCTTCTGGAGCTCAGCAGCTTGTTTTTGCAAAGTGGAAACGTTGTCCGTGAACGTTGTTCAGCCTCTGTTAGTCTGTTGGTGAACTCGTTAAAGTTACTTTTGAGGTCTTGTATAGCAGTTAGAATACCTGAAAAGTTTGTCGAAAACTCCTGTTTCATGCCGGATATAGCTCATGATCGCATTTTCCCCATCAGTTTCCATGTTAGCTGCACTCGGTGTTAGCATAAATGGGGGGGGCAGAGGAACGAGGATCCTCCTTCTGGGATCTGGTCTCCATCAGAGGCACAAAGGTTTAAAAAAACTAGTACAACGTTTTTTGGTGGTGTCTCGACTTTGGGCTTCTGTTTTGCGTGATTTTGAGGAGTTAAGAGGCTTATTTAAGTGCTGCAGCTATTGTGTAGGTATTGCTTATTGGTGTGTTAGCTGTTTTTCGGCTGCATAGATTCTAGGTTAATCATGTCATTTAACCTAGAGGAGTTTGTTAAAGCGCCCACTTTAGAGGCATTTAATATATGTTCAAAGGGAAACCTTATAGCTGTGGCTGAGCATTTTGAGGAACCTGTATCAAAACAAGCAAAAAAAAAATCAGTGATCAAAGCAGAACTGCTGGATGCTTTAGTTCAGCGTGGGGTGTTTTCAGCAGAAGTAATACCTAAGAGTCCTCCACGTCCCTCCTCACCCGTTGACGCACAGGAAGCAATTTGCTTAAAGGAGCTTGAGTTGCAAATTAAAACACATTCCTTACGGGAAAAGGAGTTAGAATATACGAGTATTTTGGAGCAGAAGGGGTTGGAACAGCAGACACAGATCCACCTGCACAAGATGGACCGTGGTGTTTTTCCACGTCAGACTGAGTTTGACGTGAGCAGGAACATATGTTTGGTTCCCCCTTTCAATGAAAAGGATGTGGATAAATATTTTATGTTATTTGAAGGGGTGGCCACATCACTTAGATGGCCAAGGGATGTGTGGGCATTATTATTGCAGTGTACGCTGGTGGGCAAAGCTCAGGAAGCTTATACTTCATTGTCAGTGGATGACAGTTTGGACTTCGATAAGGTTAAAGCCAAACAGGTTTAAGCTCTATAAAAATGCATCAGGTATGTTCACCGAAATGGAGAAAGTCAGAAATGCACCAGATGCAATACATTGTCATTTGGACAATGTGTCATTCCACCACTCTGCCCTGGTCCAGGACTGGTGTCAACACCATCCACATTTTGCAGTACTATATATACACCATACCCTTTTTTTTTCTTGGCATAGCAGTGAAGGGTTTCATTCTCCAGCCCCAGGCTCAGGTACCCTTCATTCAGGCCATGGAGGAGGCCTGTGACTAAACTGGAGGCTAATGGTTGAGTTCTGTTTATGTCTCTTTCCTATAGAAACCAGGCAAAGCTAGCAGATGATTGATGCCTCATTTTATGTGCAGGGACCCTATTTGTACTGTTGATGAAGTTGACCAATGAATATTCCTTCCTTGGTGCTATGAGTGGCTTTTTTGACCGCAGTTGGTTAATGGCCCTACAGGCAGAAATATTTTGCTATTGTGCGGTCTTTGCTGAAGTTGCTACAACTAGAGAAGTTTGTGGTCAGGCAGACTTCATCTCTCAGGGGGATGTTCTACTCAGTGTCATGGTGTGATAGACCATGGGTTAAATTTATGCAAGAATATCCCTTTCACTTACCACACCTCAACGGTGTTTGCCTCAGACATCTCGAGATCAGACAGACTACGCTGTACGTCATAGATCCAGTACTGTAGGGCAACTTGCCCAACTCAGAAGACGGTCTCTTTGACAATCTCTTTGAGATCAAAGGAGTTAGGACAAGAAGATCAGCAGCTCTGTTCACAACCACACCAAGTTGGCTCCAGTTGGTTACACGGAGACTGGGATTAAATTGACACGGACACCATACCAACTCCTCATTGCCACAGAGTCAAAATGCTAAGATAGCATCCACCTCTGCCGTGAGTAAGCAAACATCACCAAATGCTAAACTAACACCAGCTCCCAGAGACACTGCTAACATGAGCTCCAAGCCAACATCACCAAATGCTAAGCTAACAACAGCTCCCAGAGACACTGCTAACGCGAGCACGAAGGTAACATTACCGAATGCTAAGCTAACGCTAGCTCCCAGAGACACGGACTTAGCCACCTTCACTAACCAGAATGTGAGTGGACCGAAGCAAAAAAAGAAATATATCCCCAACAGATTAGTGATTCCCGACACCACGATTCCTTCGCAAAGGTCCAACATCAACACAGCAACAGGCTGGCCCTCGCTGACCACCAGCCTGCGGTGCTCTGAAGCTAACGAGCACCCATGGCCCTCCCAGACTACCAACGGTGTTCTACTACTAGTTACTAGGGGAGGCTCTAGAGCGCTTCTCCCAACGCCGCTCCTAGAGCTACAGCTGGATAATCGATTCCACCCGCTGCTTCATGTCCCCGGTTCACCGCCAGCCGACAAGGTAAATGACCCATCCCGCCTGAGAAGGGGCTGGCCGTACAAAGGAAAGCCAAGCTAACACTACTACAAGGCTTCCGGTAAAAAACAGGCCCCCACAGCTTCAAAACAGCACAAACTCACAATCAATAACAACCCTGATTATCAGCGATAACACGGTAAAAAACATTAAGATTGGCAATGAGAGATACTTCAAAACATACTGCTTCCCCCATGACATGATCTGTGACATAATGGGAAAAATCACAGAGTTATTGGCAATCTACCAAGCTGTGACCAAGATCATCTTGCATATTGGATCAAATGATATCTACAAGCAACAATCAGAGAAACTAAAAGCTGACTTTGATGAACTGCTAAACTTGCTAGCCTCTCTGGACATTGAGGCTTATGTCAGTGGTCCCATACCATCTAATGGCCGATTCAGCAGACTACTAGGATTAAGCACCTGGCTCTCCACTGCCTGCCCCTACACAAAGTGAACTTTATTGAAAATTTCAATTTGTTCTGGCAGCGCAGGTAACTCTTCACTGAGGATAGACTGTATCTTAACAGTGCTGGAGAGGCGCTGCTCACCTCTAACCTACTTCATACTGTAGATTATCACAAGGTCAAGCTCCCTCCCCCACCAGTGACTTCCAGATTATCACAAGGTCAAGATCCCTCCCCCGCCTGTGACTTCCAGCCCACCCCAACAAACTGTTGCCCCTGCCATGGAATCCCCCACCCTGCTGGCTCCAGAGGCTCCTGATCAGCCCAATGCCCCACCACCTCCAGAGTCTCCCAGCCCAGCTCAACGGCTGATGCCCCTTCCATGGAGCACCTCACCTCACTAGCTCCAGCTCCACAGCCTGATGCCCCTACTACGGAGTCCCTCACCTCACCAGCTCTAGGGTTCAGTCCAGCGCAACAGCCTGATGCCCCTGCTACGGAGTCCCTCACCTCACCAGCTCCAGGGTCCAGCCCAGCTCAACAGCCTGATGCCCCTACTACGGAGTCCCTCACCCCACCGGCTCCAGCTCAACAACCTGATGCCACCACTACACCAGTTTCAGCTCCAGAGTCTTCCAGCCCAGCTCAACAGACCGATGCCCCGGTATCTCTAAAAACAGACTGGGAGTAGAGCCTTCAGTTACCGGGCTCCTCTATTATGGAACCAGCTCTCTCCATGGGTCAGAGAGGCAGACACTCTTTCTACATTTAAGTCTAGGCTTAAGATCTTCCTCTATGACAGAGCTTTTAGTTAGGGCTGGCTCAGGTAGCCCTGATCCATTTTATAGCTACACTGCTGTAGGCTTAAACTGCTGGGGGGCCCATCAGGTTACATGGAGCCATATCCTTCCTCTCCTCTCCTCTTCCCTCCCCTCACACATTTTGAACTGCCATTATTTGTTGCACTTTGTAGTCTGGCCTTGGTGTCTCGCACTCTCTCTGTATTTCCACAGATCTCTTCAGAGCTCCATCCCCCTGCACCAACCAACCAACCACCGCCTCCATCACCTCCTTTCTCCTAGTGTTAAACCGGTCTGCACTCCCTGCTCACGACCCTGTCTGCCATCCAGTAGTCCCATTAAGATGGCCTTCCCTCCCTGCCCACCAGGAGCTGCCTTCATCATTTTTCATTAACTGACTGATTCCATTTACATGTTCTCCATATTCCATGTTGTAAATTGTCTTCTTGTCTGTATACAACATCTATTGCACGTCTGCCCGTCCTGGGTGAGGGATCCCTCCTCTGTTGCTCACCCTGAGGTTTCTCCATTTTTCCCTCTTAAAGGGTTTTCTTGGGAGTTTTTCCTCAGTCGATGTGAGGGTCTAAGGGCAGAGGATGTTGTCATAATGCTGTGTAAAGCCCTTTGGGACAAACTGTTTGTAAAAATGGGCTATACAAATAAAATTGCCTCGCCTTGCCCCGGCTTCGGAGTTCCCTACCTCACCAGCCTCGGAGGCTTCCAGCCCCCCCCCCAATACCTCCACCCTCCTTTCATCGCCCTCCTTCCTGCTCTCCAGAGACTGCCTGAAGTCTGCCAAGATGTTGTGGTACCACAACATCTTGGCACCAAAACCATTAAAGCTGCACTGCTTAATATTAGATCACTTGCAAATGAATCCCTCCTGATCAGTGATCTGATTATTAGTCATGAATTGGATATCATGTTCCTCACGGAAATCTGGCTTGATCTAAATAACAGAGAGATTGTTCTCAATGAGCCAGCTCCACCTAACTTTGATTACATCAATGCTTCCAGAGCCGGTAAGAAAGGGGAGGAGTAGCTGTTATTTTTTCTGATGTGTTTCAATGCAAGCAGGTATCGTTTGGAGACTTTTCATCATTTGAATATCTTGCTGCTGTTATGAAATGCTCTCCCACTGTCTTACTCCTGGTTATATACAGACTACCAAAATACTCTAGTAGTTTCTTTGATGAATTCTCTGAACTTCTTTCCATACTCTCCATAGAACATGACTGTATATCTATTGCAGGAGACTTTAATATTCATATAGACAACCCCTACAAAAGAATTGAATAACCTCCTTGACACCTTTGGACTGTCACAACATGTTTCCGGGCCCACTCACAACCGGGGCCATACCCTAGATTTATTCATCACCAAGGGCTTTAAGTCATTGTTTGTATCAGCTAGTGATGTCGCTCTGTCTGACCATCTCTGCATTTTTCTTGAAATGAAGATCACCCCTGTCACTCTTATTCGATCACAAACTATCAAAAAGCATCATATTAATGACAATACCAGTATACTGTTCATGGAGACTATCTCTTTGACCCATACCCTCCCCTCAGCCTATGTCAACGATCTTCTAGATAATTTCAATTCTAAACCCTGAAGGCTATTGATGCTGTAGCACCTACTAGGACTAAATTAATCTCTGGTAATAAAAAAGTCTCCACTCCTATAATCTGGAACTGAAAAATTCCAGACAATCCTTCTTCTCCGACATTATCAACAAAAACATCAATGACGCTCGCATTCTTTTTGCCACTGTGGATAGGCTGACCAACCCCTCCCCACAGATTGCCCCTGACCATCTATCCACTGTCAAATGCAATGAATTTGCGACCTTCTTTAGCAATAAAATGAAAAACATCAGACAATCTATCAGTGCCTCTGCATCAAAAAGAAATGTGGCTCCACTGCACCTACAGAAAAGGAGCTCAATAAACCTGACTCAGTTTAATGTCATTGACCAAAAAAATTAAAAGAAACGGTACTAGGCCTTAAATCCTCATCGTGTTGCCTTGACACCTTGCCAACAAGCTTTCTAAAAAATGTTTATAGCTGCCTGGCGACTGACCTATTGCAGATAGTTAATACTTCCCTTCATACAGGCATTTTTCCAAAATCTCTGAAAACTGCAGTTGTTAAGCCCTTGCTAAAAAAGCGTAGCCTTGACCCCTCTGTAATCAGCAACTACAGACCAATATCAAATCTTCCCTTTATAAGCAAAATACTTGAAAAAATTGCCTACCAACAGCTCAACAACTTATCCTCTAACGACTCCCTAGATAAACTCCAATCAGGCTTTCGACCCCATCACAGCACTGAAACTGCGCTCACTAAGGTTATAAATGACATCCGAATGAACACTGATTCAGGCAAAATCACAATTTTAGTGTTACTAGACCTTAGCGCTGCTTTCGATACTGTCGACCACGAAATCCTATTGGACAGACTGGAAAACTGGGTTGGGCTGTCAGGCACAATCTTAGAGTGGTTCAGATCGTATCCGCAAGACAGGAACTACTTTGTTTCCATTGGCAATTTCACTTCTGACCAAACCAATATGACATGTGGGGTACCACAGGGTTCAATTCTAGGCCCTGTTTTATTTAACCTTTATATGCTCCCATTAAGCCTAATTTTGCAACAAAAGAAAATAGCTTATCATAACTATGCAGATGACACCCAACTCTACATAGCCCTCTCTTCGGATGACTATGCTTCCATAGACTCACTGTGTCAGTGCATTGAGCAAGTAAATGATTGGATGTGCCAGAACTTCCTCCAACTAAATAAAGACAAAACAGAGATAATTGTCTTTGGTGCTAAAGAAGAAAGACTCAAAGTCTCTCTGTACAATATCTCTGAAGCCTAAGGACCAGGTAAAAATCTTGGCGTTATTATAGACTCCGATCTTAACTTTAACTCCCACATATGAAATATAAGAAAATCTGCCTTTTATCATCTGAAAAATATAGCAAGAATTAGAGGCTACATGTCCAAACAAGACCTAGAAAAACTAATTCATGCTTTCATTTCTAGCAGGTTAGACTACTGCAATAGTCTCTTCTCAGGCCTCCCCCAAAAAGCTATTAAACAACTTCAGCTCATTCAGAATGCTGCTGCTAGAGTTTTAACTAGAACCAAGAAAACTGAACACATTACTCCAATTCTCAAATCTCTGCACTGGCTACCAGTATGTCATAGAATAGACTACAAAATACTACTAATAGTGTATAAATCTCTCAACAGATCAGGCCCAAAATACATCTCTGAACTGCTTCTACACTATGAACCATCTAGACCTCTGAGGTCATCAGGGACTGGTCTGCTAACTGTTCCTAGGACCAAAACAAAACATGGTGAAGCAGCGTTCTGCCACTATGCCGCCCATAGCTGGAATATGCTCCCGGAAGACCTTAGATCTACTCCAACTCTGCCTGTTTTCAAAACTAAGCTAAAAGACCTTTATGTTTACTTCTGCCTTTAACTGCTGCTAAACTACTGTACTTTTATTTTAATTTTATTATTAATGACTTGTGTGAACCCTGCGCCTCACTGGCTGAGGCTGGTGTCAATGGTCAATCATTGTACCCACAGATAGGCGGGAAGTGGGACCGAACGTGGGGGATGAAAGACCTTAGAGGCCAACTCTTAGTAAGAGAGTACGCTGGTCGATTGATGGTCAATTACCCATAGTTAGGCGGGAAACAGGACCGAGCGTGGGGGGGTGATAGACGTTATAGGCCAAATCTTGGTAAAGAGGAGGAGCGCAGGAGGGTTTATCGTTCTATTTTAATTATTAATGATTTTTTTAAATTCATGAAACCTATTGGAACGTTAGGTTCTGATATGCTGTTGATTTCTTTGTATTTTACTTGTGCTATGCATTGCTTTTGCTGCCTGTCTCTCACTGATTTTTATTTGTAAAGCACTTTGAATTGCTTTTGTGCACGAAATGTACTATATAAATAAATTTGACTTGACAAATTGTTCGAAACTGGTGTTTTCCTGCCGTGACTCAGCCCTCGGATCACGGCGGTGAATATTCCTTCACCACGCCGGCGCATTCACTCCAGCTTCCTGAATGAGATCTCAGCAACTCCAAGCAGATCCCTTTCCCTCTCATTATTCAGGGAGGGCAGAAGGCTGCGGACACCCCAGGTGGAGCCGCAGGAGCCAGCACCAAGCCTCTCCTCACCACTGTCAGCCTACACCCCATACATACGCAGGTTATCGTCCTCGGCAATCCTCCCCACCGATTCAGCTGACTTGTCGACATACAGAGCCTGACATCATGGACTGGACCGTCGCTCGCCTCCGCTGTTTCCTTAAAGCAAAACAGATCCCCTTCCACCGCAACAAAGCAATGACAACAAAGCAACTTTGTTTAATCGTTGTCTCTGCCTCCATTGGCACACCAGCAGTAGGCCTAACATGCATCCACACCCCCTCACTTCAGATTGTCTACCATCATCAAAGCCTTCACTGAACTTGGCGTCCCTCAGAAGAGCAGACCTCAGGGCCGGGTACTGTACTTCCATTGAGTTCCTGGGCATCACTTTGAATTCAGTGTCCTTCCAAGCATCTCTCCCCTCATACCCCTTTTCCACCAAAGAGAACCTGGTGCTAGTTCCTAGCTGGTGTTAGTGCCAGTGCTTAATTGGTTCAACTCTCATGCCTCCAAAGAACCAGTTTGCTTTTCCACTGGTAAGGAGCTAAGTCAGAGCCATGCCTCCCATACAGCAGCTGCTCCTGTCTTTGCTGCCTACTACAGTTATAATGGACCTGAAATTAAATCCTAATCCAACCCGTGGGTGTTGAAGCCTGGACCCAACGTGGTCCACCTAAGTAGCAATAATTCTCAGCAAAGAAAAGAAAAAAAAGAAAGCCATCTTCGTGGTAATCACCACGACTGGAAACTATGTTTTGACAGCGATATATTTTGATACGAACGTTAGCTGTTGTTAGCCACTGACTGTAACTTGGCTACTTAGCGTCTACTTTACTTCAACTGTGTTTACATTGATTTCATAGCAGATAAACAAACTTAGCACAGTACCAATAACATCCCTATATATTTACGCGCTAGTCCTGTTGGTCAGGAAACCCTGCCCCCAGCCCTGAATGAACCGTTCTTGGTTCTAGACCAGCAAGGAGTTAGTTTAATTATCAAATGTCTTCTGTTATTATTATCAACGCCTTCAGTATCTCAGTACACCTTCTTTCATCTCCAGTACTTTATAAATATGACCAATAATAACTAATAATTACCAATAATGCACAAACTAGGGACTTGAGTGAATTTCCTTCGTGGTGTGCAAGCACCTGATAGCTGTAGATGACTTTGCAGGCTGTAGGATAGACACACACTCCTGAGGCTGACACTGTATCTATGAATATGTCCCCGTTCTCATCATTGTAGTCCTCGAAGTCAGTCAGCTCAAACTCGTCCTCCTGAAGACACACAACAAACTCAATGAACACACCAGAGGATCAAAGCAAAAGACAGACAGAATATGTGTGTGTGTGTGTGTGTGTGTGTGTGTGTGTGTGTGTGTGTGTGTGTGTGTGAACATACTGAGAAGTCCTCAGTAGACCTCCTCTGCTCACTGAGCCTCCGCTCTCTCTCCAGCTCTTCCTCTGCTTGGTTCATAGCATTGTGAAGCCACAGTTCAGTTCCTGTGACTCTGATTGAGAGCAGAGCCAGACGAGCCTCAGCCTTCACCCTGTTCAGCTGAGACAGGACACGCGCACACACTGAGACACAAACATATGCCCACATCAGGGTGGCTGATCAGAGCTCAATCTGCTAGGATTGCTAGTAAAACTGATTTTGTATCATTTTCATGGAGCAACATGTAAAGCCTGTATGCATAAATCAGGAAAATGTGAAGTTCAGGTTTGCCTCTGAAATCATCATACCACATGGGAATGGAAACATTTTAAAACACTTTTTGTGATCACACAAGAAATGCGGATGAAAGCATGGACATACAGGACTCAGAAGAGTTTTCATCTATAAATGAGAGGAGGAGGAAAATACAGTGGCCTTGAGAGCTCAATGCACTGTGACTTCAGAAAATACAAACAAATACACAAAGATTCTGCAAATGTAGAAAACATGATCATACCTTGGCCTTCCGGATACTGTCCTGCACCTCTGCTATCTTCTGCTCAACTCTGAGCTCTGTCTCTCCTGACAACAGCTTCAATCGACTCTCCAACATCTGCAGAGCCTGGCATGACACACACATACACGCACGCACGCACACGCACACACACACACAGACAAAGCTCTTCATATGACACAGCACATCAAATGATTTCTGATCTCTCAAAAGAACTGCTGATTCCACAGTTTCATCTGATAGACCTTAATGTTGAAAAACCTAATGTCACTTTAAATATCTGACAGAAGATTTGTTCAGCTGAGGATTTTAAAATCACTAAAAAAAATGTGAAAAAGTACAATGACAATAAATAACTGAAATTTAGGGCACTACCACAAACACTCATCTCAGAAATTTGATAATGTCCAAAATGAAATCTGTCCTCATGGTGAAATAAATAAAGACTGAGCTCTGAGTGGTATCATCTCTCAGTCTCACCCTCTCTCCATGGGTGATGATCTTAAAGTCTTTGGCTGCTTTCGTTGCCCATTTTTTGGCCTCTTTATCCAGACAGCTGTTGGTGTCCGATGAACAAACCTCCTGCAGACAGCACACCTGCAAACAGGAGACACATTTCCTTGTTCACGTCATGGTCGCAGGTGGACAGGATGCACCTACCTCCTTATATGGTGGTCATGGTCTCCTTATATGGCTATTCATGGACAGAGATTTGCTAATTGCTGATCACTGGGGCTGTGCTGTAAATTTATTATGGGTTGGTCTTCATGATCTTACACACGGGCTTACGATCAAATCTGAGATTCCCGCAGTGTTCATGAATCCGGAGTAGGATTTTAGTGGCGTGAGCTTTTATGTGCAAATCTACATACAGATTTACTAATACCCAGGGGGCAACCCTGTTTTTTTGGAAAACAGACACAGAATGTTGTAAAAGCTTATGCACCAGAAATGATATCTAGGACCTTCAAGGATGACAACCTGGGTGGACAACCCGGTCAACTAATTGCTGGAAAGCTACAGGGGCCAAAAAGCCTCTTTTTGGGACATGTTCCTGGCAAAATTATGTAGATGCAAATATTTAGGTGCTACAATGGCATAGATAGTCATACAACTATAAAATTTGGCATAGAGTATCCTGACACATAGGGGGAAGCAGGAAAACAAGATTCTGGGGCTTGCTGCAGCTCTATTTTAAGATATCACCCTCAACATCCCTGAAAAGACAAAAAAAAAAGTACTGTTCGCCTGACAAATTCTCATGAATATTACTGTTTTTCAGCACCAGAGGTGGATGATCCCCCGACAGAGTTCATGTTAAGATTAACAGAGTAGACTCTGAACAATTCTATATTTATTTTCCAAGACAAACTCTGTAAATAGTCTAAAAGCTGTGCTATGGGTGCTTGTTTTAGCCCTGGTTATGGTTATGTCTCTTTATGGGTAAATGGGAAGAGGATGTTGTATTCAATACAGAGAATACAGGACTGTGCATCCTTTCCCTCACAGCTAAGTTTGTATACACTGGTAAATTTTTAGCACTGGAGTGGAGCTGTTAGGGGCAGGGTCATTGCTAGCTGGAGGCTCAATTACGTCATTAGGCTTCCTCTTAGTCCCGCCCAAAAAAA